>JABCMI010000090.1:0-600000 GCA_026261945.1 Hirschfeldia incana | reverse complement strand
TAATGTTGATTATTATTTTCTTATTTAGAAAGTATAGTCAACGGAAAAGAAGAAGAAAAAGAGAGAGAGGAACACCCGTCAAGATTCAAGATCCGAGGACGAATTTTCTCCAATCCGAAGAGAATGATGCAGATAGAATATTAGAATATATTTTATTTTAAATTATTTAAGGTTTTATTAATTATTTTGATAGTTATCAAAAATGTTTTAGGGTTTTATGGTTTTCATATAAATAAGCTTCTTATGCCTAGAATTGTATTCAGATTATTGATTGATATTTTATAAAAGAGGTTTGAAACCATTTATTTCCTTGTTACGGCTAGAATTTGAGAGTTCTCAACGAATCAAGAAGGCAACGTTTCCTAAGTATTCTCAAAATCAGTAGGTTACTTGTGTTATCCGTAGCTTTCGTTACATCAAATACAATCCGCCCAGAGATATTTATTGCCATTGAATAACCGCCATTTGAGCTTTAAAGAGAAAACCATAGATGCTTCGTCAATATTCCAAACAAACCCTTCTTCCTCACACGGTTTACATACCTCCTTCCAAGCCACCTTTGCTTTAGTAGTGTCGTTCCAGGAACTCCTACAAAGAAAGGCAGAGCACATGCTATTAATTTCATCCATACAAGTTTTTGAAAGACAAAAAGCAGAGCACCAAAAGTTTGCTGTGCTAGCAATGACTGATTTTATGAGCATGAGACGCCCTGCAAACGAGAGCGACCTGCTTGTCCAGCTTTGGAAATGAGCTCTGACCTTAGCTAGAAGAGGCTCATAATCATATCTTGTCATTATTTTTGTTGTAAGAGGCAACCCAAGGTACTTAACCGGAAGTCCAGAAACAGAGAATCCAACAGAAACAGTTTCGTTATAACAAATTGGTGAAAAAAATATTGGTGAACAATATCATATTATTTTACATGTATATAATTCTTGATTATATTTTTCTTACCCGCTTTTGCAGTTAAGGTAAGAAAATATTTGAATTTCTTTTTAAGTAAAAGTGTATTGATCTCAACGAAAAATTAAATTTGACTCCAATACAAAATAGACCCCACAAAAATAATTCAAACATTAAAATTTAAAGACAAATTATATTAGGCCTAAATAATATAGTAGTTTATATCAGGAACACTAAAAACAAATTAATAAACGCGAGAGCTCGTGTTTTAGAAGCATGTTTTGGATTAATTTCAAGTTATTTTTTATATCTAAATATACTTTAATGTTTTGATTATTTATTTATCAAACTAGAGATGATTATGACTCACTGATTCAAATTCAGTAAAAATATTTAGGGTTTGTGTTTATAATCTTAATATTTTAACAGCTAGTTTCATATTTAGAAAGGGCCTATAAGTTTTTATTAATTAGATAAATAATGGATCAATTTATCTAAATGATTCTAGTGAAAAAATTATTGTAATATCACCATAATCAATGAGACAAGGTAAAACACAAAAAATTAATTTGAGAACTTTGTCAATCTCGTGATCATAATTTTAAGGCAAAACTTATAAAAAAATACATCAAAACGGTTTATTTATTCATATTCTTAGTTTGATCAAAGGTAATTGGTTGTAATAAGTATTTTATATTGGTTTATCGAAAAAAATATTTAAAGATATTGTTAGTAAAACAGTAATTAAAAATCAAATTATAAAAGTCGTGGAATATAGTTTTTATATAGTTTAGAAGTAAGGTTAAATAGAAATTTTGACTCCGGTCCAAAAAGTTTCTGGTTCCGCCACTGAATGGTTCTATAGATCCTGAATCGAGGTGGTTTTAATATTTTGTTTTCAGTTGAGAGTTTCGTTGGATAGGAGTATGGTGAAGAAAAAAAACGTTCATGAAGAAGAAAGTGGGTCGTTACATTTTATTTTCTTAGAATGATCTTTTTAAAAAAAATAATTATTTTCTTACAAAATTATAAACACTAATTATAAGACATGATCTGTTACAAAAAAAATTATAAGACATAATCTGATTGGTGAAGTGCCTTTTCTTTAATATATAAGATATATATATATATATATACATGTGCTGTCGATATTGTTAATGTCCTTTTCTAGAATTACTACGTAAGTTACCTTTGATCCAAAAAAAAATACTACATAGTTACCATGCTTCCTTCTATTTTTGACAGATAATGGTTTGTCACTGCAAACCACCACCTGATGGTAGATTGGCTGGTGGAGAAGAATGTTTCAAAAGAATGCTTAACTTTTTAAGTTTTTTTTTTTTTGTTAATGCAGGCAGGGGCGAAGACATTTTAATGAGTGGGTGCACCAGCACCATTGTAATGAAGAATAGATATGCATGGGAATATGATCTAACCTTGAAAAGTAAGGGTGCACAAGCAGCTCTTTACCCTATGAGCTAACAAATATTTGATGTTCTACATACAAAATTTTTAACTTCTAATTTAATCATGGGTGCACATGCCCCCACACCTATTAACCTAGCTTCGCCAATGAATGCAGGTAATAGATGCTGGTTCAAAGGAAATTTAGGAGTTTCATCAACCATAGTTGTGAACCAAACTGCCGTACTGAAAAGGTGACTGTTAATTGTTCTTTGATGTATTATTATTATGCCTCATTGTCTAAATTTTTACTCAGTGATAAAAATCTGAATTGGGAACTTTATTCTTGAGCTTGTCTGCTCTGTTTTTCGATAAAGGCATTCCACTTCTTCTGGCTCTTTTGTTTTTGTGTATGTTTTTCATTTGTTACTTCTTGAATGTTGTTGCAGTGGATGGTTAATGGTGAAATTTGCGTTGGAATATTCTCCATGCAAGACCTTAAGAAGGTAGGCTCTCTTACACTTGCGTTGAGAATGTATCTGATGACAGGCCCAACTTTTTCAATATGTTTAGTAGCTAAAATGATATGCACGTTTGAAAACACCATACCGTAACTTGCTTATAAAACATTCTTTAGAAATTAAAATTAAACTCAAGTATTTGTGTTCTTATTTTAAAGGCGACGACGAAATTAACATGTTAAGTAAATACAAACGCAAACGCCAAATACAATGAAGGTCTGACATTTTTTTAATCTATTTGAACTTAATCATTTCTTAAATTGTCGACAAAAAAATCATTTTTTAAATTAACTGTGTGTTAAGCATATCTAAAGTAATATCTAGAATAAAAAATAATTTTAATATATAATATATATGCATTGAAATTCATTAATAAAATTGATGTAGTATAATAAATATTTTAAAATATATATAAATTGTAAAAAAATATTATATGATATAAACAAAAAAAAAGTGAAGCAAATTCCATAAGGATAGAGTCTGGGCTGGATATCCAGATTGACCAGACTTTTATTAATGTACTGATATTACAATACTATTAAAAATAATAAGCTAAATTTAAATAAACAACGGAAAATATTCCATAAATCCGTTGTCTATCTATTAGCATTTTATTTTTCAAGTACAGAAAATGTAAAAAACAGCAATAAATTATTTTTAGTACAGGGTATCGTTGTTGTAAGAGCCAGGTTCAGGTGCTTGTATACTTCGATTGCCCAAAATCAAGTTCCGGCCAACCTTTTGAAGACAATCTGAGTTTCAATACCACCGATTACGGTTGTAGCTTTGATCTGGTCCTTGGAGTCTACCTGACCCGAAAAGTCATAACCTTTCCAACTGGCACCCTTGGGGTTGGACAATTCGAACCGTGTGGGTGTGCCGGCCTTCAAGTTAATACGACCATACGTGGCTGAATATGATTTCTCGTTTCCAGCGGCGTCTACAGTCCATTTCCACGAGAAGGTGACTGGTGCCCCGTCGTACAATCCTTTCGGAATAACAAGCACGATCTTCTGGCCGCCTCGAGCATAGTCGGGGTGAATGAGAGTACCAGTGAACACAGCGCCGTGAAAGAGGTGCATACCCTTGGCTATGCCTCTGAAGACAACATCAGTCGATATCTTCCTTGAATTTTCATCTTCGGTCCCGGCTATGATTACATGTCCTTTGTTTTTTGCCAGATTTTCGGTTTTGATTCTGACCTTTATTTTGGGCTCGGCCTCTGTGGGCTCGTGATGGTAGATCTCAATCATTTTGTCGGTAAACGACTCAGCCATGGTGTGTAAAATGACGACGGGGACGGGTTCGAGGGTCTCGTTAAAGAGAATGACATCACGGACGGAGCTCTCGAGGAGGTTGCCGACGGACTGCCAATGTCGCGCCCAATCCTCCGCGCGATATGCGGTACGGGCTCGTTCTAGAGAGTACAAGGTGCCGACATATGGGATAAATTCGACTACGGAGTACGCGATGTCTTCGAAATTGGCGAACCACTTAGACATGATGGCATATATCTGTTTGAGTGGCGGTAAATGGATGATGGGGTGTGAAAACTTCTACGTAAAGGGATATCCTTTTAAAGGCCAAGAAGGTGATGAGCTGGCGAAAGCTTTTGAAATATATTTTTCTATGATAAATAAAAATAAAATAAAAGAAAATCTCATAACTGTTGGCGGTTATACTATTAGGTAAAGCACGTTTTTCAAGTTTCTCCGTCTTTTCACATATACTTACTTTTACAATATAATAACTAGATTTGGCAATCAATCGTTTCAAGCGCCGGTTTTTTTCAAGAATCAAAGACTCTTTTGAAATCAATTTATTTTATAGAGAATATATAGTTTAAGAATATTTACCTGGAACTGCAATGAAACCAAAATGAACCGTATTTCAAATAATCGAACAAATTATATATCTTTTTTTTTTTTTTTTTTGTTTAACCTGGAGGGACTTCCACCCCCAGGGGCCAACCCCTCGGTGCGAGGCGGACCATTTGGTACTATGGGGAATTAGATACCCCAATTGCCTGGCCAGCGGTTCGAACCCGGGTGCGTATTGGGCCCGAAGGTCCCTCAACACCACCAGGCCAACCCCGCTGGTTATACAAATTATATATCTTTAGAACAAAAAACAAACTAAATTGAAACCAAATGGATATCTGAATTTTAAAAATATAAATGATATATTTACAAATATTAATTATGTTTAATTAATAAATATCCAAAATATACTACAAATATTATCAATAAACCGCATTACCCATATTTTTATGGAATAATTTGAAAAATACTCTTGAAATAGTTTAAAATTTGAAAATTACATCTTCTTTTTTTATCTTTTGAAAATTACACTTTACTAAATGTGAAAAGATATTTATATCCGGATTATATATCTCAATAATAATTATAATATAACTTCGGAATTAATGCTGATATTAATAATATATAATTGTTATTGTTTTTAAAATTTTAATTCTTTATGTTTAATAATTTTATAACTAAAAAAGTTCCACATAACCTTCGTCACTGCTAGCCTTTCCAAAATCAAACCAAAACTACAATTTTCTTTTTATAAGAATTTTGGTTGCTCAAGGTCCAAAGCAAAATGAACAATCAAAACCAGATTTTAAATTTTTTTAGATCAAGGAGAAAAATAAAAATTGTCAGAATAAATAAATAGGCAATCTAAGTCCCACAACAGATATTAGACATAATAAAGTCTAATATATATAGCTGATCCAATCCTACTTAATATGAGGTATTTTGGGAGTAAAGACCCAAGAACAGATCTGTTAAGGGTTTGGGTCCAAAATCCAAAACGGACAATATCATACTAAGCGAGAGTTTGGACATCAGGTGATAGACATTTAGCTCTAGTTGAGCGTCCGGCTTCCAGCACGGGCATCCGATTTGTCTCTGGTAGAGCATCTGACACAGGAGTGCGTCTGGTCCGTCACAACAAAAATCAAGATAAGAAAGCTACACAGATTGCACGAAAATTTAGCAAAAATAAAGACAAAGGTACACAAATCATATTTATGTTCGAAGAGAAATACATGATGTTTGCAATAATATAGTATAGAATTTGCGAAATCCAGCTATACGTAAGGGAATAGGAAAAATTAACCAACTTCTGATGAGAAGAAAAAAGTTGAAATTAGAGAGAAATAATTTTCAAAAATGGAAAATAAAATATCACGAAGAAGATGAGACGACGTTACCTTGCTCTTCTTTTTCCTAAAAAAATATATCCAGATACATTTAAAATATATTGTATGGATCGGATATTATATAGATTTTCTTACAAAAGTAAATATTATTCTTATTGAGATTGTTATTTTAAATATTAAATAAATTACGATATTAAATATTAAAAGTGGATAGTTTAGTAAATTCATATACAAAGAAATGTATTTTTCAAAAAACTTTAATAATGATGTAATTTTCAAAATAAAATCTTATATAAGTGTATTTATCCAAATTTTCTCTATTTTTATCCATAATATCAAAAATATCTGCATTATCTATTATTTGTATCTAAACAACCCGATTTTAAACTAAAACTCCAAAGCATCCTGTATTTTTCTTATAAGTACGTAATTGCCCAAAAACTAAAATCAAACAGGAACTGAACTGAACTCATTTTTTGCATATTAGCCATTTTCCAATTTTGCTACTCAACTGAACTAAAAATTGAAACAACCCGAACCAAAATTTGTAAATACTTGAAATGTTCCTAAATTCAAGAATCGAGACCAAATGATGACTATTAGTGTGTATATACATTTACATGGTGCAAATAAAACATTCTATTTTTTTTTACAAATTATTTAACTCTTTTTAGTGGAGTGCATATGTGGTTTATAGACGAATTAAGATATAGCATTATTTTTATATCCAATCCGGATCCGCGGTTGAACCAATAAACCCAACACCCTTAGATAATCAGGACTGACTTATGTTCTTAATGTAGCATTATTAGAAGTTCGATCAGCTGATATGTTTTCACAAAACATATTTATATATTAAATTAAGGGTTGGCTTGCCCTACGGGCAGATGAGTATACATTAAAACTATTTTATATTAAAATTAATTTATATTTTGTAAAACATTTGACAGTTTACTTAAACTGTTTTTATTTTAAAATCACATAGTAAATTTTATTAGTTTGAGTTGAAAATCATTCATATTTTTAGATATAAAATTATTAAATAAAAAACTAAGAAAGTGTTCTTTTAATATATTTTAAACTATTTATTTTTGGAAAAAGACGATTTCTTGTGTATATATATGCATGTAGTGGATTGAATCAGATATATGTTCCTAAAATATTAGCATTTGTGATTTATTTCGTTTCTAATAAATTTGTATATTAGTATTTTTTTGTTTCGTAAAATTACGAAAACCCGATTTTTTCGTTTCGAATCGGAATGGAGAACGAAAATCAAAACTGACAAAAAGATTTTACAGATATATTATCCAGATGTCTTGTATCTATAGGTAAAGATGTTACTATACTTTAAAGGAAGTGTCAGGATCAAAGAATAAGTCGCCATGGCCCATGGGTATTTCCAAGTTCTGTAACTTTGGAAAAGAATAATACTTTACTAGGATCTAAGATGCGCTTTGCGCAAGATGAAAGTAAAAAAATATAAAAATAAATTAATCATCTTGATATTGATATATTATACATACATATTTAACGGTGCATAAAACAAAGTTTTTACATGTTATAACGATAACCTAAACTGTGTGAAGTTAATTTAACATAAAAGACCATATTACACATAATTAATTGGACCACAATGTATTAATTAATCAGTTAAAAACAATGCATAAAACGATAAGAGCAGAATGATTTTTCCGATTGAGAAGTAGGGTGTATATATATTAAACGTAAGGTGTCCTCACATTAATAACGAACCAACTAAAAGGAAAATTGGATGTTACAATTATTGATAAATAAGAGTATACCAAATATGGTAAATGCACACCGAATTAGAGCTATAGACATGCAAACTCTTTCAAATCTGATTCAATTATGCAGTAATTAGATTGTAATTAATTACAAAATTTGTCACCTTGCTTATATCACCATAAATTTTATATCAATCATATATAGAAACAGACGAATGTAGGAGACATAAAAATATCGTAGATATTCAGAAGATTGTGAAAATCAGTTATAATGACATGATTTACATTATAAGCGCAATTTCAGGAAACATCCATGTCACACTATTTTGAAATTTGATCACCACACTATGTTAGTCAAATGTTTTTGAATTACATAACTGTTTCTGTCATAAATAATAATGACTGAAATGCAGATCTAAATATAGACAAAGTTATATTTGGAAAAAATAAAAAAATCTTATTTCTTACATATATGATTTTAAAAAATGGGATCGATCAATCTACAACTCACAAACAAAATATCTTTCTCAGTGTATAAGATAAAAATAAGAATGTTCGGTGTTACACATAAATTGTATTTTAACAGTTTATATATGCATAGTGGATCACGTCCCAGAAAAAAGAACAAAACATAACCCAACATGCAACAGGTATCGAACCATCAGTTTGATGCTCTATAATGGAACTCAAAAAAATATTTAAAAAAAAATGTATACGTATGTGAAATATAACATATAAAATAGATTATAGCAATGTATGCAGAATGTATCAATATTATACGACTGCTACACGTATGTAACATCAGTACTTTAATAAAAAACTTATTACGTTGACATATCAAATTTGAATTTTCCACTCAAAATATATTTTTATTTGAAATAGTTTCAATATATTGTAACTATCTAAAATATCCACTGCATAAAATATTTTTTTATAGTTGTGAGATTTAAATCTCACTATTGGAGATGTTTTAAAGTGCGAGTATATTATATAGAGACATATAGTACAATCATGTATAATTCACGTGCATGTGCCAAGAAAACTACCAACCTGTCCTCTAAAATAGAAGGGACAACAAATATAAGCACCAGAATGATGAAACGTATCTACCCAAAAATATTACAAACGTCTCAATTCATCACGATCTCTTGAATTTAAGAACTTTTCTGTTATAACCACGATTTTGTCTACTCTTCTCATTTTCGTTCATTGAAAACATTTAATGTAGGCAGAAGCATCTTAGTTAATATAGTAGTAGGACCAATAAAAATTTAACTAATCAATCGAGTTTTTCAAGATCATTGCAGATTTGTTCATCAGTCGCAGTCCTTTGTGTTACTAATTGCTTTGTTCAGAGACATAGTTGAATTGATCCACAACGCATGGAGATGGAGGTACGTAGAAAATCAATGTGTAGATATGTACAGTCATGCGCTCGAGGAGATTTTCAAAACAAGATTACTATCACATGTTAGGTGACACCGTGACACTTATCATTTTCGTTCATTGAAAACATTTAATGTAGGCAGAAGCATCTTAGTTAATATAGTAGTAGGACCAATAAAAATTTAACTAATCAATCGAGTTTTTCAAGATCATTGCAGATTTGTTCATCAGTCGCAGTCCTTTGTGTTACTAATTGCTTTGTTCAGAGACATAGTTGAATTGATCCACAACGCATGGAGATGGAGGTACGTAGAAAATCAATGTGTAGATATGTACAGTCATGCACTCGAGGAGATTTTCAAAACAAGATTACTATCACATGTTAGGTGACACCGTGACACTTATCATAAATACTACAATTCTTCTTTTTACGTGCAGCTCTGCTGTTGTATTACTTCTGCAATGCTTTGATGATTAGTCTTATGTATTTTTTATACAATTGCTATAAATTTCGACCTCAAGCCCTAATTAACAATACAAGGTTACAATATATTAGAATTGTTGTCGTATAAAAATACAGTGGTCTGTTTTTTCATCGCTAGCGCAACAACCAAATCGAGTTTGTGCCTTATTGTTCGTGTCAAGTAGTATCACAATGAATAAAGATATTAAAGACAAATCATTGTCATGGCGTCTTAATTTTCAAATTAGTGATCCATTAATAACACACGTGCTTTTATCATTGAAAGGTGTTGATTAAAAAATATAATAAATTTCATTATCTTGCTCACATTTAATTCTATTAAATTGGCATAAATCTGATGTATACATGTAAGTATGTAACTCTCCATCGTTTTAAATGACATGCTATTTTTATATGGTTCATAATATTTTGTATAATGTATGGTCATGATTCACGCTTCTTGAGTTAATGCAAAAGAAATGGAAGAGAATGATTAGGTCTACAACTAAATTAATTAAAGTTAAAGAAATGAGAAATGTAAGATTGAGTGGCGTTGTCGTGGCGGAAACAAAAGCCACCAACTGAGTAGTCTACGTACGTTTCCTCCGGTTGATGGGTTGATCCCTCTCAGTTTGTTGCCACTTTCATCTCTCATTAGTTATGCCTAATGTGCAAGAAAGTGTTAAGCAGTATGTAAACGTTTTGTATAAATTTAGCCATTAAACGAATTATTCGGGTATAGACACCGATTTATATAACAGTACCTATATGCCATTGGATCACATCATTTAACATTATGAAGATTAGTAACCAAACAATAGTACAATTATCTTCGTTTAATCAAGAAGATTTCTTGTTAGAAATCAAATACAAAATGAATAATAAATTTCCTTTAGTCGAATCACAACAATTGAAAGATACTCCTCTCCTAGGCCCTAGCAATTATCGATCTAACTTTTTTCTTTGTCGACGAGCAATAATTAATCTTTTATGTATAATCATAGTTTGTCTTGAAAATGTAAGAAAGCTCAGTGAGGTGGTGATCTAATAAGAAAATAATAAAGAGAAGGTAACGATGGTCCACGTCTCATCATGATAGATTGAAGAAGACGATGATGCATGCCTTTCAAATTTAGTTGGCGTGTCGTTCCTCGCATCTTAAACGGCAGGTATTCTGTTACCACTTCCCTCCATATTTTCTCCACCATCATGATTAACTAACTAACCTCCCTCTTCGGCAATGATGACACACACGTAACAAATACTTTAACGGCGTTTTATCTAATTACGTCATTAATGCTGTGTACGTTACCTGAGGCAACCGGTAAGCATGGGAGGTAACGTCTTCCGTTATGATGACGCGGGGTATGGAGGATATTGACACTTGTAGGTTAATGGGTTGTTGGAGAGATCACATGACATGGGATGTTTTGTTCTTCGGACCAGACATGTTTTAGAGCCACAAAAAACGGTCTTATTTCCACCGACCCATTCTGTAGAAACATAGGGCATTTATTGTAACCAGCAGCTTATAACCATGGTCCATTTCTTAGTAGATAAACACTTTAAAACTAAACACACAAGTTAAAAATATATTTTTATTTCTTTTTGAAAAATATCATTACTTATTCATATAACTATAATTCGATCAACAATAATAAAATAGATGGTTTAATATTGATGGTTATATAATACCAATTGTTGATAAATTTTACATTGAAAATTAAAATGTCGTTTAATTTGAATTTGTCAAAAGGGTACATATAGTATGGTCGTAAATCATAATGAAAAAAATGGTTGGTAGTAAATGAAAAAAAAATATCATCCATACTTTTGAAATCCTTAAATTATTTGTGAATATCACCTATACTTTTCGTTTTCACTTGACTGACAAAAGATTAGTAAATAAGTCAAAACTCCAACAATAATCTAGAAAATAGGGTGAAACGAATTATTTATAGGTTTTCTTTTTTCTTTTGTTACATCAAATCTTTTTCTTTTTTTTCGCCATTTTTATATTTGATTTTGTTTTTATTCTGCCGTTATATTCTTTAGATTACTTGCATGATTTTTGTAATATATATACCATTTCGAAAAATATTTCAACTAATTTTATACGTTTCTTTTTCTTTTGTCATCAACTAATTTATACGTATCTTTTGTTCGGCTTTTCAGATGAAAATAGAGTCAGTATTATACAAACATTGTGTTACATCATTGTGATTGAATGCACAGTAAGACTTTGTCAAAAACTGGAAAACGACATAGAGAAAAACAGTAGATCAGATTAAAAAAAAAAAATACACAGTAAAGTACTAGTAGCCTAGTAGGGTTATTAGAAAATCATTTCTAATAATAAGATATCTTTCTCTTCTTCTCTCTTCTCTTTCCGACAAGCATCAAAACCAAAACCAAACCTGCGGTTAAAACTTATACCTCCTCTGCAACTAAAACAGAGAGAAGAAACAGAGGATCTTGTCTATATAAGCACACAGTCGTCAAGCAAACAAGAGAACATCTGAAATACTCAGACAAGATCTCTGTTAGACAATGATACAACGAACCTCCGTCGAGGAAGGAGGAGTTGGCCGTACGATTCTTGTCGGCGTGAAGCTAGACGCGCCGAGCAGAGAGTTACTCACATGGGCTTTGGTTAAAGTCGCTGAGCCTGGTGATACCGTGATCGCTCTTCATATCCTTACCAACGGTAAAGAAACGTTTCTCTCTTACGATCGATCTTTTCTTTTATGTTCTGTAATAAAAAAAAAGTTTCGATCTTTTATTTTTTTTTGGTGTGTAGAGATTGTGAAGAACTCTTCGCTTCTCTCTTTGGTGAAAACGTTCGACTCTGTTCTCGACGTTTACGAAGGCTTCTGCAACTTAAAACAGGTAAAAAAGTCTGAAACTTTACAATCTCGAGACTCTGTTTTAATCCTCTGAGATGATGAAAGTTTTGTCCTTTTTTTTTTTGTTTAGGTGGATCTGAAGCTGAAGCTGTGTCGTGGCGACTCTGCTCGAAAGATCATAGCTAGAGAAACGAGATCGTTCTGTGCTTGGAAAGTTATAGTTGGGGTTTCGAAAACTCAGAGTGCGATTCGTTCTTCGGCTTCTGTGGCTAAGTACTTGGCTAAGAAGCTACCAAAGGAGTGTTGGGTTCATGCTGTGAACAATGGTAAAGTTGTGTTTCAGAGAGATGGGTTTCCTCCGTCATTGGCCATGAATCATTCTCAAGGTTTGACCTATTTCTTGAAATTATGTTTGTTTAGGTTAAACGGTAAAATAAATCAAATTTTAATATTATTAGTATATTTGGTTAATCTAACTAAAACTACTTCGGTTTTTTCTTCGATTTACTATTTAGGTTGATAAAGTCTTGAAACAAATGCTTTCTTTGATTTTGTTTGAGTCGGTTTGGATTAGGTTGGATCAGTTTGGTTTGGTTTGGTTTGGTTCGGTTTGTTTCCCAATCCTAGTATTTAGTGCTTTAAATTGGGTTTTGGTTGCTTGTCATAGGGATATTGAAGGAAGATGTTAGGAGGAACACTTTGTTGAATGTGCTTCAGAGATCTGTTACATTGAGTACACCTACCAGAGTTGTTAGCCATTGTGAAGAGGAGGTTTCAAAGGAAGATCAATCTTGTGGCCAGAGTTTGCAGCAGGCCTTAGAAGCTGCTCGTTTGGAGAGTTGCTCGGTTTGTGGTTCTGATTCTTTGTCTCCAAATGATACAAGAACTCCCACAAAGTTATCTGGAGATGGAGATGATGATGATGAGAGCCATAAGGCAAAGGAGATTGTGACTGTGAAAGGTCCAGAGGAATTGGTTAGGAAACAGGCTGAACCTATACCAGGTTGGCCTTTGCTTCGTCGAGCTTTATCTGCAGGACAACCCATTACACCTCACAGGACTTCGTCCAAACAGATACCTGTAGCTCAATGGGCTTTGAAGCTTCCTCCGAGAAGCATTAAGGAAATTGGTTATGACTCTATCACTCCTGACAATACTCCAAGAAAGCTCCCAGAGAAGCTAGAGAGACTTTACAAGAGATTCTCTTCAACTTGCCAGTTTTTCAAATACAAGGAACTTGTTTCAGTGACATCAGACTTCTCCTCTGGTGTGTCTTGATGACATGTTTACAGTTCTTGAAGTCTCTTTGTTATGTAACTAAGAAAAAACATTGTGGTTTCAGATAATTTCATAGGCAAAGGAGGTAGCAGCAGGGTTTATAGAGGCTGTTTGTCCAATGGAAGAGAGGTTGCTGTGAAGATTCTCAAGCAAACTGAAGATGTCTTGAATGATTTCGTCGCAGAGATCGAGATTATCACAACGTTATGTCACAAAAATATTATCTCACTATTAGGCTTTTGCTTTGAAGACAAAAACCTATTGCTTGTTTACAATTATCTCTCAAGAGGAAGCTTAGAAGAGAACCTTCACGGTAGACTATCTTCTACCTTTGTCTTTTTTAAGCAACTCTGAGATTTCTATTATGATCATGGTTTTAAACAAAAATGCTTGGTTTCAAATTCAGGAAACAAGAAAGATCCACTTGCATTCCAATGGAGGGAGAGATACAAAGTGGCTGTGGGAGTAGCTGAGGCATTAGACTATCTTCATAACAGTGCTTCACAACCTGTCATCCACAGAGATGTTAAGTCATCAAACATACTGTTATCTGATGATTTTGAGCCCCAGCTTTCTGATTTTGGGCTTGCGAGGTGGGCGTCTATATCTACAACTCACATAGTCTGCTCAGACGTTGCAGGAACCTTTGGGTATGGAAGTGTCCTGTTTCTTTTTCGGTTGATGTTTCTTGAAAGTTCTTGGCTAATCTTGTTTTTTTTTGTTTAATGCAGCTACTTGGCTCCGGAGTACTTCATGTATGGTAAGGTGAATGATAAGATAGATGTGTATGCATTTGGTGTTGTTCTCCTCGAGTTACTTTCTGGAAGGAAACCTATTAGCAGTGGATGTCCAAAGGGAGAAGAGAGTCTTGTCATGTGGGTATGTGTGTTGCATTTGCTGCATAATAGTATATTCTCTGCTGCTCTTGTTGAAACATGAATGTGTGTAATGTTCATGTACAGGCCAAACCAATTCTAGAAGATGGAAAGTATTCTCAGTTATTAGACCCGAGTTTGAAGGATAACAACAACGGTGATCAAATGCAGAGGATGGTGTTGGCTGCTACTCTTTGTATTCGACGTAGCCCTCAAGCTAGACCGAAGATGAGCAGTGTAAGTCATGTTCTTTTAATCTTATTCTAATACCTATATTCAGTTTTCTTAACGAATGTGGAATGATTCAGGTCTTAAAGCTGTTAAAAGGCGATGAAGACACGCTCAAGTGGGCAGTGCAACAAGTGGATAGTAGTTCAGATGAAGCAGAGATGCTTGAGGATGAGCAAAGATGTGACTTGCAGTCACACCTCAACCTTGCGCTCCTTGATGTTGAAGATGACTCTATCTCCATGGGTAGCTTTGAGCAAGGCGTTGTCTCTGTTGAAGAGTATCTTAAAGGCAGGACAAGCCGTTCTTCAAGCTTCGACTAAACACCAAAGTTTACTGTGTATATATGTGGACAGGAGGTGGATCTATGAGGTTCTTTTTAGCCCTCATACCCTCCCTGGTTTAGGGTTGTAGTTGTAGTTTACAATTGTTTGGGAGTGAGTGTTTTTTTTTCACAATTTTTCATCTTCTTTTTGAAGTCTGTTTTGGGTAAACTTGTATAATAAAATGAAACAGAAAATAGTGTAACAACAAGCATTACATATCATTTGACTACACTGCAATTAAAGAGTTTCTTTTTAGTGATAATTAGAGTGGTTTGGAGTCTTAAAACTGAGTACTACTACTGCCTAAAAGATAAATAGATAATTTCAAGAGTCTTGAGTTTCACTAAAGATTTAGTGTTTTTAGGGACTGTGTGGTGGTGCTGCCTTACTTGATGCAGACAATATCTTTGCATTTTTTCATCACACGTGCTTCATGCAGCCATGGTCTGAATGCACCTTCAAGAACTATGTTCTACAAAAAGAAGCAAAATCATATAAACAAGAGTTTTCATGACACCGATGCACACACTGTCACACACAAACTTGCACAACAACATGTTGTAGCCCAAAAAAAAATTAGTCTATTAAACAGAAAACTGTACCTCGAAATAAAAGAAAAAGCCGCGCAGTAGATTCAAAGCTCTAGATTCATCCTTTGCAAAACGAGAAGTACGAAACACACGCTTGAAATCTGCAGAGAATCAAACCAAATGGCAAACAAAGGTACAAAACTGAAAGAGATTGACAAAGAAAGTATCACAAGTTAACATCATTTCTAGTAGGATTCAGATTATTACCTGGATACCGATCGAGATAAGAAGGTCCTAACTGGTGATCAACATTGTATTCTATCTCTCTTCCATCTCGCAGTTGCCTAGACCGAGTCAACTGTTTCTTTTGTGAGACCTCAAGAAAGCGTTGCTTGAACTCATCTTTATCATAAGGCTGTCTGAGAATCTCCAGTAGCTTCTTGCTAAAGGTGGAGTTGAACATATCTTCAGGCTCAATACGGTCTTCAAGATCCTTTTGAAAATTTTGCAGACAAAAGGAAAAAGAAAATGTCAATAAAATCAAGAATGAGAAAAGAGATAGAGGTAAACAGAGCTTCTTCACATACTATCACTTTGCCGTCTTTGTTTGCTTCGAATGGGGAAGGGCCTCCATCAGAAAACGGACAGTTGCTGACTGCAATAATATCAGGATCTGATAAAGGTACTGAGGCTTTCTCAGGCTTCAGTTCAAGGACAGTAACAGAGTTTCTCAGGTATGCTAGGAAATAGTCATAGCTTTTATCCATTAAGAGTCGGTTATCTTCATTTGCAACCTTCTTGAGAGATTTGAAGCTGTGAAGTAAGCTGTCTTTGACATGACTTGTAGACTTCGGTTTAGCCTTGTCCTTGTTCACAAGGATCACCTCTTCTTTCTTTCCTTTGGTGTCTTTGTTGTTAACCCAGTTCTGATCAGTCTTGAGTCTCTTTGAAGCTCTGAAAATCTCCTGAGGCTTTGCCTTTCTCTTCTCACTATTGCTCTCCTCATTCTCCTTCTTGCATTCTTTGAAGGTTCTCTTGGTTACCGAACTCTTCTCTCCTTGTGGAACATCTTTAGTGTTAACCACTGGGATGATCTTCTCAGCCCTCAGTCTCTTTGAAGCTCTGAAAATTGCCTGAGGATTTGCATTCTTTGGCTTCCTTCCTCGTCTAGTAACTTCTTTCTCTTGATGTGTCTCTTTGACATCACTTGTGCTCTCTACTTTGATAGGGTTCTTGTGCAGAGAGACTTCTTTCACTTTCTTGGTGTCTTTGCCACCGTTACTTGTAGGCTCTAACTTGATAATGTTCTTAGGCAGAGCAGTCTTCTTTCTCTGTAGAGAAGCTTCTTTCTTTTGTTCAGTGTCTTTGCCATCCTTACTTCTACGCTCTGCTTTGATAGGAATCTTAGTCATAGCAACCTTCCTTCCTCTTAGAACAACTTCTTTCCTGAAGACAGTTAACTGATGATCTTCTTTACGAGTCCCACTCTTCAACTTCTTTGAAACACTGGAAACAAGAGGAGGCTTCTCTGATTTTCTTCTCCTTCCTCTACGCTTCACTTCCTTATCATCAGTAGTGTACATAATACGCAATGGAGAAGCCTCCCTCTCAAGCAAATAAGGAGGGTGATGATTGCTTTCCTTGAAGATCGTCAAGTACTTCATATAGTCTAGATCATACTCCAAGACGGAAGCGCAAACAATCTGCATGTTACTTCCACCAACTGCAGCAGCTAAAGTTTCGAGTGGCTTGGGTGGTGAATCCACTTCACCGCCACGGAGAGCCAGCATCCTACCAAGAGCCATTAATTTCCTCTTCACAACTGTCCTGCCGAGCTTTGAGCTATTCGGTTTCCTCATCTAGAAAACAAGCATTGACAACAACAACAACAACAACAGCAACATAAGAAAAAATAAGAAACTGATCAGACTAGACTCAACACATCAAACATAAGATAACTAATCTAAAATGAGTTCTTTGATATTCAATTTTTAAGTACTTAATCTAATACAATATTAACCCCCAAAAATTCAAGAACAGCATACACCACACAAAAATGTGGAAAGAAAATGAAAAAGTTCTAATTCGGTTTCCTCATCCTGAAAACAAGCATTGACAACAACAACATAAGATGACTTGACTAATATAAAGTGAGTTCCTTTATATTCAAATCCCAATTACTTAACCTAATACAACATTGACCCCAAAAAAATCAAGAACAGTACACAACAAGTGTTTCACCACACCATAAAAATGAAAAAAAAGTTCTATTTTTTTTTTTGTAATTTCAGTTGATGAAAGCAAGCTATAACACTAATTTTAGTAAATCTGAGGTAGAAACTAATCACAATGCTCAATTACTTGACCTAATGGTACAACATTGACCCCAAAACTCAAGAAACAGCACACAGCTAATGCTTCACCACACCAGAAGATGTAAAGAGAATGAAAAAGGTTCAAACTTTTTTGTAATTTTAGCAACCTATAACACAAACCTCACTTCGAATCTCGTCCTAAGCAGTAATTGTACAGTAAAACAGCTGAAACAAACACAGTCCCCAAGAGAAATTACAATTTTAAGAAACCAAAGATGGAAACTTTCTTTGTGCAAACAATTTTGTGAGCTCTTCAGAGCGAAATCAAGACACTTTCGGGCGATTAAAGAAGAATTCAGAGATGGGTAATGCTTAGAATCGAAAGAGAAGCTAAGCTCACAAAAACCCTAAAACTGAAAAATCTCATAGGAGAATTCGTGATATGTAAGAACAAACAAAGACCCATTCTTGTATGAGATCTAAGCAAGCGAAAATTAGCTTACTTTACTCAAGAATCGAAGTGGTATGGGTTTGGTTCTCTTCGCTGGATTCGTCGTCACTGACTCACTGTAAATGCATGATTCGAAAAAGAACTCAGAGCCGTTCCGTTCCGTCACTCTCTAAACTACTTACGCGCTACTTTTGTGTGTGTTAAGTACTCTTGATGGGCTGAAACTAAGGCTTTTATGTTAGAAACCAAGGCCCAATAAAGGTTTTGCTAACAGTCTATCTAAGTAATCTATACATAAGTTGTTCTTTTTTTTTTCAGTTATACATACTATAATATTAAGAAATGCAAAAAATCATAATCATCCTATTGGTAAATATATTTTTATCTGATAGGCTGATACTATATATATTTGTAAATTACTAATTTTTAATTGATTTTATTTCTGTAGATAGAAAAGTTTATATATTTTGTGGGGACGAGTTTCGCCATTGGAAGCATGTTAGCATGTGGTTATATGCGATATCTCTCAGGTCAGCAAGTCAAAGGAGTACCTAACTGAGAGTTGTACATTTAGATCATCAGCTGCTTGTCATGAAAGCTGGTTTTGAAGGGTTACTAACGATCAGTCACACGTTCTATGCTGCCCTTGTGTTAAAAGTTTGGTTGATCTTCTTGTATTTCTTGATTTATCTAGGTATGCAGTGCACTAATTGGCACAGCAAAAAAAAACTTTTTGTACTAGATATCAGGATTGTCTCAAACTTTTTAGAGATCCTGTTCGATTTTTTTTAATAGTTTCCTGAACTCAAAAAAATTAGAATATTAAATTTATATAGTAACATTAAAACACACACCAACTATTTGTTGTTACTTTCCATAATATGTAATTGATATAAATGCTGACTACTACCTATTTTATTGCATATGTATGTATGTATAAAAGGTGTATAATAATATATTAGGTGTATCATTAAATATATAGTGCAATAATTCCTAGAAGTCAACTATGGCCTTGGCTCACCATATATACTCTTCTGGCAAATGTTCATTTCGGAATGATATGGTTGTTGAAAAGGGCTAAAGAGCAATAGGGTTGGAATATGATATTAGAAAGATGAAATTTTGAGACTTGTCGCCAACCTTGATATTAATTTAGGAAATTTTGGAATTACGAGATCGCCTTCTTTGATTTTCTAATAATATATTCGATTATATTAACATTAGTTTCATGGTCTCTATCAACTCATTACATCTTTTATTCCAACATTATATATATTGGCATTGCCCTGGTACCTTTACCTGTACTCTTTCTTACATTTTCGTGTTGTCACTCACTCTATATTTGTATATTCGGACTCATTAAAACTTAAAATGTGTTGTCCTCCAAGTATAGTATTATTGGTTTCCCTAGTATATATCCAAATCAGTCTTATAAGTTATCTCACTGAAAGACCGATTGTCTGAATGGGAAAGTATGAGTAGCTAGAATTAAACGTCCTTCTGAAATGTAGCAGTAAAGTACTATATAAAGTATATATTTAGGAATGAAAAAGATTAATATTAATCACCACTCTTTATATAGTAGAATGAATTGAGCAATGTATTTACTATGAAACGTACACGTTGTAAAAATAAAATTTACCAGTAATAAAACAGTGTTTTCATCTCTTTGATAGGAACCCAAGCCAATCTCTTTTAGCGCCGAGTGAATCCGGAAATAGAAGTTACAGTTACAGTTATTTTACCGCAATTCCTTTACTACCGGTAATAAAAATTGAAATGTGAACAAATAATAGGCCTGATTTAAGTTTTTGCTCGAATACAAAAAAATTAGTTAATCAAACAGGCCCGGTTAAATGTGACGAACTTGGAGATACAAAGTATAGTAGCACTAAATATATTTACAATAAGTTAACTTAGTTTTAGTTAAGGGGTGCACATGGATCACTCATTGCTACGTGATATCGAAGCCAAGAACACGTGACTTACTCTCTGACTTTTATATGATTGGCTCATGAGCTTTGGAAGAAGAGAGATGTAGCTTCATCAAGCTACGTAGAAGAAAATAATATAGGCTCCAACATGCTACTCGTGATATACTTCATCAGCTTGATCGTCCGTTGCATGCAAGGTTACAAACGTGGATCATCAAGTCAATACGAGTTCTCAGCCGACAAACTGATAATTAAACAGCGTGTCCCACATGTTACTTGTAATCTTAGCATTAGCTAAACGAAATATAATATTGGAAGATAATGATATATGTTTCACCTAAATATATATAACTGGTGCTTTACTAGATAAACAGACAAACACATTTAGTCATAGAGTTAATATTTAACAATGGAACTTTTGCTCCCACATCCTTCAAACTCATCTCCTCTGACTGTTCTCGGTTTCTTAGACCGAGCCGCCTCCGTTTACGGCGACTCTCCTTCCCTTCTCCACAACACCACCACTCATACTTGGTCTGAAACCCACTCTAGATGTCTTCGCGTCGCTTCCACTCTTTCTTCCTCCTCCCTCGGAATCAACCGTGGCCAAGTTGTCTCCGTTATTGGTCCCAACGTGCCTTCCGTCTACGAGCTTCAGTTCGCGGTTCCAATGTCTGGAGCAGTTCTCAACAACATCAACCCTCGTTTAGACGCTCATGCACTCTCTGTTGTTCTGCGTCACAGTGAATCCAAGCTCGTTTTCGTCGACCATCAATCGAGTTCTCTAGTCCTCGAAGCTGTCTCGTTCTTGCCCAAGAATGAGAAACCTCGTCTCGTCCTCCTCCAAGATGACAGCAACATGTAAGGACGGTTCTGGCTACAACCTGAACAATCAGTTTGGTCTCAAATTATTTTAAAAGCTACATAGATCAAATCCTCCAAATTATTAATATTTTTCAGTGTTCTAAAAATCGGTTTATAAATATACCATGTCTAGGCGGTAAATCGAATATAATTTTTTTAACAACATTTTTTTAATTACCATAGGCATTCAAGAAAATCGGTGTAGATATTCGCATAATAAATAATTTTCTATAAAATGCCTAATTACTTTGTTGAATATTGATTTTTTTTATTAAGATTAATCTAAAAATGTTGATAAACATCTTAAATTTCAGATCCGACATTGCCAACAAGTCAACCTCTTCATCTACTGACGTGGATTTTCTCGACACGTACGAAGGTGTTATGGAGAGAGGAGACTCGAAGTTCAATTGGGTCCGTCCTAACAACGAGTGGAACCCAATGGTGCTTAACTACACTTCCGGAACGACGTCGTCTCCTAAAGGTGTGGTACTTAGCCATAGAGCAGTTTTCATGAGCGCGGTTAACTCTTTGCTCTACTGGTCTATGCCTAACCAACCAGTCTACCTATGGACACTACCGATGTTCCACGCCAACGGTTGGGGCTACACATGGGCCACAGCCGCTGTGGGGGCCACAAACATCTGTGTCCGAAGAGTAGACGCTCCGACCATTTTTGAGTTGATAGACAATCATCAAGTGACTCACATGTGCGCCGCGCCGATGGTTCTCAACATGTTGACGAACTATCCAGCTCGGAAACAGCTTAACCGCCCGGTTCAGGTTATGACAGCCGGAGCTCCTCCTCCGGCCACGGTCATTTCAAGCGCCGAGAGTCTAGGTTTTGACGTGGCTCACGGTTACGGCCTGACGGAAACTGGTGGTCTAGTCGTCACATGCGCGTGGAAGCCCGAGTGGGATGGTCTAGGACAAGACGAGAGAGCAAAGCTGAAGTCAAGGCAAGGAATCAGAACTGCGGTGTTCGAGGAAGCTGACGTGCTGGACACGGTAACGGGAAAGAGCGTGAAGCACGACGGAGTAACCGTGGGAGAGATCGTCTTCAGAGGCGGTTGCGTCATGTTGGGTTACTACAAAGACCCGGAAGGCACCGCGGCGAGTATGAGAGAAGACGGATGGTTCTACACTGGAGACATTGGCGTGATGCACCCGGACGGTTACTTGGAGGTCAAGGATAGGTCAAAAGATGTGATCATATGCGGAGGAGAGAACATAAGCAGCACGGAAGTTGAGACTGTTTTGTACACGAACCAAGCGGTTAAGGAAGCGGCTGTGGTGGCTAAACCGGATAAGATGTGGGGAGAGACTCCTTGTGCGTTTGTGAGCTTGAAGTGTAGTGATGGTAGGGCTGTTACTGAGAGAGAGGTGAGGGAGTTTTGTAAGAAGAAGCTACCGAAGTATATGGTTCCGAGGACTGTGGTTTTCATGGAGGAGCTTCCAAAGACTTCTACTGGAAAGATTCAGAAGTTTCTTCTCAGACAAATGGCTAAGTCTTTGCCTTGATTGAAACACACAATCTTATTACACTGTACGGTTACCTGAAGTACAAGTCTCTGGTTCGTAGTTTATCTCTATTTTCTTGTCGCCAATCAAAGGTTTGACCAGTTCATAGCTTTATCTGATTCATGTAACTACTCATCTATTTTACACAGGAGAAAATATCATTAAAAACCAAAAAATGCAATTCTTCATTTCCAATACGTCTTCTGTTTCACAATAATTAGATTTAAAGTTTTTTGCGCATCGATCCAAGAATTACGATTTTCTATTCATCTTCTCTCGTTTGCTTAAAAAAAAAAAGATGAAACAAAAAAATTTCTAAAATATAATTTAAAGTGAAACGGAGGAAATAATTGTACATACCAATTTCTTATTTGTCTTCAGGATCTTATTATATAAAGCTTAGTTTTCAAAGTTACTAATTAACACGATCGCAACACATAGCAAGTTATCATTTAAGATTGTGACATGTGTCAAAAAAATATGTTTTAAATTATTTTGTTTTAACCTTTTTAGTTAGGATTTTAATAAAAGAAAATTAGCATTACGAGAGTAGACATATTTTAAAGAGGAAAATATTTTTTTAAATATGTTTTTTGGAACAATATTTTGAAAACTTTGAAAATTAAATGATAATTTGTCATGTGTCACAACCGTGTTAATTAATAACTTTGAAAATTAAGCTATATTTTATGCTAATTTTCCTTTATAAAATATTCTTAAAATTATTGTTAAAATTAATAATTTTTTTTTAAATAAAAATGTCAAAACGAAAAAAAAAATCTTATTATAATAAAACGATTTTTAATATTTCTATTAAAATAAAACGATTTTTCAAAAATGTAATAGTAATTTTAATTTTAACAAAAAAACTATTCCAAAACCGAATTGAAATTATCCTTTTATAAATATAAACCTATAAAAATGGAAAATACTATTTTATATTATTTTTTTTTAATTTGTTAAAGTTTAAGGAAAATAATTATTTGATAGCATTTTTTTAAAATTCTAAAGATAAGATAAATTGTTAAAGTTTATATAACAATAATTATCTTTTTCTACATCCTAAACAAAAAGGTAAAAGAGTATTAAATAGTATTTTTATTTCAAAATTTTATATAAAAAGAAGATTTATTAAATAGAATGTGTTTATTTTAAAACAAATCATAGCACAATAAAATTTTAAAAACTTATTCAATAAAATATTAAATTATTACATAAAAATTCGTCTGAGGATATCATTGTCTCGATTTGCGCTATTTGACTTTCAATTTTTTCTGTAGGAAAGTGTATAGTTTTTTCTCTAAGTACAAATTCAATAGTGATTCATTTATAAACCGTGATTATAAAATAAATGTATTAACTTAAATTTATGTGTAACAACTGTCTTTTAACTATAAAATAAATCTCATATAACATATAAAAATCAACCATAAAACTATAATAAAATAATTTATTATTTTATATTTTTTTATTAAATTAAAACATCAAACGAAATCCGTTGCAACGCAACGGGCTCATTTCTAGTAACTAATAAATTTCTATACGAGTTATTTTTAATTAATTAACTATACATCGAATATGAATATACTAGTGTATTTAACAATGTTTTAATCGTGTAAATAATCAAAACACACTCTTAAAATGGAGTATTTGTAAGAGAAAAAGACAAGAATAACACCAAACCAAGTTTTTGTCACAAAAATACCACTACGAGAAGAAAAATGACAAAAATACCACTTAGTGAAGGGTAAATATGCATTTATAACCCTTGGGTTAATTAATTTAAAACTTAGGATTTAGAGTTAAGGGGTGGGGTTTTAGAAATGTGTTCAAATTTTTAAAAATGAAAAATTAAAATTAAAATTTTCAAAACAAAAACGTGGTATTTTGGTCATTTTATTTTTTGAGTGCTATTTTTGTGATAAAAACTTAAAAATGTGGTATTTGAGAGAATTGCCCTATTTGTAATTTAGGTTGATTTAAATTCAGTTCCAGCTATATTTTATCAATAAGAAAATATTTGGTTGGATCTTGTCATAAGATGAGTTGTACACGAATTTAATCATGACACTTTTTTTTATATTATTCTTGTCATAATGAAATACAGATCTTAACTTCTTTGATAATGTTGTATAACAAGAGTAGAGAAAACTGGTTAGTAGCAAAGCTGTTGTTACCTCTGTATGTAACCTCTGTATGTAACCAAAGAAGATTAGCATCATCTCATAAAAATATACAACTTCTCTCTGTGTAGCTGTCAACTTCTCATTCTACTCCACAATCCAGAGACTCTAGACTGCTGACGTCTCTTTCTGCTTCCTCCTAAACCGCTGTCACTCACACTCCCACCTTCATAAAGATTCTCATGAACCTCCGAGAACTCTTTCGTCCATGTACTCATTGGAATCACATACGAATCATCCTTGGTCCTCTTCTTCTTCTGCTCAAATCTTTTCACGTTTTCAGATATCTGATGGAACGTTCTGTTCACTTTCGCTATCCCTCTCTCAACAGGCTCCACCACGTGAGAGACAGTGAACCTCATGTCATCCGCAATGATCTCACCGCTCCCCATCACCACATCACGCACGCTCTGCGGGAAGCTCAACCGTTTCTCACTCTCGTCATGCCTACCGTACCGCACCCTAGTCGTTCTCTCGCTGTCTTTAACCTCTTCCGGGTCAGGAGGAGTGTCTATAGAGGCGTAGTCCGACATCACCGCTACGTTACGCACGCATCTCTCCCCGCGCTTGTAAGGAGCTGCTGGAAAGACGTAGAGATGAACCACAGCAGCAACACCCATCTCAATGCAGATGATGTAGTCTTGTATTTTCGTTTTCAGTTCCTTAGCCAAGGACCCTTTGAACAGTCCCATGGAGAAGAGGAACGCAACGATGATGCCTTGCCACCAGGTGAGGAATACAATAGACTTGAAGGTCAAGAACTTGGCCAGTGGTTTGATTGGTGCTAGCTTATCTTTGATGACACCGTAGAACTGTACAAGGCAGTACAACGCCCATGTCTGGCTGAAGTTAAGCACTACAGCCAGATATGGATATCTGCAATAAGACAACATACCATATTAGAAACAAGACTACAACGAGAGGGGAAGGAGGTTAAAGAAAGAAGATTTACCCGTAGTTCCATTGGAACTTTCCTTCTCCGTAAACTCCACACGCTTCAAGGATCATTGCTAATAGAGCACAGATCAATTTCAGTATCATCTGAAGTAAGAAATTTAGAGTCAGTTGAAAGCAGAGTAAATAGTCTACAGAAAAAAATATATGATAGTAACTTACGTATTGGACGATGCCGATTTTCACAGAGTGATAGAACTGGGAACCAAGATTCCAATCTTTTAGGAAGCAGTTCATTGGGAAAGGATGCTCTACAACTCCATAAGTACATGTGCCTTCGAGAAGAGGTGTGGTCTGGGTGATAACTGTTTGCTGTTCCATGAACTCAATCGTACGCTCTTCTCCATCTGCAGGTCCACAGATGAAAATAGAGTTAACTCTTTACGTTATAACTGAAAATACTCACAAGTCAGCAGATTCAAAAGGTATCTTATTAAATCAAGAATCTAAGCACTTTTCTTTCTTTTTCTACACAACAAATCCAGCTAAATCACCTACTACATAACGTTCACAATTCCTTTAAAATCTCAATCTAGCCACACCATATAACACATGACTACATCCATGTCCATGACTCTTACTAAAAACTAAACCCCTTTGTGTGAATTATCAATCACCTGCTTGTTTAAATGCCAAACAAATCATATTCATGGACTCAGAAGGAAGTAGGGATACAGATGAAGCATTAGTACCTAGGCAAGCGATCAAGTATCTCTCAAAGCAGTAGAGAGCAAAAGCTTCATAACAATCACGAATCACCTCGCAGTTGAAAGCTGCTTCTGAGTTCAACAAAGACAGAAACTGCCACGAAGAAAATCATAAGAAAAAAAACTGCACTACCAAAATAAGAAACTAACATATATATACCAATCATACCGATTCCAGGGCATAAACAGGGACCATGAGGATAAGTCCAATAAGAAACTTCTGTTCCTGTTAAAGGGAGCGTTACAGATGTAATCAATGTAAATGGATCAACCGACTATAGAAATCTCACAACTTTTATAAGTGGAAAGTTATACAGAGGGAGTAACAAACCTCAGGCTGATTATAAGAAGCAAGGTGTTCGAAGATGAGATACATGGGGAGGAGGAGGGCAACAAGAACGAAAACACTGGCACTTAAGATAGGCCAATTGATAGTTGATGTCTCAGCATCATCAACAACACCAAGGTTAGGAAGCCACATTAACCGGAATCTACTTGAGGACTCTCCCATGGAAAGAATGAAGAAGAGAGAGCAGAGGATTCCCCTCCACTCCATTTATACAAAACAGTTAAAGCAATCAATCAAGCAAGTGATCCACAGCTGATCCTGTGTTGATTCAGGTAAGACCTGCATTTACGAGTAAACAAGGCAAGATTAAGATTTGGGTTACAATCAAAATCAAATCTTTCAGCTAATATTATGTATTATATACCAAAACCCTCAAAGTCACTGTTCCTCTTTGTTCAAGCTATGACGAAAAGGTGGACCCTTTTGATTTTGAATTGATAAAAGAAGAGTTGCATTACGAGTAAGGAGACGAGAATTGAATTGGGTTGCGATCAAAATCGAAACTTTGGGAATCAACAGCCCTAAAAATCAAACGCAAAAAAAACCCTAAAATCAACAGACCTAATAAAGACGATTCGGCATGCGACAGCAAGAGAAATTGCACTCACTCGCACGAGTTCTAGAGGGGATCAATTACGTTTGTCTCAAAGGGAGAAACAGAGTCACGGTAGGCTTCGAGGTGTGGATCGTATCGTATCCAACAAAAAAGATTTGAGACTTTTTTTTTTTTTAATTTCTGAAATTAATTTCTGAAGAGGAAGGGGAAATAAGGAAAGGTTCTTTCTTCCTTTGGCGGTTGGGGAAAACTTAACCCTCTTTTTCCTCAAAACCAGTTTTTTTTTCTTCTGATTGTGCTTGCTGACGTGTTACTTTCAACATCTATTAGATTATCTGACGTGTTGCGTTCTCATTTATATATTTCTTTTGACTTTTAACAAACAAACAAACAACAACATGAAAATCTACTTTATAAATGAAATAAAAATCATTGATTCTTTTGAATTTTAAAGAGTAACAAGTTCTGTTGGAGGATAGTAACAAGTTCTGTTGGAGGATTCGAATGGGGTTCTTAGACCTCGGAATACTTGTTTGTAGTTTTTTCGAGTTTTAAATAAAAAGTAGGGGAATTCCCTCTGCATCATACCAAAAAAAAAGAGTAACAAGTTCTGAAAATTATTACCATGCTTCACTTTAATGTCAGCAATTCAACTTATGAGTTTATGACCGACCACACTCGTTTGGTATTTACTATTTAGACTTTCTCTTCATTACATTTTTATTTTATTTTTGAATATGTTTTTGGATTGGACATACTCAATTAGTATATTATTACAGTTTCACTAAGCATTTTATTATATGGAAATCTTTATAAGGAATTAATAAATTAAGAAAAATAATAAATTAAGAGAAATTATTAAAACTACTACCACATTTCTCATAACATTTTTATGTTTTAACTTAATCACATCTATCGTTTTTTTTTTTAAAAAAAAGAAGGTAAAATAGACAATTATTATCTTATGTATAAATCTAGATTTAGAGTTTAGAATTGGGGAATGATGTTGAGTTTTATGATGGATGCTAACAAGTAACAACATAACATTACCAGATTATATATACAAATACAAGTGTCGTTTTGAAAGGATTAATTTGAGTATCGCTTTGTTCATATTGACCCATGTAATTGTTATCACAAAGTTTTCTCGGATAAAAGTCTAAACGAATTTTGTTATATATTGCTACTAGTGTGTTTTAGTTTACTTTACACATATGGTGCCACAAACAGAAGCTTGAACCGTTGTAAAATATTGCGGACACTCCGCACTCCGGACCACGACGCTATATTATGAACTGTGCTATGTTGCTACTATCTAGCTAGATCAATTCAGGTCAATGTTTTCCGTTGAAATCAAAGTTTATTAAACGTGATTATAAATAAAATCAGATAATTGAATAGTACTGAACTATACTATCTAATATATAAATAGTGAGACTCACAAAAGCTAGCATGGAGTGTAGGTAATAATATCACAACTTTTTAGGACTCGGTGATTTTAGTGCAGCAAGGAATGGATGCATACTGTTTGATTTTCATAAAATGGCAGTTCACATATTTTTATTTTTTTAATATAAAAAATAAGAAGAATGAATTCATTACGTAATTGATGGCAGCATGTAAACCCTATTACGCACGAGGCACGGGCCTTTTAGCTTACATAATAATTGCCTATCCTTTGTATATTATTTGCAAAGTGATTTCGCCACATGTCTTCTCCAGAATCAGTTTCACAAAATAAATGATGACATGGCACATAAAAAATATGACATGGCACAATTCATACTAATTTATGGTAATTGTGACTATGATCTTGCCATGTCACACTTATTTATTTACATGTTTAATTTGGAATACAAATATAAATATAAAATTTAAGAAAATTTACATATTTACATATTTAGGAATATGACATGTCACGCTTTTTATATATTATTTGCGAAGTGATTTCGCCACATGTCTTCTCCAGAATCAGTTTCACAAAATAAATGATGACATTGCACATAAAAAATATGACATGGCACAATTCATACTAATTTATGGTAATTGTGACTATGATCTTGCCATGTCACACTTATTTATTTACATGTTTAATTTGGAATACAAATATAAATATAAAATTTAAGTAAATTTACATATTTACATATTTAGGAATATGACATGTTACGCTTATTGATTTACATATTTAATTTGGAATACAAATAGGAATATAAAATTTAAGTAAATTTACATATTTACATATTTACATAGTTTCATATGTCGGCAAAAAAAAGCTATAGAGAATATATGAATATCATATTTGTATATATATATATATATATATATATATATATATCTCCTATACATTATTTGCGAAGTGATTTTGCCACATGTCGTCGTTACAATTACTCTCACCAAAAAAAATAATGACACGGCTACTAAAAAAGATTACATGTCTTCCGAAAAATATGACATGGACAATTACATTTAATGTTAATTTATTTTTGGGTAAAATTTTTAAAATATAGCAATAACTCATATATTACATTTAGTGTCGATTTATATATTTGGAAAATTTTTTAGAATATGGTAATAACTCATATATCATCTATAAAATAAATATATTCATATATAACATTTTAAATTTTGAAATATTGTTTTATTTTCTTTTTCTTTTTATAATTATACAATTTATATTACTAAACCTTCCAAAAATTGCTACAATTTTTTTAAAAAAATTCTAATCGTAAGATCATTAGTTTGTTATATATATATATATATATTTAATAAGTATTGTTTAGTTTTAATTTTTGATAATTATATCATTTTATTAGTTTTATACAAATTAACTTAATATATTTAAATAATACAAATAAATTGAAAAATCTATCTATGATTATAATTTAAATTATACACACACACACATATATATATATATATATATATATATATATATATATTTAAATAAACAAAATAAATTTATTTTAATTTAGCATTTAATTAAATCATATCTATATTAAATATTGGTAAAATAATAAAATCTATAATATTTAATAATATTGGTAAATAATAAAATCTATATTAAATATTGGTAAAATAATAAATATAAATTAAATTTAAAAATTTTTTTTCTGCACATGGTGCAGGGAAACACCTAGTCTATATAAATATAAATATAAAGTATGATTTTTTAGAATTCTTACGTTTATTAAAAACATAATAAATGTTTAATTTACTATTTATTTTTCTATACAATTTCCAATAACTATTCATCAATGAAATTTAATCAATTCAAATATTTACAATTAATGTTTCTGAAAAGCATACAAAAATACCAAAAAAAAATATAGAAAATTCATCTTTATGAAACATAAATTAAATTTAGAAAATCTTACTTTCGGAAACTGAAAGTAATATTTATTAGAGAGAAAGCCCTAGATTCTTTCTATTGTTGAAAAGCCTGGAAGAAAGAGGATGAAGAGGATATGCGACCTTCCATCGAAACTGGTAGGGGAGAAGATACTGAGCAAGGTTTCGATAACATCTCTGGGACAAGTGCGATCCACTTGCAAACTATGGGACCGTTTAACCAGAGATTGGATTGTGGGTAAGGAAGCGGCTAAGGCAAGGCAGCAGCAGCATCAGTTTTTGGGGTTCGTTACGGTGGATTTCAAGGTCTGTTCATTGAGATTCCGCAAGGAAGAAGAAGATGTTGATCTATCTATAAAGCAGGTAGGTTTACTTAACCAATACGAGGTTAGTAAAGTTTTTCATTGCGACGGGTTATTGGTATGCGTCCTCAAGGACGACAAGTCGAAGCTCTTGGCGTGGAACCCTTATTTGGGGGAAACAAGGTCCATCAGTCCCAGACCGGGGGATGATTTCCACGATCTAGACACTTATCTCTTTGGTTACGACATGAACCGTAACCACAAGATGTTGAGGTTTTACAGTTTGTTTGAGATGTACGAATTTAGCTCTGATTCATGGAGGGTTCTTGATGTCACACTCCCCGACAGCTTGATATTAAAATTCGGAGGTCACCTCATCGTGTCTTTGAAGGGAAATGCTTATTTTCTGGCTAAGGAGATTACGACTGATAATGTTCAAAGGGATGTTATCTTACGTTTTGATTTTACAACAGAGACGTTTGGACTACAACTTCTGCTTGTTCCGTTTCTCGCTCTGTGTGATGAAGCTGTGACCCTCTCATCGTTTAGAGACCAAAAGCTAGCCCTGCTACATCAGAAAGGTCAAAGAATGATTGAGGCCTTGGAGATTTGGATTACCTCCAAGATTGATCAGCCCTTCAATGCTGCTGATGTGACCTGGAGCAAGTTCATGAACGTGGATATGAGACCTCTAATTGGTGATCGTTACATCCGGTTTGCCGAGGACTTTGCGAGCTTCTTCATCATTGGCGAGGAGGAAGAGGAAGAGAAAGTCGCTGTGGTTTTCGATATGGAGGGGTATGAGTTCTGTTCTGAACTTGTCAGGACCGATCATTACCACACTGCTTTTATCATCGGAAACGACGACGGGTACTATAAAACTGTGAGTCTTGGACTAGCTCCTAATCAATGGAAACCCGATCCCCTCCATACAGGAGGATATTGTCCTAGTCATTATGTCCCTCAGTTTTATCATCCCCCACTTGTGTCCTCATCTTCTTATCTCCCAAGTTTGGTGCAACTCAACAACTAACCCCGCAAAAAGAAAGAAAGAGATGAATAATACTAGATTCGTTCGTTTCTATTTATCACTAAGGATTTTAAGTTCCATTTCGCATAAAGACATGACGGAAAAAGTAGTAGAAAAAAAACTGTGAAGTGTGTTTATAAATGTGGTAAATGGTCATAACTAGGGAAATGTATGGAAGAATGACAAACAATAAGGAAAAAAAAGAGAATTTGTGCTCCATACACACCACATCTACCCTATTTCCCCCCCCCCCCCCCCCCAATTTTATGGTATCACTTATTTTAGTATGATATTAAAAACAAAGGCACGTGGGAAGAAGAGTCTTGACAGTGGTCAGAAATGCCATGCTCAGATGAGGCAAAGAGCCTTCACTCCTTGTGGGTCTCCTTAATTATCTCTTTTCATCTTCCCTTCCTTCTAATTTATTTATAATCTAATTGTATACCATACTATCATATGTTTATTTGACTTTTTATCAAGTTCAAACCTCAAGAAAAATCAGAGTTTCTCGACAGAGGGAATTCATATAACTATCAGATGCAGAGAGCTATCATGCATGTGCCATCAATGACAGAATGAAAAGAAATCATGCTGATTATATCATATCTAATATATGTGTAGTACTTTTTTGACCCAAAAAAAACCTGTAGCACTTGTAGTTTACATGTATAAGATACACACACACGCATATATATATATATATATATATATATATATATATACATATATATTTGTGGTTTATCAACATTATAAGAAGTAGTCTAATTCTCAGTGAATTCCAGATGGAATGTTAGCCCATGTTCAAATAATCAAGTTCATACATGAAACATCAACCATGGACCATGGCATAGGTTATCACGAAAAGATTTTTTTTTTTAAACTCTTTATCACGAAAAGATAATTATACATTTTCGCTTACTATCCGAGTAAAATGCTAAAATTAAATAAATGGGATATTTTCAAATATACTTATATAATGACGTAATGTGAACTCACTTGTCATCATAAGTAAGCGATCCACTGTCTTTTTCTAACTAACTTCACTTCAATACTTCAACTCTCCCTCTCTCTCTGTCTTTCTAGCCTTTATATAAACCCTATACGTACCTATACTCTCCTCAAACTCACCGAGTCAAAACCACACGTATCAATGACCGAGTCATCATCCATCTCCTCCGTCAAACACTCATCTCCAGTGGAGGAAGAGGAGGAGATTCATCGAACCAACAACAAGAAACGAGCTAGACCCGACCCGGTTTACCGAGGCGTCCGGATGCGAGCGTGGGGCAAATGGGTCTCCGAGATCCGCGAGCCCCGCAAGAAGAGCAGGATCTGGCTCGGGACATTCTCCACGGCCGAGATGGCGGCGCGTGCGCACGACGCGGCTGCTCTCACCATCAAAGGAACATCCGCCGTCCTCAACTTCCCGGAGCTCGCCACTTACCTCCCCCGTCCAGCTTCCTCTTCTCCACGCGACGTTCAAGCCGCAGCCGCCGTGGCCGCCGCCATGGACTTCTCCGATCCAACCACCGTCGTCCCGGAGCCGCACTCGTCTCCATCGAGTAGCTTTTCAACGTCTACGACGAGCGAAGAAGCAGCGTCGTCAACGGCGGAAGAACTGAGCGAGATAGTGGAGTTACCGAGTCTAGAGACGAGTTACGATGAGCCGTGGAGCGAGTTCGTGTACGTTGACTCAGCGTATCCTCCTCTTAGTTCGCCTTGGTACTTTAATAACTGTTGTAGCTTTTATTACCACAGCGACGAAAATGGCGCATCAATGTCTGAACCTTTTGAGTCTTCCAATTTTGGCCCACTTTTTCCTTTAATTTAATCCCTTTTATTTTAATTTTTTACATTTTAAATCACATTTGTTTCTCAACAGATTTTAATATACTCCATTAAACCTTAATATATAATACAGTTCTTTTTTGTGTGTGTGATCGGACGATATAACTACCTTTTCTGCAAATGTGATTGGACGATAACAAGTTTTTCTGCCAATATTTTGTAAGTTTGGCAAAAACAAGCAGTTGTGTAGGTGAAGATTTGGAGGATAAAACTATTTGTATATATCAAGGGTTAGGCTAATATTCGATAAAAAGTCTAGGCTGATTTTTTTTTGTTAAAGGTCTAGGCTGATAATTTTATGGTTTGAATGTGTAGCTGTATTAATTCAAAACATGTTCTCATATGGTTTGTTAGCTGGTAGATATGGAATCTTGTCAACTTGGTACTTAATTAGATAGTTACTATCACACTATCAATTTAATTCAAAAAAAAATCCCTATATAGACTTAACCAACTCTAACAAAATAATTAGTGTCTAGTCAATGAAAATAACAAATACAAAGCAATACATTTCTGTGCTTAATTAGAGCTCAATTTGTTTCATGTTAAAATATAAAGATGGATAATTAAAATAACACCAAAACAGAGTGAAACGATTTGCAGGTAGGTTAATCATTCTTGTGATACTCTTGTTTGACTTTATGGGCATTAGTCAGTCATTATTTGTTTAATTACGACTTGACCTTAAAACTAACACATACATCCACTAGCTCGTATAAATCCAGCGATGGAGATTTAACACCTTCATTATTTGTTTTTGTTCTCAGACGAATTTTTGTTTCAGTTCATGAATGATTTATTCACTTGTTCATACGTAACTCCAGCCATGGGGAGGGATCGAATCATTTGCAAACCATTTCTCAAATGAACAAAAAAATCCAGCCATGGGGAAAATACATTTTTTATTTTTTTATTTCATGGAGTATATGTTAAACCAACTAAGTGTTGCGTGAGTCTCCTCGACGAAAACATCAATCAACACCCACCTCATGAGGTGATTAAGTTAACCCATTTATTATAATCATCGTACATTAAGTTGAACTAAAATATATTGTCACGTTAATTAATCAGGCAGTTAACTATTCCGCATGATTAGGCCATTGCCATTGGGATCCGCGGTCAACGGAGGTTCCACCCACGAGTACAGTGTTTGTTTATTTTTGTCCTCAAATCTAATGATTCTCTTAATTATTTAACATGGACCCACTGTATATACTATAAATCTGATAATATAGGATTTTTTGGGGGCTAAAAATATGTAAAATCATTATGCTTATATATCAGAAATAGATCTTTCTAAGAAGATATCGCAAATCGCTCTCTGAAATAAATTACTACATTTTGATTGATTCGATCCCAAATAACGAAGAAGTAAGATGTTGAATGGTTCCACTTATACAACAATTATATTTAAACAAGTATTACTCAAAAGTCCAAACTTCCGGAGTTTTGTAATACAAGAAAGTGCAAGCGGTTAATACATCTTAAAAAGTCATACGGTCAAGATCTTTGTCGTTAAGCTAACCTCAGCTCAGTACGCAAAGTTGTCCACTAAAACTTGTAAACTAACATGCATGGCCAATGGTTTAAAAGATTAAAAACTAAATATTCAAGTATAGATAATGCAGCTCTGTCGGTGGAAGAAAAGTGCGACTTCTAAGAGATCAACTGAATCCCTAATCTCCGTTGGGTCATCTGCTCGATGACGAAGGATCCTTCTCCGGATCCACCCCCTCTGCCTTTTCTCCCTCCAGATCCGGTCCCTCCCAGACCAATCGGTGGGCCCCGTACTTCTCCTCTGAGTTCACCCTCCTCCTCTCCCATGGATCTATTCCCTGAGGTTTCGATGGTTGACCCCATGGCTTCAGGTGTGAATCAGGCTAGGCAACCACAGTCTCCCTGTGGCTCTTCTCTTCCCCAATCGGGGTCCTTTATCTTTGGATCTTTGAATCCAAGTGTGGCTATTATGTCGGTTCCCCCCGTTGACGCAACTAGAGTGAACCATGTCTTGTCTACTCCAGCTGGAGGTCCTTTTGATGCTTCGACTCAGGATTTGAATCCTGCTGGTTCCCCTAATGTTAAGTGCGACAAGTCCAGTAATCCTGCTCCCTCATCGCCAGCTTACAACTGGGCGAGTAACCTAAACTCTGCTTCAAAGTTTCCCCCTCCATCTGCTGCAGTGTCTATGTCGGCAGAGGGTAAACCAAGAGTTAAGATACCTAACGGGGTATTTGAAAGAGGAGCGAAAATCCACAGTGACTACATCGTCGGTATCTTCTATGGTAAAGCTCCTTCTTACGGGAAAATATGGGCAGTCCTCAATTACCTCTGGGGCAAGGACAGAAGAGTAACCATTCATCACCTAGCAAAAAATGCTTACATCTTCTACATACCTTCGCCTTCTTTGCGTAAGCGCATCCTCCAGCACGAACTATGGCGTGTAGGGGACTCCCCTTTCTTCGTCACCGAGTGGAAAGCGGAATTCAGTCTAAACCCTCCTTCTCTCGACAAAGCTCCGGTTTGGGTGAAGATTCAGGGAATACCTTTTGACTTAATAACTTATGAAGGGTTAAGCTCAGTCTGTTCGCCGTTGGGACGTGTGGTTGATGCGAAGCCTTTCACAAGTATTTCGTCTGCAGAGGTTAAGGTGATTGCTAACCTCACAAAACCGCTACCATCTGAAATTGAACTTGAATGCGACGACGGTAATCTTCTGGTCCTAGAGATTACGTATCCATGGCTACCACCCCTCTGTTCGATTTGCAATGAAATCGGTCACAAAGCTGCTTTATGTCCAGTCTCCATTGTTAAGGAGAAGTCTGATAATAAAGGCAAGAGTGTGGCTACAGACACAGATCCTGAAAAGGACTGGCAGACGCAGAGCAGGAAACGTAATAGCAAGAGATCAAAGAAGAAGCAACAGGGCTCAGAGGCAAACTCAAATACCGCCGGTCATTCAGCTTCTAATCTTGTCCACGTAGAGAAGACAAATGTTTCCGTAGAGAAGACAAATGTTTCCTGCGATCCATCTCAGGTAGACTCCTCCAACAAGTTCCACCCTTTACAGGAGGAGGAACCGGAGTCGGTCTCAAACATTGGGTCAACCATGGCAAAAGCGCAAGAGGGCTCTGTGGTCTTGGGAACCTCTGTTGAAGGTTCTTCCGCTCAAGTTAATTCTCTGGCCGTGGGTTTCTCTCTAGGTCCTTCCTCAGCTCTGGGTTCTCATATGCCACAGAGTCAAAGTCAGCCCCCTTCTTTAGCTTTGGTTGTCAGTGCTGGAAAAGGGCTCAACTCAATGGCTTCTTTCTGCTCGTCTCCTAAGTCTTCTACAGAGAGAAAGAAGAAGAAACGCAAATACTCATCTCCTGTTCATCAAGGTTCCAGTGGTATTCTTCCTATTGAATGGAAGAAAGTCCACACCCCCTCTGTATAATCCAATGTCGAGTACATTTTTTTGGAACGTGCGCGGACTTACTGATAATATTAAGCATAGCCCACTTTTGTCTTGGATCAATAGACGGTCTCTTCTTTTTGGGGCGCTTCTTGAAACGCACGTAAATGAAGCAAGCAAGCAACTTATTTTATCTACTTTGGGCCCTGGGTGGTCTCTTTTGGACAACTATATTCATTCCCCGTTAGGAAAAATCTGGTTTATCTTCAAAAACCAGGTTACAGTAAGGCTCCTTTTTGCGGATCTACAATCTATTACTTGTGAAGTTAAGCTGGAAGACGGGATTTCTATTGTCTACACGGTGGTTTACGCCTCAAACGAAGAAGAATTACGTAAAGATCTCTGGATTTCTTTAAGAGACACGAGTGCAGCGTTTGATCTCGCTAACAAACCTTGGATTGTAGGAGGAGATTTTAATGAAATTTTACATCCTGATGAAACTTCCAACCGGGGAATCAACACCACAACACGGGCCATGAGGCTGTTTGGAGAATGTCTGGGTGATTTAGGTCTTTTTGACTTACCCTTCACAGGCCCTAAGTATACTTGGACTAATAAGCGTCCATCTGATCCGATTGGCAAAAAGCTCGACAGATGCTTGGTTAATGGGGCATGGATCCTTCAGTTTCCTTCAAGTTATTGTGAGTTTTCAGCCCCTGAATTCTCAGATCACTGTCCCTGTCATATTCAGATGATCTCTCCGCCTCCCTCATTTGGTTCAAGGCCATTCAAATTCTACAATTTATTAATCAGGAACTCGGAATTCTTAGAGGTTGTGAAGGAATCTTGGATTTCAGCAGGACCTCGAGCTTTCACGCTTCGGACGTTCTGTTTCAAATTGAAGAGCATGAAGAGGCCTATGAAGACTCTACATCGAGAAAATTACAGTGATATTGAGAAGCGTGTGCATCTAGCAGAGGATAAGCTTAATTCGGCTCAGCTGGCAGCCTTGAATGATCCCACACCTTCCAATGTGCAGATGGAGGTTCTGGCTAAGGATCTTTGGATCTCTCTTCGTCTAGCAGAGGAAAGCTTTTTCAGGCAGCGTTCAAGAATAAAATGGTTGGGAGAAGGCGATCTCAATACGCCTTTCTATCATGGTATGATGACTATGCGTAATGCTCTAAATGCGGTTAAGCAGCTCTTCCGTGACGACGGGTCTGTAACTACTTCTCTCCAAGAGGTGCATGAGCTTGCGCTGGATTATTTTGAGGGCTTTTTGTGCACTGTTCGTGGTATGTTCTGGCCAGACCTTCCAGACTTTCTTGAAGCTTTAATTCAGCGTAAGTGTTCAACTCAAGACAGGGATGCTTGCCTCCTTCCTTTTGGACCTGACTTGATCGTGTCATGCCTTCAGAAAATGAAAAGTAATAAGACACCGGGCCCTGACGGCTTTCCGGTTGAATTTTTCAGAGCTGCTTGGAACGTGCTTGGAGAAGAATTTATTTCATCAACGCTTGATTTTTTCAGGACTAGCTTCATGCCAACGTCCCTGAATTCCACTTCCTTGATCCTATTGCCAAAGCGACCAGGGGCAAACACCATTCGTGAGTTTCGCCCTATAGCTTGTCTGAATACACAATATAAGCTGATCTCGAAGCTTATCTCCAATCGACTGAAGTCTATTCTCCCGTCTATTGTTCTACCAAACCAGACGGCCTTTGTAAAGGACAGGTTGATTCTAGAGAATATTTTATTGGCATCGGAGGTTCTTAACGGCTATCATAGGATTTCTGAGGTGCCAAAAATAACTCTGAAGGTCGATATAGCGAAAGCTTTCGACTCGGTTCGGTGGGATTTCGTGCTGAGTACGCTACAAGCCTATGATTTACCCCCAATATTTATAGGTTGGGTGAAAGCTTGCATATGTTCTCCGTCCTTCTCCCTAAGCATCAACGGAGTGTCCTCTGGTTATTTTAAAGGAAAGACTGGTCTCAGACAAGGAGACCCTCTGTCGCCAATCCTTTTCGTCATGATGATGAATGTTCTCTCCTTCATGCTGAACAGGGCTGCAGAAGCAGGGACTTTTAGTTATCATCCTGAGTGTGCTGATCAACAACTGACTCATCTGTGCTTCGCCGATGATCTTCTTATTTTCATCAATGGCTCTGAATCATCGCTAGAAGGGGTTTTTGCTGTGTTGGCAGACTTCGAAATGATGTCTGGCCTTGCAGTTAATGTCAGTAAGACAACTCTTTTCTCATCAGGGATTGCGGAGGATGAGATTCAACGGATTGCTGACCGTTTTAGATTGGTGCGCTCTAACCTACCGGTCCGCTATCTTGGTACTCCTCTATGTACGAAGAAATTATCATTCTCCGATTGTGATCCACTTTTATTGCAGATAAAAAAGAAAATGAGTTCATGGACTACAAGATCCCTCTCAATGGCGGGTAGACTTACCATGCTAACCTCTGTTATATCAGGAATTATTGGCTACTGGTCAAGCGCTTTCCTCCTCCCCAAGCGGGTAATGAAAGCTATAAATTCTCTTTGCAGTTCATTCCTATGGCATGGTACTATTGGGATTTCAACAGGTGCGAAGGTTTCATGGAAAGACCTGTGCACTCCTAAAAAGGAGGGTGGGCTGGGCATTCGGAATATTGAGATCTGGAGTGAAACTTGTGCATTGAAATTAATCTGGATGTTATTCTTTAGAGCTGGTTCTATATGGGTTGCTTGGATGAGGCATAGATACATGAGTACAGCTCCTTTTTGGTCGCTCAATGTGAAAAACTATTCTTATTCCTGGATGTTCAGGAGATTACTTAAGATGCGTTCTAAGGCCATAGATTTCATAAGAATTTCTATTGGTAGAGGCGATGACACTTATTTCTGGTGGGATCCGTGGACTCCCTTCGGCTCTCTTATTCGATATCTTGGTCAAGATGGGCCGACCCGCTTGGGTGTTCCTTTATTTACGTTGGTCTCTGATGTGTGGAATGGTTTCTCCTGGTCTCTTCCGGAAGCTAGGTCCAACCGTCAGCTTGAGCTACTATCTTATCTCACCACGATCTCTCCTGCTAACATGCAAGATAGTTCTAACTGGATTGTTAACCGGAATCCTCAGACTACATTCATATCTCGTTTGGTGGGGGAAGCTATACGACCACATCTTCCAGCAAAACCTTGGGCTCCGCTTCTTTGGCACAAAGGTATAATTCCTCGTCATGCAACAACAACTTGGCTCTTCATTCTTGACAGGAACCCAACGCTAGACCGTCTCCACTCTTGGGGTCTGGATGTTGAAACTACCTGTCTCCTCTGCGGTAATGCCAACGAATCTAGGAATCACCTTTTCTTTGAGTGTCAATATTCAGCAGAAGTTTGGTCATTCATCTGTTCTCGTCTTAACCTGTTTGCTCCTCCTGTATCTTGGGAAGCGACTTTGCAGTGGCTACCCTCTGCTGCCCCAGAACGTGCTCTCAAAATAGCTCTGCTACAGGGATGGCAGGCATCTGTTTATTGTTTGTGGCAAGAACGCAACATGAGATACCATTCAGGTTTAACGATTCCGGCTCATATCTTGGGCCATAAAATACATCATATTGTCTCCGACAAAAGTATGGCTTTGGTTTCTCTTGGTCATTCCTTGGGACCTACTCTCCGCCGCATATGGAAGCCTCCTTGATGTAATTCGAGTTTTATTCTGCTTAAGTATGTATAAATAATTTCAACTCTTTGCTTGCTTGCTATTTTAATATTAATGAAAACCCTTTAACAAAAAAAAAAAAATATTCAAGTATAAGTGGAGACAAAGATGTAGAGTTATATTTTCCATTCCTACATTTTTCATGATTTACATATAAATTGTTAGTTTAGATCTTTAGATTTTATAATCAACATGTTTATACCATTAATATAGAAATCACTTGAGAATATTTGATTGGAAGAGTTTATCAGATTACTAACCTAAAAACAAGAAACGAAAAACTTTAAGAGTTGGATAGATTTGCTTGAAATCCAACAAGTCGCTTTGGCCGAGTGGTTAAGGCGTGTGCCTGCTAAGTACATGGGGTTTCCCCGCGAGAGTTCGAATCTCTCAGGCGACGACCATTTTTTAAATTTTATGTCTTAACCGACATAACCGGAATAAACCGAACATTAATCTCTCTCAAAATCGCTCAAAATCAAAAGTATTGGTGATGGGCCTCAACTTTAAAACATAGCCCAATACGAATCTTGTGATAAACCAAAAAAAAGGAAAAGACCGTCATCAAATTTCCTTTTTCTGGTCAGTGGTAAGGTTTATAAACAGAGATTGATGGTCGAATCGAATAATCATCCAAGCGTTAAAGAGAGAGAGCGTAAAAAAAATAAGTTATCAAAACTTTAATTTTCGAGCCATATCTTTATGAGTTCTTGTACGCAGACGTTGCTATACTCACTGTTATGGCGTCTCTTAAATCCCCTCTACCTCCCGCCAAATCAACAACGACGACGTTTCACGACCATTCAAACGCTCCGTGGTTCAAAAACCGTTTCACCGAATCCGAGAAATCCTCCGCGGCCGCTTTCAAAGCAGTACCTGCGTACCGTAAGCGCCAAGGTTACTACCCTGAGGACTTCGGAGACGACGACGGTGGTGCTTAAAATATATAAAAACTGTAAAAAAAATATTATATGATATAAACAAGAAAAGGCGAAGCAAATTCCATAGTGATAGAGTCTGGGCTGGATATCCAGGCCGACCAGACTTTTATTAATGTACTGATATTACAATACTATTAAACATAATAGGCTAAATTCAAATAAACAACGGAAAATCCGTTGTCTATCTATTAGCATTTTATTTTTCAAGTACTGAATATGAAAAAAAAACAACGATAATTTATTTTTAGTACAGGATATCGCTGTTGGAAGGGGCAGGTTCAGGTGTGCATGTATACTTGGAATGCCGAAATCAAGTTCCGTCCAACCTTTTGAAGACAATCTGAGTTTCAAAACCATTGATATTGCTTGTAGCATTGATTTCGTCCTTGGAGTCTACCTGACCCGAAAAGTCAAAACCTTTCCATCCGGCACCCTTGAGGCTGGAGCTGTACAGTGTGGGTGTGCCGGCTTCCAATTTAATACGACCATACGTGGCGTCAGATGGATCCTTTGTTCTCGCTTCGTTCTTAGTCCATTTCCAGGAGAAGGTGACTGGTGCCCCATCGTACAATCCGTGCGGAATATCAAGCCGGATCGTCTCGCCGTTTTCAGCATACCAGGGGTGAGTGAGCGTACCAGTGAACACAGCGCCGTGAAAGTGGTGCACACCCTTGGCTTTGCCTCCGAAGACTTCACTCGCCAACTTGCCCTGTGACTGTTCGGACCCGGCGACGAGTACATGTCCGCTTTCTTTATCTAACGACTTGGTCTTGGTGAGTTTGATCTTAGGCCTTTTGGGCTTTTTATGGTAGAGCTCAATCACTTTGTCGGTGAACGACTCGGCCATGGTGTGTATAAGGGCGACTTCGGGGAATTCGGCGGTTTCTGTTAAGAGAATGACATCGCGGACGGAGCTCTCGAGGAAGTTGCCGACGGACTGCCAATGTCGCATCCAATCCCCCGCGCTATATGCAATACCGGCTCGTTTTAGAGAGTACACGGTGCCGACATATGGGATATATTCGACTATGGAGTACGCGACCTCCTCGAGTTCGGTGAACCACCCAGTCATGATGGCTTATATTTGTTGAGCGGCGTTAAATGGATGGATGATGTGCGAAAACTTCTACGTAAGGGGTCCTTTTAAAGGCCAAGAAAGATAATGAGCTGGCGAAGGCTTTTGCAATATATTTTTTTTTATAAATATAAATAAAATAAAAGGAACCACGTCACGTTACGCTTCTCCATCACTTATAAGTTATAACTAAAATAAAAGAAAATCTCATAACTGTCGACGGTTATACTATTAGGTATAGCACGTTTTTTAAGTTTCTCCGTCTTTTCACACATACGTACCCGCGGTTGTTACATATACATTCAAAAAAAAAAAAGAGTCTTTGATTTTTAAGTGTGTACATATACATTCACATGGTGCAAATAAAACATTCTATTTTTTACAAATTATTTAACCCTTTTTAGTGGAGTGCATATGTAGTTTATAGACAAATTAAGATATAGACATTGTTTTTATATCCAATCCGGACCCGCGGTTGAACCAATAAACCCAATATCTTTAGATAATCATGACTGACTTATGTTCTTAATGTAGCATTATTAGAAGTTCGATCAGCTGGTATGTTTTCACAAAATTTGGATTTAATGAAAACATATTTATATATTAAACTAGGGGTTCGCTTGCCCTACGGGCGGGTGAGTATACATTAAAACTACTTTATATTAAAATTACTTTAAATTTTATAAAACATTTGATAGTTTACTTTAAACTGTTTTTATTTTAAGATCACATAGTAAATTTTATTAGTTTGAGTTGAAAAATCTTTCATATTTTTTGGATATAAAATTATTAAATAAAAAACTAAGAAAATGTTCTTTTAATATATTTTAAACTATTTATTTTTTGGAAAAAGACGATTTCTTTTCTATATATATGCATGTAGTGGATTGAATCATATATCCGTTCCTAAAATATTAGCATTTGTGTTTACTTCATTTCTAATAAATTTGTATATTAGTATTTGCTTTGTTCGTAAAATTACGAAAATCCAATTTTTTCGTTTCGAATCGGAATGGAGAACGAAAATCAAATTTACAAAAAAAAATACAGATATATTATCCAGACGCACTTGTATCTATAGGTATGTTACTATACTTTAAAGGAAGAGTCAGGATCAAAGAATATGTCGCCATGGGTATTTCCAAGTTTCTGTAACTTTGGAAAAGAATAATACTTTATAAAACTAAAACTTAAATTTACACTAATCGTCAAAGTTTTTGACATCTAAAATATGTAGAATAAAAGGGGAAAACATTTGTTTTGTAATTTCAAAAATGAATAAAAAACAGAATACTGAATCAAATATATGAATAAATACATGAACCGTCTTGTTTAAGTAAAGAAGTTTGAAATACAACAGAAAACACGAAAACTATTGTAAACTTTTAATTCAAGAGAAGAGAAACTGGCTTCAATTTTTTTCCACGCCATACGCATTAGTGGCTATAATCTCAGTCTTTGTTAAACAACAGACATGACTGCTTCGGAAAACATGATGTTAGAGCAACAATATCAGTGGGACTATGTTGTTGGTCCTTAGAGTATTTTAGTAATATTTGTAGCCTAGGACTTTTTTATGGGACTTTAAAAAAATTTGAGAATATTGGTGGGACTTTTCATCACGTTTCATCACAAGAAGAACTTACTCCTTTCTATGTTCAAGTCACTCTGAAACTGAAGATCAAGAAACTCGTATAGCTCCTCTGTTTCATCAAACAAGTAAGAAACAAGGTCCAAGAGGAATAAAATATCCAACATGGCTAAGTACAAACAACACAGATGTCACAAACAACCTCCTCCTTATCCCGCTCTGCGGTATTGAGCACTGAGTTCTCTGGAGGAACAATCTCCACATCCAAAGCAACAGTGATGAAACCAGTGCCCTCGAAACTAGGATTTCATTCAACATAAAGCAACAGATTGTGTCCTGACAAGTGATTGCACTTTTATTCAATCTCTTTGCTTTGATTCGGTATGAAACAGAGGAAGAGAAGCTTACGCTTTGAGACGAAGCCGTAGGAGGGTTTCTGCGGAAGCGAGATAGGTCGAAGAGGAGGAGAATGGAGGAAGAAGAAGACTCAACTTTGTAGTTGTTGCAGAGTTAATGCGGCTCAGAGGCAAGGAGGAAGAAGATGGAGAAAACTCCATCTTAGCAAGCCCGAAGCGTTTCTGGAACTTGAGAAGAGTCATCCTCATGACCAGTGTGTCTCCTGCAATCACTGGTTTGGGGAACCTCACTTTATCAATACCCGCAAAGAAGAAGTAATCTTAAAACCAACGAGAACATGCATGAGCGTGTACTACACATTATATTCAGATACATGAAAACATAAACACACAAAAAACGACAAGACAAAAGCTTGTCTCAGTGATCTTACCAGACTCAGGAGTGTTGCTCCAAGACTTGGTCTTTTTCAAGCTTTCCCTGCCATCATCTAACCAAAATCACAGAACAATAACTAACACAGAATCAAAAACCCCAACTTTTCTAAACCTACAAAGCAGAAAGAAGAATCCTATTACACTTGCCTGTTCTTGAACGCTTAGATTTAGGGTTTGATTTAGCAAGATCAATGTGAAGAGTAGAATGCTTCTCAAGATCAAACACCATTCCCTGAAAAGGAAGCAAACCAATCAAAATGCTATAAAAGTAAGAAACTTTACTCACATTTAGAACAACAAAGATAAGCTTAAATGCTATAAAGTTAAGAAGCTTTACTCACATTGAGGACATGCATCACCGCTAAAGCTGATTGGACATCCGAGAACACAGCAAACAGAAAGGGTTAATAAAAAAAAAATAAACATCACTTTGCTGTCTATTCACTAATCTATAGGGAGAGTGATCAAAAGGGTGCGTCGGAGGTACGGAGATGCGAAGTCTCGTATCCTGGGAACTCGAGGCTTGACGTCTTCGGGAAGTCCAGCGACGAAAAGAGTACGGACATCTCCGGTTGAGGGCTGTGTAGGCAAGTAGACGGGATGGATTGGAGTGATCGGAATCGGAGATAGTCCCGGCGGTAGTGGAGGAGGAACAATCAGTGATTGCAGTGAGGCTAAAAAACAATCGGTAATTGCAGGGAGGAACTATCAGAGCAAGAAGAAGACGCCAATTGCTGCCACGTGCCCTCAAGGACAAGACCAAAAAAGTTCTTAACCGGAGACTTTCGTCTTTAGTCCCAAGCATTATTAAGCTTTTTTCATTTAATTTAAATCCCAAATAGGCTAAGATACGGGTTCAGGGACACCGATATTTATGCTCTTAGTAATCTGAAAGAGAAAACACACACGCACACACAGATGAATAAAACAAATGTTGGTTAAGATTTAGTTACAAACTTTTTTGAAATATTATTTAACATTTAAAATATAATTTAATTATTTAATTAAATTAGTTCTATAAATTATATTTTCAATTAATTATATAAATTAAATTCTATAAATTAATTGTAGAAATTTTATAAAATAATTATATTAATTATACTATATATAAATTATATTATAATTTAATTTATATTATAAATATAATTAATTAAATTACTTATTGAAATTAAATTATATTTTAAATGCAAAATATTATTTTAAAAATAAATATTTCAATTGTAAAATTTATTTTTTAAAATAAAAATTTTGATATAAACATCATTTTTGAAATTAATAAATAAAACAAATTATTTATATATCTTTTATATATATATATATATATTAGTATATAAAATAAAAAGGCATATATATATATATATGTGTATTATAAATAAATATATTATATATTATATACTAGTTTTAATAATAATTTTAAATAGCATGTTTATTTTGCTCTACCAATCAATCTATTAAACAATTTATCAAAAGCATATAGCTTCTGCAGCATACTGCTTCTACATCATACTGCTAATGTTTCTTCATCAGCTGTAGCAATCGAAGCCAAAGATGTAGAGTTATATTTTCCATTCCCACATTTTTCATGATTTACATATAAATTGTTAGTTTAGATTTTCAGATTTTCCTTATGTAGAATCAAAATATATATCTTGTTTTTTTTATAATCAACATGTTTATACCATTATTATCTTAGAAATCAGTTTACAATATTTGATTGGAAGAGTTACTAACCTAAAAACAAGAAATGAAAACAATTTAACAATTAGATAGATTTGCTTGAAACGTATCAAGTCGCTTTGGCCTAGTGGTTAAGGCGTGAGCCTGCTAAGTTCGTTGGTTTTCCCCGCGTGAGTTCGAATCTCTCAGGCGACGACCATGTTTTTTAATTTTATGTCTAAACCGACATAACCGGAATAAACCGAACATTAATCTCTTTCAAAATCGCTCGAAATCAAAAGTATTGGTGATGGGCCTCAACTTTAAAACATAGCCCAATAAGAATCTTGTGATAAACCAAAAAAAAAGGAAAAGACCACATCAAATTTCCTTTTTCTGGTCAGTGGTAAGGTTTATAAATAGAGATTGGTGGTCGAATCCAATAATCATCCAAGCGTTAAAAGAGCGAGCCTAAAAAACCCTAATTTTCGAGAGCAATCTGTGTGAGTTCTTGTACGCAAACGTTGCTAATATACTCACTGTTATGGCGTCTCTTACATCCTTTCTACATCCTCCCGCCAAATCAGCAACGACGACGTTTCACGACCATTCAAACGCTCCATGGTTCAAACGCCAAAGTTACCCTGAGCACTTTGGAGACGGTGGTGCTTTCCCTGAGATTCACGTTCTTCAGTATCCTCTTGGTATGGGTAAGAATAAATCTAATAATAAGCATGAGTCCAAGACTCTTCCTGTAACTGTTGATGCTGAAGGAAAAGTTGTCTTTGATGCTATTGTCAAGCAGAAGAATAAGATTGTTTACTCTCAGCATAAAGATATTATCCCCAAGGTGTTGAAGAAGAACGAGGAGGAGTTGCAGAAGCAGATACACGAGGCCACGGAGGAAACAAAAGCTGCTATTGAGAAGATTATGAATGTTAGGTTGAGTGCGGCGCAAGACTCTAATAAGTATATTGAGTATAAGCCGTCTTCTTCAGCTGAAAAAGGGAGGATCGTTAGGATGGTGGAGATGGCTGTAGATCCTCTCGATCCGCCGAAGTTTAAGCATAAGAGAGTCCCTAGGCCTTCTGGCTCACCTCCCGTTCCTGTCGTGCATTCGCCGCCTAGGCCTGTTACGATGAAGGACCAGCAAGAGTGGAGGATCCCTCCTTGTATCTCTGACTGGAAGAATCAGAAAGGTTACGCTATACCTCTAGATAAGCGTCTTGCTGGTGATGGAAGAGGTTTGCAAGAGGTTCGGATTAACGATGGCTTTGCGAAGCTGGCGGAGTCTTTGTGTGTAGCTGAGGAGAAGGCTAGAGAGGCGGTTTCGATGCGGGCGAAGGTGCAGAAGGAGATGGTGATGAAGGAGAAGGAAAGAAGAGAGGAGGAGTTGAGAGATCTTGCTCAAAAAGCTCGTTCTGAAAGGGAAGGGGCAAAGGAGAGTAGAGAGGAATGGGAGGGACGGATGCAGAGGGAGAAGATACGAGGGGAGAGGAGGATGGAAGCTATGGGGAAGAAGAGCAAGATCAGTAGAGACAGAGACCGTGATGTCAGCGAGAGAGTCGCTCTTGGAATGGCGTCTACGGGAGGAAAAGGTGGGGAGGTTATGTATGATCAGAGACTCTTCAACCAAGAGAAGGGAATGGGTTCAGGTTTAGCTACTGATGATCAATACAACGTATATGACAAGGGGTTGTTCACTGCACAACCTACTCTCTCGACGCTGTACAAGCCGAAGAAGGATACGGATGAGGAAATGTATGGGAATGAGCAGCTCGATAAGCTCAAGAACACTGAGAGGTTCAAACCAGACAAGGGTTTCACAGGTGCTTCCGAGAGGTCGGGGAAGAGAGAAAGACCTGTTGAGTTTGAGAAGGAAGAGGAACAAGATCCTTTTGGTCTGGGCCGATTTGAGTCTGATATGAAGAGAAGTAAGAAGGTTTTGGATAAAGTCGGGTCTGGTGGAACTATGGGAGCTAGTGGCGGTGGTGGCAGTTCTTCACGGGATGACTATGGTGGTTCTGGCCGAACCAAGATCAGTTTCGAACGTGGTGGTCGCTAAAGTCTTGAACTTCAAGGCAAATTTGTGCTGTTGTTTTTGTTTTGTTATCATGATCTCTGATTCTCTGGAAACAGTTTTGCTTTTGATTCAGCATTACGTTGTAGCGAACTTGTTAAATGCAATATTTCACCATTTTAATGTAATATCTATAGTACTTGTTTCGAAGAAACTAACTACAATCTCTTCTTCTTTAACTGTCTGTCCAAAAATGATGGTCACACACACGCATGTTTAGTTCTTCTGTACTCAAAATATTTATCGTAAGGAAGAAGCTTATATATAGACTACTAATGCACAATCTCTTTTGTTATTATATCCCTCTTCACACCATATGGCTACCTGATCTTGATATCCTTTGTGCTTCTTCCAAGTCCATGAGAAACCTGACACAATATCATTATCGTCAAACATTCTTACTGCTACACTCTTGGATAATGAAAATGAACATTCAACACCAGACAAAACCTGTGTTAAAAATCACTTACCTCTTGGAATTAAGCACTGCGGTGCCGCCGAGAATAAACCGAATCCCAGAGTTGGTCGAGTTTTGTAGAGCAACGCAGCGTGATTCCTCGTACGTTGTTCCACCAACCATGAATATCACCACCTCTTGTGGCCTGCATTATTATGCAGTTCTTGTAACAAAAGTAGTTTAAAGAACTAAAAGAAAGAGTATTAGTGTGAGACACATACCGTCCCTGTTGAAAATGATCTCCGACAAAGGGGTAATCCACATCTCGTAATCTCCCTCTGGTTATGCTCTCCATTGTTTGAAACAGAAGTGGCTGATGTTGAGTGTACACATTCTCCACACCCTGTTTTTTTCCCCAACAAATTAGCAACTACAATGTGTTACTGGCGAGATATAATCTCAGATACAGACCTTGAGTCCACGAGCCATGTTGCGAGCTATATTCAGAAGATCTCTATTCCCAAATAGATCACCAGTTCGCTTCTCTACTCCGGCTTGTTTCAAGAGAAATTGAACAAGCTGCAATTGTGTGACATCCAGAAAGTTATGATATGAAAAAATGCAGCCGACGTATACATTGAAAGGTCTTTGCATGTTATTCAGAAATATAAGTTAGAACCACTATGGACGAAACTCGAAAAGAACAGGTGAACTAGTGTAGTGGTACAAGAACCATTAATCATTATCAACTTTTAAAGGTGATACGGAAGAATCGATTTGAAGGTGCAAGAAAGAGATGCAATTCGAAACTGAAAGGTGTTTAGTTTGACTGTACCCCTTGTTTGTACTTGGGAGACCGTGAAGCCAATTTGTTGAACAGCTGCATCAACTGAACGGGATTCTCTTTCTCATAGCGCAGAGCATACAACATCACCAAGCGTAGCCGGTCAATGTCGGACACACTTTCATTGTTTAGGAGATCCGTAACTGCCTGCATATAAGCATGAAATGAGAGTTAGAGGTATTACTCAGTGAGTAAGACCTTCGGCATGTTCCGGATGTAAAGCATTTCTCTGTATAATTATAATTCATGGATGCAACAGATGATTTTTCCATGGGCAGAGAAAATGGAAGATTCACCATAGATATTCAGTACCTCATATGCAGCTCCTTGGCCACCATTGCAAGCCAAGTCCTGCTCTGTTTGTGAAACCAGCATCAGTTTCCTTGCTTCAACTAGCTTGCTCATTTCAGTAACCAGGGTCACATGCTTTGAGACGTTGCCTTGCATCTTTTTGTACTCAGGGTAGTTGTCTACAAATCTGGCCATGTCCTCTGTAAAACCAAGGCATTCACAGATTATGATTGTCACTAGCACCCAAAGCTGGACGTCTCTGCACGAGTATAGTTTAAGACTAGCGATATTTTTGTACCTACTGTCTGGATATTTTGGTTACTCTTAGCCACCTGCTGAAAGTCATCTACCATTCGCTTGATGTTCATTCCAATATCCCCAAAATTTTCGTACATGTTAGATTTGAAGAATGCATCTTGTTCTGATGATAAAACCACCTCCTGCCAGGAAAGGAGACTTATTAACTAGCTGGAAAGTTTTCAACTAATAAAATACGGTAATGGAGAGAACTCACAACTTGCTGATCTTTTGGAAGACTTCCAATGGCTCTCAAGTCTACTTTATTATCTTGAAGTCCTATGAGTTCGTGCACCATTGCCTACAAAAAGATCTCGTCAATGAGCAAGGCTTGTTCTGTACAACATCTGGAGGCAGATCTTATATACTAGAGAGTAGCACAATAGTAGCATTTTCAGTCAAGTTAACCTGATATGTCCACTGATTCAGCAATGGGGTAACTGGGTCATCTCTTCTGTCAATCACAAGTAGCAACGGAGAGCTTTCAGTGCGTCTGAAGTCAAAAAGACCGCTCTCTTGCTGATACATTAATTTCTGAAACATAAAAGTGTTATTCAAATGAATACAGGATACACAGAATTTCCAGACTAAGCAAAAGCTGGAGACGAAGAAATAACATATAGTGAGCTAGTTTCGCAATTTCACTTACAGCTGTTTCCTGTGCAATCCTTTTGGCAGTATCAGAGGTCCTCTGGTATCTGATGACAGGTCTACGTTTCAACGCCAGAAACACAGCCGCAATTCCATCAACAACCCGATCGGAGTAGCGCTGCAAACCAGAGGGATCGACAACTGCTGGGAGCATATATAGGTGGTTTGATGCCATATTCAATGTGAAATGATATGGATCACCAGCAACAAAGTCTGCATAAAACTCCTGCAACATATAAACCGAAACGACTATATTAAACAAGCCAGTACGCCGAGTTTACTAAGCAATACAAGTTTGTAAATCAGAAAACTTGAGAAAAGCAGGGAAGCTAACACTAAACTCCACAACAATAACATTTTTATCACAAATTAAGCGACTTTTTAGAGACGTTGTGAATATACTGGTCCAATAATACGCTACGAAACATTCTTTTAGCATCAGTCTCCCATTCAAAACAATAACATTTTTTTTTTTGTCACAAACTAAGTAACTTCTTAGAGACAGTGTGCGTATACTGATCCAATAATAAACTAAGAAACATTCTTTTGGCATCAGTCTCCTATTAAAAACATCATGGAGGAAGAAGCAAAGCCAAAGCAACGTGAACTTGTTGAACAACCTCTTCCTCAAAATGAACTATGTTAAATACGTCACTACAACGTCGAGTTTACAAGTTTGAAAATCAGAAAAACCTATAAACTCCACAACAACTATGGCATATTTTTTCAAAAATAAAAAGCCAAGCAACCTTTTAAGAGACATTATGCTTAAACTGCTCCAATAATAACGCTAGAAAATTCTTTTAGCACCAGTCTCCTCCCATTCAAAACATTCACGGAGCAAGAAGCAAGCCAAAGCAAGGAATCTACCTGAACTTGTTGCACAACCTCTTGCTCATCAGAATCAGCCAAAATATGAATCTGAGTATCCTTCAACAAGTTGGAGAAAACTGAAAAAGATTCATAAATCATCAGTGAACAACGACAAACATTACTTGCTCTAAAGATTTAATGATCACTTGAGTCATACACAAGTGGTATTCTCCAAATCTAGGATTCGCGAGCTGGTACCGAAGCTTCTGAACATTCTCCGACGTCGGACGGACGAAATAAACAGCTTTCAGATGCGACATCGATTCGCTCGACGCCGAGATCGAATCGATCATCTCCACGAGGAAAACCTCTTTCTGAAGCAGCTCCGATTGCGAATACACGATGCTTACATTGCTAACCTATACGATTCGAACAACTGTAAAAATCAAATCCCTAATCGGAAGAAGGAATTAGTGGTGGTTGTTATCGGGAGTTTTTTTTCCTACCGTTTCGGAGTCGAGTATGAGAACCTTCATGCCGGAGATATCCTGAAGCATCCGGTTGATGTAATCGCGCACGGATGTTACGAGCACCATCGTGGATTCCACCGCCCCGATCGGATCTACGGCGACTGTTTTCCTTAGCAAATCAATTTACCGAGACGAAGAAATGGGTTTTTTTTTTTGTTTTTTTTGCAGAAAGATCCTTGATGTATTGGAGATTTCCTATTTATCAACATTAATTTAAGTTTTTAAGTTGTGAAACCCATTTCTTTTGGGTAGATGACGCAGACTCAGCGAAGCGACGTTTACAGCGTCACTGCGTCTTTTATAAAGCCCACTAAATGTTAGGCTTATTGGGCTTGAAGGATATCAACGATAGCGGCCCGCTAAACTAAATAAATTTTCCCCGCCATCTCTACCTATATATATCTGGCTGTGATTGAAAAACCTAAATTGAATTCGCAGCTTCGCCAAAAAAAACCCCCAAATTAGAAGAAACTGAAAAAAAAAAATGTCCGATTCTGTAGACACCCCTCCACAGAATTCTGAGAATATGGAGTTTGATTTGGATGATGCTGATGGGTCACTTCGTTTTTACATTCTTGACGCTTACGAGGAGGCTTTTGGCGCGAGTATGGGCACAGTATATCTGTTTGGGAAGGTGAGAGAGAGTCTGTTAGGAATATTTTCACTCATTTTAGTTAATGCAGAGATTAATTTCGGCTACTACAGGTTAAAATGGGAGATACGTACAAGAGTTGCTGTGTGGTAGTTAAGAACATCCAGAGATGTGTTTACACTATACCAAATGGTTCCATATTTCCATCTCATCAACTTTTTATGCTCGAGCAAGAGGTGAAAGACTCGAGACTTTCTCCTGAATCCTTCCGGGTCAAGTTACATGTGAGTTGTTTTTGTCAACCTATGCTAATAATTAATATGAAGCAAAATATCCTCTATTATATAACCTTTTGTCTTGTCAGGAAATGGCATCAAAACTGAAGAATGAAATTTCTCAGCAACTGTTACGACTCAACGTTTCGAATTATAGCATGGCACTTGTCAAGGTTTGGTTGGGTGCTTTTACTTAAAACTTTTCATGTATTTTATTTTTGACTGACTCTCTATTCTGCTCTGGATATCAGAGAAGCTATTCATTTGAGAGGCCCGATGTGACCCCTGGCGAGCAGTATGTTTTGAAGATAAACTATCCATTTAAGGTGCATTTTTAGTTTAAAATTGTCTATTTGTTTTTCTTGTTAATCTCAATAACATCTCTGACATCATTATAGGATCCTGCTCTTCCACAAGACCTTAAAGGGGAGTCTTTTTGCGCTGTGCTCGGCTCTCACACCAGGTTTTAGTTTTTTTACCTTTCCCTGTTCTGATATATACTTGAATGGTTAATTTTTGCATTAACTGGTTCTTAGTTAACTATGTTTGTATGTCAATTTAGCACGATGCTGTTTTCTCTGAAGCTTATTAGGTTAATTTTACATTGCAGTGCTTTGGAGCTTTTTATCCTTAAAAGGAAGATCATGGGACCTTCTTGGCTGAAAATTTCAAACTTCTCTACCAGATTACCCTCTCAACGAGTAAAAGCCTCTTACAATAGTACAATGAATCATCATCTTTGCTAGTTCTGTTTATCTTTAATAATGAGGACTTGACTACTTGTACAGGTGAGCTGGTGCAGGTTTGAGGTTACTGTTGAATCTCCGAAGGCTATTACTGTTTTAGTCTCGGAGGAAAAAGTGGTTCATCCTCCTGCTGTCGTCACAGCTATAAATTTAAAGACTCTAGTCAATGAAAAGCAAAACATCAGCGAAATTGTTTCGGCCTCTCTTCTCTGTTTTCACAACGCCAAGGTTTGTTGTACAACAATCTCTAAATATGAATATGACATTACCATTCACAAAGTAGTTATTTTTGTAACCATGTGTATTGTGTGTTTAAGCTGGTTAGTGAAATTTTTTTTTCTTGCTCAAATGACACTCTTTATCTTGACATGTTATGTTTCTTTTGGTCTTTCAGATTGACGTTCCAATGGCAGGTCCAGAAAGAAAGAGATGTGGTGTTCTGAGTAATTTCACTGTTGTTAGGAATCCTGAAGGAACCAGCTACCCAATTGGTTGGAAGAAAGAAGTGGCTGACAGAAATTCAAAGAAGGGCTGCAGTGTTTTAAGTTTTGAAAACAGGTATTCTGTTGTTGTGTACCCAGGCTGGTCCTATTATTTGCTTACATCCAACATTTTTTTATTTTACTGCAGTGAAAGAGCTTTGCTGAACCGATTGTTTCTGGAGCTGAACAAATTGGATAGTGATGTTCTTGTGGGACATAATATATCAAGGTTTGATCTGGATGTCCTTCTCCAAAGAGCCCAGGCAAAGCAACTCATCCTTTTTTTTTACCATCTAAAAATATGGCTGTCTTTTAATTTTTTCTATTAGTTTTATAAGGGCTGGTCTTCTCCTTTTGTGCAGGCTTGCAAAGTTTTGAGTAGCATGTGGTCCAAAATTGGGCGTCTCAAACGCTCGTTCATGCCTAAGCTTAAAGGGAACAACAACAACAACAACAACAAGTCCGGAGCTACACCAGGGCTCATGTCTTGCATTGCTGGAAGACTGTTATGTGATACAGATCTATGTTCTCAAGACTTGTTGAAGCAGCTGGTATATATGATGTTTTCAACTCTTACAAGCAGTATGAGAAGCTTAATTAGTCCCTCCCTCACCTATAAGCTTCTTCTGGTTGCAGGTCAGTTATTCGTTAACAGACCTTTCAAAGACACAGCTGAACCATGAAAGGAAACAGATATCGCCTAATGATATTCCCAAAATGTTTCAGTCATCTAAGACACTTGTGGAACTTGTAAGTTACTTTCATTAGTGTCATCTACTCATGTCTGTGTTTATGCATTTGAGCTGAACCTTTTGGTTTTCTTGGGTTCAGATTGAATGTGGGGAGACAGATGCATGGTTATCAATGGAGCTCATGTTTCATCTAAGTGTTCTTCCTCTCACTCTCCAGCTTACTAACATAAGTGGCAATCTCTGGGGGAAAACTCTTCAAGTAGTGGCTCCTCTTCTAGCTCTCTCTATCCTCAAACGTTAGTGCATTCTGATTTTTCTTTTTCTCTATTCGTTACCAGGGATCCAGGGCGCAAAGAATCGAATACTACTTACTACATACATTCTACTCGAGAAAGTACATCCTCCCAGACAAAATTTCGCAAAGTATGAAGGATACTATAAAGTCATCATCAAAAAGAAGAATCAGTAGCCATGGTCCAGAGGATGAATTGGATGCTGACTTGGCTTTGGAGAATGATACGTCTAAGGGAAAGAAGGGTTCACCAGGCTACGCTGGTGGACTGGTCTTGGAGCCAAAGAAAGGCTTATACGACAAATATGTGTTGCTTCTTGACTTCAATAGTCTCTACCCGTCTATTATACAGGTTTAATTAGCAGACTCTGTTTTCTCTCTGTTTCTCAAGCCTTGGATTTGCTGATTTTACACACAAACGGTGCATATGATTGATTTTCAGGAATATAATATATGTTTCACGACTGTGCCACGATCAGAAGACGGTGTTCCTCGTTTACCTTCGAGTCAGACACCTGGAATCCTTCCAAAGGTATGTATTATTAGTTGATTGCTGCATTCTCTAGTTCAATTCTAAATCTGTAGCTCTTTCTTTGTTTTAGTTGATGGAACATTTGGTGAGTATAAGGAAACGTGTGAAACAAAAGATGAAGAAGGAAACAGGTGTCAAGTACTGGGAGCTTGACATTCGGCAGCAGGCATTAAAACTCACAGCCAATAGGTTTTGTGTTTTTATTATGTTTTTTTTAGCTTCTTCTGCTTGGCAATTTTGATATTATTAATGTTTTTATTCTAAAACGCTCAGCATGTATGGATGTCTGGGGTCCTCTGATTCAAGATTCTACGCTAAGCCTTTAGCAGAACTCATAACTCTGCAGGGAAGGGAGATACTGCAAAGAACCGTAGATCTTGTACAGACACATTTAAACCTAGAGGTATAAATGCATTTCAGTAGAGAGGAAATAATGCTAATGTGTCAACATGTTGGGGATTTTTGAACATGTTGCTTTTATACGCAGGTGATTTATGGTGACACAGATTCAATCATGATTCACACTGGACTAGATGATATGGAAGAGGTCAAAACCATCATAACAAAAGTCATCCAAGAGGTAGTAGGTTTGATAATAGATTTTATCTCCAGCTTTTCACCCTTAATAACGTAGCTATATATATATGTGATTAAACCCATATTCATTTTTGATGTTTACTACAACTTTAATGTAGAATTGCTTATTGGAGCAAATTGTAGACAAATTACACTGTTAAAATTAGGTCTCACCTTGTCTCTTTTTAATATTATAGGTGAATAAGAGGTACAGATGTCTGAAAATTGAATGTGATGACATATATAAGAAAATGCTTCTTCTAAGGAAAAAGAAGTATGCTGCCGTCAAGTTGCAGTTCAAGGACGGGAAGATTTGTGAGGTAAAAATATTTTAAATCTGCCTTTTATTTTTATTTTTCTAGAAAATATTAAACGCATTGGTCAATGCAAGGAAATTGAAAGAAAAGGTGTGGATATGGTTCGTCGAGACTGGAGCTTACTCTCCAAGGAAATTGGAGATTTATGCTTGTCTAAGATCTTTAATGGAGGGTGCGTATGTTCTAAAACATTCACTCAACAGAATATTACTTACTTTTTTACTCTCTCTCATGCAAACAAACATACAATCATCTTTTCAGGTCGTGTGAGGATGTTGTTGAAGCAATTCATAACGAACTTGTAAAGATAAAGGAGGAAATGAGAAATGGGGAAGTTGCACTTGAGAAGTATGTGATCACCAAGGCATTGACTAAGTCACCAGAAGCTTATCCAGATTCCAGAAGCCAACCACACGTTCAAGTAACTATGAGAGGCACACATTATTTCTCAGTACTGGACTTTTTTCACATCTTCACTAAAACTTTTGAGTGTTTTGCTTCTCCACTCAGGTCGCACTCAGAATGAGGCAACGTGGTTTTAAAGAAGGTTACAATGCCAAGGATACTGTACCTTATATAATCTGCTATGAACAGGTTCCCAAACCACAAGACCAGCTTTAATATATTATGATCCCATATCCAATATCGTCTAACTTCCTTGTGTTGCAGGGTAATGCTAGTAGCTCAGTCAGCTCAGCAGGGATTGCGAAACGCGCTAGGCATCCTGATGAGGTGAAGCCAGACGGTGACAGCAGATGGTTGGTCGACATAGATTACTACTTGGCACAGCAGATTCATCCCGTGGTGTCTCGTCTATGCGCAGAGATTCAGGGCACAAGTCCTCAGAGGTTAGCCGAGTGTTTAGGACTTGAACCATCAAAGGTACAAAAAAAAAAAACAAATTTTCATTTAAAACCCAAATCTCCAATAGTGATTAGATGATCTAGAAAATTTGTTTTTTTTTTATATATAGTATCGAAGCAACGATGCTACAACGGGCAGTGATCCTTCTGCTGAAGAAAGGTAATGAATGCTGTCTTTGTTAATTTTCTGTTACGCCTCCTAATAATATATTAATATATGTACAAAAAAAAACGCAGATATAAAAGCTGTGAGCCGTTAACACTAACATGCCCCAGCTGCTCTGCTTCTTTCAACTGTCCATCTATTACTAGTTCAGTTTGCGCTGCTTCGATCAGTAATAAATCTGAAACAGAGGAATCTGATTCTTCTACGTTCTGGCTTAGACTTGACTGCTCGAAATGCACGGGAAGAATATCCCGGGCGATGATAGCCAATCAGGTAGGTAGGCAATGATTTTTTTTTTTAAAAAGAATTCAAATATTCTAACACATCTCATGATTTTTTCTTAGGTGAAAAGGCAGATTGATGGGTTCGTGTCAATGTACTACAAAGGCACAATGATGGTGAAGAATATATAGAACCTTGCCTCGTTTAATTCTTAAACACCAGTCGTTAACTAAAGTCAACAGGCTTATGAAGCTTTTTTTTCTCTTGCTTTCAACAGTGTGACGATGAGTCTTGTAAGCACACTACTCGCAGCCCCAGCTTTCGTCTGCTCGGTGACAGGGAACGGGGAACAGTTTGCCAAAACTATCCTAACTGTGATGGAACCCTCAAAAGAAAGGTATGTATATGCGCCCTTGACTCGTCCACTTGATAAGAAGAACTCTTTTATCTTTCTGTTGCTTCATTGAACAACTTTTTTTTATTCCAAGCCCTCGTCTTATTTACACAGTACACTGAAGCAGACCTGTACAAGCAGCTGTCATACTTTTGCCACATCTTAGACACACAATGCTCTTTGGAAAAGGTTTTTTTTTTCAATTTTTTTTTATCACAATCAATTTGTGTTTTCTAGATCACTAATAACCTCTGTCTGGCATTTCAAAAAAAAATGCAGATGGATGTTGGTGTGAGAATTCAAGTAGAGAAAGCAATGACGAAGATAAAACCTGTGGTTGAGTCATCAGCGTCAATAGCTCGGAGTATCCGAGACCGGTGTGATTACGGATGGGTGCAACTCACAGACATAGCCATTTGAATAGTTCTAATAATTAATCTCATCTCATGTAACTAAAATTTATATCATCTTCTGACATCATGATTAAGTTTTTCGTTCTGTCCAAAAGTTTTATTAGCGTAACTTTGAAATATAGCAAATGATAGAGCTAAAAAACAGTTCTTACTTTGAAAAATCTCAATATTACATTGTTTCTTAAGAAATCGAAATAGATATAAAATTAGATGAATTAATAATATATAAAATCATTAAAGTAAAATTAACTTGACACACATACTAAAAGTTTGGAAACTAACATAAAAATAAAACTAAAAAATATAAATGATACTTTTAACTTATTATTTTTAAAATATTAATATTCCATTTTTTTGTTGAAAATAAACAGAACCAATGGAAAATAAAATAAACTTAGGAAAAATCATTTAATGTAATTAAATTGATATCTATATTAAATATTTTGAAAATAAACATCGAATTTAACATATAAAAACGAAAATTTAAATTTTTGCTATATTAATTTTGGACATATAGGATTTTCAAGTTTAAGTTGTATGATATTGTCTATTCATAACATTTACGTAAAATATCAAAGCACCAAAATATAACATCATAAATTAGCATATTATATATGATATGAAAATCATTAGATGTAATTAACTTAATATCTCTATTAGTTTTTTGAAAAAGCATTGAATTTAACTAATAAAAACGAAATATATTACTAAAACTTTCAAATCTTTTTACGATATTATTATTTTTTGTCATTTTTTTTCTTTTTGCTATATTATTTTTGGACATATATGTTTTTCAAGTTGATGTTATATAGAAATTGAGGCTATAAGCCATTGAAAATGCCCAAATAGAATTTAAAACCACTAATTATATTATGAAACATTAGCATTATAATTTCTTATTTTGAAAATTTTAAATATTTATATAGGTTCTTAAAAAATGAAAATAGATATAAAATAAGATGAGTTAAAAATATAAAATCATTAAATTAAAATTAACAAGACATACATACTAAACGTTTGAAAACTAACTTAAAATAAACCTAAAAATTATAAATCATATTTTTAGCTTACTATTTCTAAAATACTAATATTTAAAACTAATGGGATCAATGCAAAATAAAGTAAACATAGGAAATATTAAAATATAACAATATAATTTTTTTTTTTTAAATTTGAAAAATTATATATAATTTAGTTAATATTAAATGGTTTATCAATACTATTAAAACATGAATATGACCTGTTGATATACGTGTAGTTCAACTATTTTAATACAATTATCAAATTCTCTTGTTAATTATTTAAGATAAATTTACAATAAAAACAAAAATATAACTAAAAACATAAACATAAAAATAAAATTTCTAAAAAAAGAAAAAAATACCGCCCTTTTACAAACTTAATGAGGGGTCTGAATCTAGTAAAATTTTAAAGTACTGCACACAAATATAATTATCATATATATAATGACACAGTTTACTCTTTCCTAAAGGTGTACACCTCAGCATCTTTTTAATGATTTGTGGGCTCTATAATTTCTTAAATATAATCTGAACAATTACTCATTGTTCTCCTAAAATTAATGTATCATTAATTAAAAATTAAATATCTAGAACTGATGTAGTTCCTTTCATATTCCAAAGGAATCGGGATAGTGTATATGTGAAGAGAATTTTGATTATGTGGCTGTTTGTTTCACCATTTGGCATCTCCATCCAAATGAATCATTTGTATGATCTATTCAGATGATCTATTCAGATTTTTCGGACTGTTTATCTGTCCGTCCAGGTATCTCATTTAGATGAATCATTTAAATGAATTTTATGTTTGTTTCTTTATTTTTCATTTTCATCTAAATGAGTGTTTTACACAAATTACCAAAATACACTTGTGTTGATTTAATTATATGTTTGAAGTTAATTTTAACTATATTACATTTAATTATTTAGTTTAATATATTTACATAAGATTTTTTTTTTCAAAATTAATGAGTGTTTTTTGTGGTTTAGGCAGAAAAACAAGATTTTTTTTGGTTTTAGCGGAAAAAACACATTTTTCGGTTTTGGCGGGAAAAAAAGATTCTTCGGTTCTGGCGGGAAAAATAGATTTTTTGCTTTTGGTGAGAAAATACAAATTTTGGTTTTGGCGAGAAAGCAAGTTTTTTACGGTTTTGGCGGGAATAAACATTTTAGGCGGGAAAACTAGATTTTTTGGTTTATGAGGGAAAACTAGATTTTGCAATTTTTGCGGGAAAACAAGATTTTTGATTTTGGCGGGAAAATGCATTTTTTTTGTTTTGGCGGGAAAACGAGATTTCGAAATTTTGGCGGACAAACACGTTTTTACGGTTTTGGCGAGAAAAAACGTTTTACGGTTTTGGGACAATGTGTTTTTGGGTTTTGACAGGAAAACACAATTTTGCGGTTTTGGCGGAAAACATGTTTTGACGAGAAAACAAGATTTTGCAATTTTGGCAGGAAAAACACGTTTTTGGTTTTGGCGGAAAAACAAGATTTTGCGATTTTGGCGAAAAACATGTTTTTTTTTGCGGGAAAACAAGATTTTTGGTTTTGGAGAGAAAACATGTTTTTTTTTTGTTTTGACGGGAAAACGAGATTTTGCGATTTTAGTGGGAAAACACGTTTTTACTGTTTTGAGGGAAAAACACGTTTTTGTAATTTTGGCGGGAAAACACATTTTTGCGATTTTGACGGGAAAACATATTTTCGGTTTTGGCGGGAAAACACATTTTTACGATTTTGGCGGGAAAACAAGATTTTTCGGTTTTGACGAGAATTCATGTTTTTTTTTTGTTTTGACAGGAAAACGAGATTTTGCGATTTTGGCGGGATAACACGTTTTCTTGTTTTGGTGGGAAAATATATTTTTGGCAGGAAAACAAGATCTTCAATTTTGGCGGGAAAACACGTTTTTGCGACTTTGGTGAAAAAAAATATTTTTGTGGTTTATTTGTGTGACAAAATGATATTTGGTTTAGGTGTGTAGTTTGTAAATTGTGTTAGGAGTATAATAAACATTATACCATTTCGAATGAACCATCTTCATTCAAATAATCCTAATTGATTTCAGCTGAATGAACTTTAAAATTAAGTCTAAATTTTTGAAAATTATATGAATGATTTACTTTTTAGTGTCTAAATAAACAAAACTCTCATTTTCATCCAAATGCCTCGTTCAGGGCTCATTCAGATGGAGAAACAAACATGCTCTGTTATCATTTTGGATGTTCTCATTTCTCAATGTCACTGGTAAACTCTTTCTCTCTCTCTCTCTTAAGCGACATCTGAAAAAAAATGAAAAGATAGATTAATTTTGTGTTTTTTTTTCATCCTGAAAGGACGTAGTTCTTCGTCGAATGCCGCTTTGATTTATGCAACATATTTGACTCGATCCAAGAAAATCTGTAGCCTGAGCATTGGAAACATCACGTACATGCAAATCATTGGCAAACCCATGATCTAAGTTCCTCCTTGGCTTCTTTTTCCATCACCTCCACCTCTACTACATACATATAAATCTTAGTGTCGCGCTTTCATTTATCTGTGTCCTATCTGCCAAGTTTGGAACTCCTTTTTTTTTTTTTTTTTGTCACTGCCAAGTTTGGAACTCATGTTTAAAAAATAAACCTTTTTTTTTTTAATTTTGTTCTTGAACAGAGGTTTTGGGGGAGGCTGGTGTTACCTTCTATGTTCGATGACTAGTAATGTTACTCTCTACTATTTTTGGTTGGTTCTATACATTAAAAAGCTGTGTGCTTTTTAACTGGTGATTGTTTTTTTTTTTTTTTTTTTTTATAATATTAAAATCATCCCGAAAAAACGGGCAAACAGTTCAGGTTACAAGTTCGATCAGAACAAAAGCTCCTAAATCAGTGTATTACAACCAAGCTTCGCCCGCCCACTAAACCAACTGGTGATTGTTAAGACGACAAAAAAACTGATTTGTTCTTTAAAAATGACTTATTGGTTATAACTCAGATAAAATGAAAAATCGTTGGCTCGGTTATTGATTTTGGTGTAGGATGCTATCAAAATAATTGTAAAAATCTGTTTTTTTTTCAACGTCTGCAAATCGGATTAATGTATTCCAAAGAAACAATGTGAACAAAATAAAACAGAGAAAACAACAATATACACTCAACCTTAAGTAAAAGATCTACGAGTGAATAAAAGCTGCATTTCTTTGAATCTGCTGGTGAAACCATGCCGGACCGCCCAACGTCAAATATCAAATACGAGTGAAACCTCCCATCTCTTAACACACTCTTAGCAATTTCCCTAGCAACGCCATTTGAAGCCTCCAATAATAAACTTCTGACCACATGGTCCTTCCACTCTTTCCAATCAACTAAATGATTATTGATTTGTGCAGTTTAAGCTTCCAATCTACTGAAGCTATGAGAATAGGAAACCACTCAAAAACTGCTATAATCCAAGCGTAATTTTTCAAACTAAACAAAATATGCCAATAGACTGTGAATGGGCTATCCATGTTCTTCCAGTGAGACCACATCTTCGACCATGCCAAAAGAATCACCACTTCTCCGGTAGCAGAGCTACCCCTGTGAATGGGCTCTCTTCACGCCTCTGTTCCGACTCCACACCATGAACATGCCGCCCCACCAACATGATCCATCTCAGTACAACCGGAATCCAATAACAAACCACCACAAACATCAGATCTAAGATCTCATCTTCGCAGGCAGAGGAACAGAGATGCCACACACAACACACAAAACTGGATAACCATACAAGAAACTGAAGCCTTGTACCACGACAATCGCCAAAAGATATCAGCACCATAAAAATATTATGTCTAACCTAAAACGAACGGCAAAGAAAGGAGAGAAAAAGAGCATAACAGGAGAGAACCTTCCCGGCGGCGGCAAGGAGCACCGGTCACCGTGGAAACCACAAAAAGCAAAAGAGATGCGACCAAAAACTTTTGAAGGCTGAGAGAATATTAGGGTTTTTCCCTCATTGTAAAAATCTATTTGAAAGTAATTATTTTTTTAATATATATATATATATATATATATATATAATTTTTTATTTCAAAAGATATTAAAGAAAGAGAATTATTAAAGATAAATATTAAATTTTAAGCAAAAATATTAAACAAAAACGAATTATAAAACCCTCCAAGTATGATAAATTATTTAATAAAATCATATAAAAACTAACTATAAAATTAATAATATTCCTTTTTAAAAATCCTAAGCAAAAGAAAATTGTAAAAGTACTCTTATTATTTCTTATAAGTAACTAATTTTCCTTTTCTAATAGATATTTGTATGTTAAAAATTTATGACAAAAATAGCTACAAATAATTCACATTAATATTTAAGTTTAAGTTAAGCAGACTATTTTCTTAATTACTTGATACAATTTATTTTTTTTCTCATCTTTTATTACATCTTATGGTATTTATCATTGTTCAGAGGATATGTGACAAAATCACTTCTCAAATAATGTATGTGATATTTGATATATATATATATATATATATATATATATATATATAATTAATTAAAAAATTATGAAAATAAGTTAGTTGTATACAAATATCAAAGAAAACCCAAATATAAAATAATTTATTTTCCTTTTCTAAAAGTCTAAATAAAATAAAACTGTAAAAGTAATCTTATTTTTCCTATAAATAACTAACGTTACTTTTTAATATTTTTGTGTTACAAAATTATACACCAAAATGAAAAACATATTTCACCCAATATGATTGTGACATGTATCAGTTAAAACAATTATAATATGTCATTATGTAAAAATAAATTTTTTTTCCTAAAATCCTAAATAAAAGAGATTTATCAAATATTTTGTTTTTCAATCTTAACCAAATAAGTTTTTTTTTTTTAATCCTGACCAGAGAGAATTGTAAAATTTGACTTAATAGTAAATTTTACTTTGAAAAATTATTGATAAATGTGATCCTATAAATATTAATTAACAAGAAAAATTGTAAAAATATTACTGATATTGAGAAAGCCTAATCTAGAAAATGGCAACTTTTAAAAATAGTTAATATCAAATGGACATAATTATTTGATAGTAATTTTATTTTTCTTAATCCTAGACAAAATAGAATTGTAAAGATAATTTAATATTATTTTTTTTATAAAACCCTAATAACTGTAAAAGAATATTTGATAGTTGTTTTCCTTTCTAAAAATCTTAATCAAAGAGATTTGTATCAAATTTTTAAGTCATAACCAAAAGAGAATTGTAAACAATTATTTGATAATATTTTAAGAGAGAATTTGAAGATGAACATGATACTAAAATTTATACATTTAATAAAAGAACTGTAAAATATTATTGATATCATTTTAAAAATAGTAATTTTAAATTATTTATTAGAAACTAGAAATAATTATTTGATAGCACTTTTTTAAAAAAATTCAAAAGAGAAGATAAATTGTAAATGTTTATATAACAGTAAATTACCTTTTCTACATCGTAAACAAAAAAAATAAAAGAGTATTTAATAGTATTTTTCTATTTAAATTGTAAATAAAAAGAGATTTATAAAATATAATATGTTCCTTTTAAAACAAATCCTAACATAATAAAATTTTAAAAACTTATTTAATAAAACATTCTATAATTACATAAGAAAGTGTATAACGCTATTTGACTTTCAATTTTTTTCCTTTTGTAATAAGAATGTGTATAGTTCTCTAATCTAAATACAAATTTGATAGCAATTCATCTATAGACTATGATTATAAAATACATATATTAACTTAAACTTATGTATAACAGTTTTCTTTTAATTATAAATTAAATCTCACAAAACATATGTAAAAAAACAATCATAAAACTATAATAAAATAGTTTATTGTTTTATGTATTTTATTAAATTAAAACATTAAACAAAACTCGTTGCAACATGTAACATACTACCTTTTATTATGCCACAAACCTCACCAAATTTATTAGTATTGTTATTATTTTAATTGATAGGGCGTAGAAATATTATTATAAATACTACTTGAGTTTCAGTGAAGCTAACTAATCAGAGTGACGACACGGAGCACCACGTTTAACGAGATATTTGCATACACACAGTTTTTTTCCATCATCAGAAGAAACGCATTCAGCGAACGGAGCTTTCATCTTTTTGATACAGTCGGCTTTACATCCATTTAAATTGCAATTTCCAACTTTGATTATTGGTTGAATACAAACTTTCTGTGGCACCGGTTGACCCGCCATTACTCCTGTTATTATAGTAAATAAAACACAAAATTAATTGTGTTAAAAAACCATAAAATTAGTTTTGTATTTAAATTAGAAATTTAACATTTTGTAAAAATATATGTTTGGAGGGCTTTTCGCATATTTACAGAAAAATGCTGAAAGCCTAAAGATATTCTTTCTTAATCATTTGATTATTCTTGGAAGCTTACAAAACCCAATATTATGGAACTAGACGTACAATTTATATAAATAAATATAATACTACAGTATCAGAATATCTTTATTTAGAATGATCATATTATATACTAATAAAGTTGTGAATGTAAATACAAACTGAATAGAAGAGTTGTGAGCATAACGAAACCAATAAGCAAAAATCGAAAACCAAATTTCATCTTGGCTAATAAGCTAATGGTTTTTAAAAAATAAGGAAGGCATAAAGGTATATTTATAGATGAATTGCATATTGAAACATGTCTAATTTAGGTTATGTATTTATTAAAAATTCCGATATAAAAGGATCTTGCTATCAAGGATCGCTTTGACCTAGAAACATTTCTAATTTAAGGTAGAAAATGTAGCTATTAAGCTAAGACAAGCAAGCAATTAATGGTAATAGTAGTGACAAAACTAAGTTACGAAGATGATGTGAATCAGATTTATAGAGGCTAGGTTCAAAGTGTTTCATTGGGAAACTGAGGACGATGAGCTACACAACTATTCATGGAAGCTTAAAGAACCAAGCTTGAGAGCACCAGATCGAGCAGACTGGTCTTCACCAAACGGGCACTTCACTGGGTTCGGTCCAGAACAGCATGCTTGGCGTCGAGGCTAACAGATCAAGCAAACCGGAGTACCTGGATCGAGCACTTCATCTTCAACAGTGTTCTTTTTGCACTTTGGTCCTTGATATTTTGAGAAGCTTAGACTTTGAACCCAAAACTTCTTATTAGTATAGATTAATCCTCAAATTTGACTCAAAACTTCTGATTGTCCATCCAAGCTCCTGTCTATGCAATTTATAATATGCAATTCCTAATGACCCATATAAATGCAATAATTATACACTAAAATTATTAAAGGTTATTCTTGCTCCTAAAACACAATGGGATGGGACTAACGTAGAGACAAGCTATAAACTGAAGTAATTTATTGGATAAATGTAAAAGGTAGTATCAAGCCATGGGTGGTTTCTGCATTAAATCTCAACTCGAAGGATCAGGAAAGAGGAAGCCATGAGAGCCAAGTCTGTGTTTGGAGCAGAATATGGGCTACCCTTGAGCTTCCTTTGTTTTTTTGAGAGCACACCTTACAAATGACCACTACACCTGAAGAGTTCATTAAAATCGCTATGATAAGTATTACACACTATGAAATATTCTCGTTCTCAAGGTTAATAAATCTTACCCATCGCCATGGATCCTAATCCAAGAACAGCAACCACATATCAAGCGAGGATTTTGTTGGGGTCTATGATATGCAAGAAGGGCCGATTCTATTTTACAGCTTTTTTTGTGTCAATGATCACAACCCGGCCGTCTACCAACTGTGATCAAAATAAAAAAGTTCATGCAAGATTAAGCAACATAAACAGCTTGGAGATGATACTGAACTTACGAACAAAGCTTGCAAGACTAAAGAAGAGTAATAGAAGAGATTTGATACCTGTCCTTTTAGTGCTAATGAAGCTTTGGCAGGTTCAGAGAATGTGACATAAGCAAACCCTTTTGACATTCGTTTGACATCATCCGTTACAAAATCCACTGAAGCAACCAAAATTTTGAAGAAGACAAAAGAGACAGCGTCAAGAAATTTTGATCTAAAACTGGTGTTGAGATTTAAGAGAGTGACCTCCAAGTACTCTGCCACATTGAGAAAATGCAACGGTTAATTTCTCTTATGTATTTGAGAAAGATACACCTGCAACAAATTTGAGTATTTAATTTTTAGTTACAGTAGAATCAATGAAACTGAAATAAGAAGAAGCTCATGAGATCTTTCTTAAGACAAATGACGATGGTTTTACATAAGCGGAAAATTAATATATACAGATGCAGGTAAAACATAACCAAATTCATACATACATACATACGCAGTTACAAAAAACACAGAAAATCACTGAAACTCATAAGAAGGAAAGATGCTTTTTTACATCTGAAAGTTTGAAACTTCAAGATTGATGAAACTTCAAATCAGAGACAATCGGAAATTCTGATTACATCGGGTTACATCAAATCGGTTAGGGTATATATCGAACTCGCCTTCAAGTTAGGCCTGTGAGCGGCAATCTGGTTGAAATTCACGGTGGTCGACATCATGGTAGCCTGAAAGCCATGTGATTTAAGTATTATAAACAAAACCTAAACAGGTAAACAGAGGATTGAACAAGAAACGTAAAATTTTGACTGGGAGTCATAACAGAGATCGAAACATGAATACTGTTAATTAGGATTTGACGCGACAGAAACATAAAAAAAAAAAAATACTGGAAATATATTTAAGATATGAACAGAGTCGGAAGTACATCACGAACCTGTGATTCCAATAGAAGCATATACACTCACATGAGCAACGACACTTGTACATTGGAGGAGGAGGTCAGGTCTTCAAATCAGAAAAATATTGTTGTCTCAGGAAATAATGATACTGGTTTGTTTGGACTGAATGATGAGATGATTCTCAGAGTAGAAAATCCTACCTTTTTATAGCCTCGGTTACACAGGTTCGCAGGAGTGAAGAGAGATCGTGGGAATGGATAACTGGTTGATTCTCAAATTTTTAGGAAGAAGATGAAGGAACGCTTTCAAAACTAGGGCTGGGCAAAAAACCCGGATCCGAAGAACCGAACCGAACCCGAACCGAAAAAGTAGTACTGGATCCGAACCGAAATTGATTAAATATCCGAATGGGTTTAAATTTTTGGTATTTAAAAAACCGAAACCGAACCCGACCCGAACCGAAATATTTCGGGTACCCGAAATAGATTTATATACCTATATATATTAACTATTTTTTTAGATTTATTGTATATTAAAAACATTCATAGCATATAAATACTTTTTAGTAATCCAAAATACTTAAAAAAATATACAAATAGTCAAACATTCATGTCTAAAATAGCTAAAGTATACTCAAAACACCAAAAATATTTAAAATATCTATTGATTCTCAATCGAAATTTTCAAAATAAACCAATTTATAGGTTAATTTTATATATTTTGACATATGCTATTGAAATTTATATGTAATATGTATTTTGTTTATAGATTTTGAGAAATTTAAAGTATATAATAAATTTTAAAATTTAAAAAATTATTTAATTGGGTTATCCGAATCCGAACCGAACCCGCAAAGATCCGAACCGAACCCGAACCGAAATTTAGAAATATCCGAATGGGGCTGAAATTTTTGAACCCGAAAACCCGAAACCCGATTGGACCTGAACCGAACCCGAATGGGTACCCGAACGCCCACCCCTATTCAAAACCCTAAATCGAATTTAACTCTTCGGCGGAGATGAAGAATCCGTACAAGATTGTGTTGATGGGCCGCAGAAGAAGTGATGGACGAAACCCACCGCAAAGCCCGTTTCGACAGAACAAAAACTTTAGTGATACGGAGCATATCTCTATGTGTCAGTGCGGGAGATCTTCTATTTCTGACGTGTCGTCTTTGTTGGCAGCAGCACCAGGAGTGATTCTAAATTTTTTGGGATGACTGCCTAAAACCCCCTGTAAACACCTCAACCCTATATATTCCCACCTATACTACGCCTCTGTTTGTTTCTTCATTCAGATGAATCCATTTAGCTGGTCCACTTGTATGCTCCATCTAAATGATCCATTCAAATTTTTGGCCATGTTTGTTTCTCTATTTGGATGAATCATTTGAATGAACCATTTGAATGGATTTTATGTTTGTTTCTCCATTTAAATGAATCATCCAAATGAGTTTAATAACCAAATTACATATATACCCATGTTTTGGTTTAATCATATGTTTGATATCAATTTTAACTATACAAAATTTTATTATTCATTCTAAAATATATTTATACTGAAATTATTTTAATATTAACATTTTGACATTTATAAATTTTTATTTCATATAAATTTCATATAACTTTATTTATTATAAATCTGAAATTTTAAAATAGACTCAAATTTTAATAATCTTATAATAAACTTTCAAACAATTCAAAGTATATATTCAAATTTAATAAACTTTCAAACAGCCCAAAGTAGATATTCAAATGCTAACAATAATTAACTATACTAATTATAAGTTTATAAGTTTCATAAATGAGAACCAACATTATAAAATGTAATAAAGTTTCAAAATATTTAAATCTAAAAGATGAGAACCCACATATTACATAATGTGATATAAAGTTTCAAGATATATAAATCTAAAAAATGAAAGATAACAAAGTTTCAAAAGCATTGGTAACAAGGTTTTAAAGATAACAAGTTTGAGTGATAAAAAAAAGATAACAAGCTTGAGAAACACAAGTCATTACTCATGCTTTAAGAGTTGAGCCAACTACACAATCAAAACCTGTCAAATGAGAGTAAAATGTTAATCTGTAAGAACTTTTGTGGCTCTTAAAACAACACTCCACGAGTAACCTGATCATAGAAGGCAGCTAGAATAAAAAAAAAAGTGTGCAGACCCAAGTGAACGCTATTCCAGTAACAACAAGCTCAATACTCATAATCCTTTCATTAAGGCACACATCATTCTAGAGAGACCCATCTAAATAGACCCATCCAAAGAAAGACTGAAACAATTTAACTACACTTATAATCTAGCGAGCACATGCACTCAGGTTCTCTGTTTATTAAGCTACTAAAACAGAGAACAAACTAACTTGTCAGTACTATGAACAAACAGATCAAATATCACAAACACATTCACTAAACTTCTCTTTTACAAATGATATATGTAAAGCTAAAGCTAGTTACAAACGATCTTGTATCAAAATTAAAACTCAGTGTAAGCGACAGAACATGCTAGGTATCTTTCTCTGGATTCAAGAATGACGCACTCTAAAGTCTAAAGCAATTAAGCTTGGACACAATAACGTACCAGAGATCAGACCACAAAGTTTACAAAAGTAGAAACAAAAACAGAACCAGAAACAAATGATCTTGCAACATAATCACATCCGAGACAGGACAAAGAAGTAGAGATTCAAAACAAATAAACCCATCAGTATACATCAAACACATTCTCAAAACCAAGCAAACCCATGACAAATCAGACTAAGCAAACACATATATCGAAATCTATCTAGCACCATCAGTAAGCACCACAAATATTAGTCTGGAACCTACAGATCTAATGAACACAAGCGACTTATCTAATGAACCTACAGATCTAATGTTTGTGTTCAAATCTCCTGTACTGACACAAATATTCATACAAAACACAAATCCATCATCAGCACACAAGAGATATATGTATAGAGAGAGAGCGCACGATGGATACCTGAGAGAGAGTGAGATGAAGAGGGAGTGAGATGCAGAGAGAGACGCGGAGAGAGAGAGACGGGGAGAGAGAGTGATGCGGAGAGAGAGGCGCGGAGAGAGAGAGGCTGAGAGAGAGAGAGGCAGGGAGGAGAGAGTTCAAGCTTTCATGGTGATTTCATTCAGAGAGAGAGAGTCGGATAGAGCCGTGGACAGAGAGAGGGATGCGGAGAGAGAGAGGTGGAGAGAGAGAGAGAGGAGAGAGAGAGAGAGAGAGCTCAAGGAGCTTTCATGGTGATTGTGAGAGAGAGAGATATCAGAGAAGATTTCATCGTTTGACGGCAAAGGCAAGAGGAAGAGATAACTTGATTTTAGGTTTGTAATTTTAGAATATAGTGAGGGGTAAAATCGACATTTTGTTTTTTTAACTGAGTCACCTCCAGCCAACTGCTTCCTTTCGGTTCAATCAAATGCATTTCGAAATTAAACCTAATTTTTTGGAAATCATTCAACTGAGCCATTCGAATGAATCGTGCATTTTATGTCTAAACGAACAAAAGACTCAGCTTCAGCCAAATGGCTCAGTTGAATGATGAAACAAACAGGGCCTACCTAGCTCATGACCAAACCACCCACAGATGTATAATCTCTTTACAACTCCCCCCCCCATTCTTTTTTGCTTTGCTCAGATCCCCCTTTCTAATCCAATTTCGAAAACTAAATTATAGATTTATAAATCGCGTTTTGTGAACTGCAATTCCCCATTAATCAAAACCCGACCCGATTCAATAAAAAAAAGAAATCAATTTGGGTTGATCAGTTTGTCTCTTTCTCATGATACGACAACAACGAGAACATGCAGTGAGATAGAGAGCAGATAGAGATAAACAATACTAGAGAGGCAGAGAGGGAGAGACGAGAGCAGAGAGGGAGAGACAGAATGACAAAATAATTTAAATGATTGGAATCTATTTTTAGATGTGAGATTTAACGGTTTGGTGAGAAAATAATAAGAAAAACACAAGATCTCACTGCATCGTGAAAATCTGTACTGAATATGATATCTCTTTATTTCTTTATCATTAGAATTATGACAAGGTCATCAGCTCTTACGTATTGTACAAGTATATATATATATATATATATATATATATATATATATATATATATATATACTAGTGGTTTGCCCGCCCTACGGGCGGGATGTTGTTTTAATTATTTATTTGTTGTATTTTATTGTATTTTTAATATAACTCTATTTTCTTGTGTTAAAAACTATATCAAGTTGGTCTATAATAGTTTTTTTTCTATTACAATATGAGAGTTTTTTGCAATGTCTAAGTTATGTTTTTGTGTGCTTACGGGTAATTGTTATTTTCAGTGAATTTTTTTTAACAACTTCTAAGTTGTGGTTAGAAAGAGTATCACATATGTGAAGGTAAGATGTTTTGTGTAAATGTATCCCATACATATATAGCATGTCTTGTATTAGTTTTCTCTGGTCTCAAAATGTCTTTGGTTTAGCTTGTATTGTTGGGACAGCAAAAAATAGCTAAATCATTTTCTGACTTTGCGTATCAGAACTAAGACTAAATTGATTTTTTTTTTGTTTGTATGATTTTTGATTACCCACATACAACTAAATGTCGTTGATAATGTTTGTAAGTTTCAATGTGGTTTTTTATTTTGTTGTAGTTGTAAGTTGATAGGTATTTTTTTTTGTTGTTGTCTCACATGTTGCTTTCTATTTCATCCGAAAGCTTTGTAGCTCTAATAAATCCATCCAAAATATGAAACTGAAATTTGATCAAGCCATTTATGATCTCACATAGATGTTTCCAATATTTTAGTTCCTAAAAATCTTATAAATGATTCTAAAGGTAATAATAATAATATATATTTAGCTAATAATATTATGTTAATTATATATAGTTTGAGTTTTTCGGCCTATATTATAGATTTTGTACATTTTTTGTATTGTTATTTGAAATATAAATTGGTAGTAAGATTAAAATATATTTTTAATATATTCATGTTCTTTAGCAAATTTAAGATGATTAAAACTCACAATGTATTGTATTTTATAACTGGAAATTCTGTATATAATTGTGAGCAAGATGATCAAAAGTCAATTAAATATTAATAATGAACTAAATACCCTTTCATGTTGCCATGTTGGTTATTTAAGGCTCTATGTAAAATAATGGTTCAGTTTACAACCGAGCCTTAATTTGTTTAGGTTTTAGAGCCATAAGTTTCAAGATAAAATAGTTTGTTGATACACTTTTAACTTCTTCCTAGTTTGAGTTAGGGTTTGGGCTACAAAGAACACTTAACACACAAAATAATATATTTGTGACAAAGTGATTGTTCTTAATAATCTAATCTAGGAAATTTGGGTTAGGGTTTGAACTCCAATGAACACTTAAAACACACGAATATATATTTGTGACAAAGTGATTGTTGTTAATAATCTAATCTAGAAATTTCCTAGTATTATGACAGTTATTGAATTGTCTGCGTTTGAACATATCAAATTTAAATCTATTTTCAATAGTTGTGATAATTAAAATGAGAGAAGGTTGGTCACCTCAAACCCCCTAAACGTGCATTTTTTTATCAATACGTTACTTAATCTTCCCAACGCATATCGGTTACTTCTGTCCAAAGAAATCATTCGAGTGTTCTATTTGGTGTGTCTAGTTACTCTGTTTCCTCTTAAATTCCACCACCCAGTTTCTTTTTTTCCCAAGTTTTGGTGAAGACTGATTTGAACCACTTTGTTTCTCATCACTTTGTTTCTATGTATTCTAGTGAGCATTAAGACTATGTTTCCCGAAAATATAGTACAATATTTGTTTTAATGTAAAAAAATAGAAATCAGGATTCTGTATAGCTGTATTATTAGCTACTGAAACCGGTAAACAAAAATTAAGAACACAGTTAGACTTTACTCAATTAGCATACCATTCTCCTTGCAAGACGCGAAATAATCTCCCTAGTTGCAGTATCAATCTGTCTCTAATCTTACATATTATGTTGATAACTCACTGGTGACTCTTGAAGCTCGATTTTTTTCTTCTCAATATAACTCAACCGCACGTTCTCTGGGGCTTCTTCCTCTCTACCACCAAATGTTATATCTATGTATCTGTTCCTGCATAATCTCTTAAGCCTCTCATATCTGCCTTCCATATCTGCATGTTCATGTTCCTGCATATTTTCTAGAGTATTTATCTATGATATTTGTTTGAATTAAAAGAAACATAGTAATTCAAGTAATTAGAATCATAAGCGGTTCAAATCAGTACAATATTTGATTGAATGAAAAGTAAAGAAACCATCTCGTCAGGATCATAAGTTTCTGAAACCAATAAACCAAACTAAGAACACAGTCATGTCTTCTTCAATTACCTTACCATTCTACCTGCAAGACGCAAAAGAATCTCGTATTTGAAGTACTCATCGGTCATCCTCAGGATTTTGATCATCATTCACTGGTATCTCTTGATCTTCTCTTTTCATGATAACTTGGCCAGCCAATGGTGACTCTTCGTCTTTCTCTCTGATCCACAATCTCTACGGATCTTCTCATGTTCTAATTCCACATCTGAATGTTCCTGCATAATTTGTATTTTTTTCTACAACTCGAAACCATAAGCGATTGAAATCAGCAAGACTGCAACACGATTGTTGTGTGTAGTTTAGAAAAAAACTATAAGGTATAACACAATCGAGCAAGGAAGGATTTACCGAGTAATAATATGCTTTGAATAATGGATTCGGTCATTTTGAGCTTCTCATCCAACTTAGCCAGCTCCACAGTAAACTGCATGTACACATAAAGATGAAAAGTCAATCCAAAAAGCTCACTAATCGCTTCCAGATTAGGCTGATGTGTTGCGAGACGGTTGACATTCACAGTAGCCGGCATCATGGTCGACTGGAAATGAAACCAAACACATATATATTTAACAAATCGGAGGAAATCAGAATTTGCAATTTTTATGATTAAAGATACAACTATCTAACAAATCTATTATCAGGTCGGAGATGCGTGAAGATGTAAAAAGAAATATCGATCGGTCTAAAATCTAAAATAAAAACACTGTACTGAAAACACAGATTCATAATTTTAACACAGATTAAAACAAAACAAAAGGGGATTTAACAACAAAACTGAGAATCAACCAAGAGCATGTCAACGCCCATGAACTCTCCACCACGGCGGACATTCTTGGCCTCCCAGAAGCGAAGCAAGCGCACTTTGACGGTGGAGGAGGAGCGACCGGACTGGAAGTCGGAAAGGAGAACCAAAATGTTAGCCATATCGATATTTTTTTTTTGTTTATGATGAGTAATAGAATGAATGAGATGCAGTAAGCAAGCTTACCTTCTTATAGTCATCAGGGATTAAAATCCGGCATTTAATCTTCATAGTAGGCGATCGTTTAATGGGAGGTTTAATGGTGAGCGTTTGGTTTCTAAGATCAGGGGTCGAAGAAGGTGAGACGTCGAAGGCGCAGAGGTCTGATCTCTTTCTCTCTGCGTAACCTAATCAAAACGTTGTGTTTTGATAAATACGTGATGGGCTTTTAGACGTTACGGGCCAACGAAACAGAAAATCCAATGACTTAAATGAAACGCAATCTTGACGTGCGTTTGGACACGTGTCCTGCTCTGGTTCAACTATTTTTTGACGTGAATTGCTGAGAAGAGTGTTGAGTTTTTCTTTATGTTATAAGATATATATATATATATATATATATATATATATATGCAAGTACAATGTGGCCACTATAGTTGATTACCGATGAAGGAACTGAAAGAGTATATTATAGTTTATTTTGATTTCGTTTGACAGAGATGAAAATACTGAAATCACAACAGCTCATCCTTCTCCATTAAGCTTCTGTCTTCTCTCTTGCGTCGTTACTCTCTCTCATCTCTCCCTCTCTGCTCTTGTGTTCTCTCTATCTGCTCTCTATCTCTCTGTTTGTTCTTGTATGTGAGAGAGAAAGACGAACTCAACCAAAATTTAATTTGCCCCCAAACTGATTTATTCTTTTTATTGAGTCGGGTCGGATTTTGATTAATGGGGAATCGCAGTTCACAAAACGCGATTTACAAATCTATAATTTAGTTTTCGAAATTGGATTAGAAAGGGGGATCTGAGCAGAGCAAAAAAGAATGGGGGAGTTGTAAAGAGATTTTATATATGTGGATGGTTTGGTCATGAGCTAGGTAGTATAGGTGGGAATAGATAGGGTTGGGGTGTTTACAAGGGGTTTTAGGCAGTCATCCCAAGTTTTTTATATATAATATATAAAGAAGATTCTAGACACAACAAATACTAATTAGTTAACAGATTTATGATGGAAAAGTTTGTCACTCCCTACAAGTCTGTCGTAACGTACACTAAAATATGTTTCATTTTTTTTTTCTTTTCACAAAAACATGTTGTCATCATACAAGTTAGTTTTGTTATTAATTTATAAGTTTGCATTGAAGCATACTTATTCGAAAAGTTTGATGTTTCTAAACAGAAAAAAGAATTAATTATGCTATCTCAAGAATGCCAAATTATTCAAAGTGTACAATAAACATTTGAAAATAATTTTTTGATGATGTGGCAGAAAATATTAAAGACATTTTTTGTAAATATTTGATTATATAAGGTATTCTAGTAATAATAATATTATTTGATGTTATTTTAGTAACTTGTCCAAAAGAAGATGTGCTATCACCCAGGACTTCGTAGTCCAGTGCTACCTCTTTGGGAGGGGAGGTCGGCTGTTCGACTCGCGGGGAGGGGGAGGCGTGCCCATGGCCTTTAAAAAGGTACAGGCAAAGGCTGGCGCCGGGCCTAGGTGGTGGGTTGTCCGAAGAGTGGCCAACACCTGATTAAACAAAAAAAAAAAAAAAAAAAAAGAAGATGTGCTATGCTGTTCAGAAAAAGAGAGGACGTGATCATGTCATTCGGTCTTGATTTATCATGGGCTGGAAAGCAGAATATACAATTTTTAGGCCACTATATGCCATTATATGCTACTTTTAAAATAAATAAAGAAAAGTGTACGACAAAATTTTGTATTTAGAAATAGTTGAAATTTTAACCTTTCGTGTTACTGAAAGAAACGTATTTTTTTTCCGTCTTACCTAAGGTTACCTTCTTTTGAAATGGGATGAATAAACTAATAAATATTTGGCTGGAAACACATGCTTCGTAGGTTTCGTTCCACGGCCGGAATTGCATCCAAAGCACAACTATCGGTAGCTTAAAGTCTTTTGATTCTGTAACAAGTATGCTTTAGCAATCTTTTTTTTTCAGTGGCAAATGAATATATTAGAGTTTGCCTTGTTGCCGAATATCAGGACCGTCTTTTAGCACGTGCAACTGGAGCGGTCGAATAGCGTCCAAAATTTTTGAAGATCCATATTTTTTTAATAATAGTTATGCATTTAATATCATATAGTTATAGAAAGTGGTATATATATATATATAAATTGTAATGCTCGCTTTTGTTAAGCAATAATATAAACTAGGTAATAACCCGTACCCTGCACGGGGTGAGTAGATTTAAAAAGATTAACACTTTGAATTAATAGACATTATAATGGTAAAAATTAGGAAGAAATACCATATGTTATAAACTAAAGGTTTAAAAAAAATTGAGTATGTCAATATAAATAAATCTTCGATCACAAATTTTTAAACTTATGTATTTATTTGTTTAATTGAAATATAGTTCGTGGAAGTGAATCAGTAATAGTAAACAAATACTAATATAAAATGAACTATGAAGTAAAAATGAAATAGACGATAAAATATTTGTCCACATATAAAATAACTTATAACTATAAGATAAAACAAAAATAAAGTCGAGAAGAAATGTGTAATGAGTCAATGAATTATAGAGAGCATATATTTATATTAAGATGACATACTAAAACTCGTTTCATTTATATACTAAAACTAACCTCGATTTTGTAGACAAAATAATCAAACTTCCATATATATTACAAAATTGAAAGAATCATTTGGAAGACGCACAATTAGGATTTGATTACAGTAATTTCAAATTTATATAGTTTAACTTTCTTATATACAACAGTCAATTATGTGACAAAATTAATAACCATAATCAAGTCTTAATTATTAACACAATCGAGTCCCTATAATCCAGTCCCTAATATTTATCAATTTTATATATAGCAGATTACTGAATCATTATTAGAGATTCCAAAATAATTATACGTTACCAAAATCATAAATGTAAAATATATCTAATTTATTATAAGTTTCCTTTTAAAATCTGTGTGATTAATTGTTTTTGCATATAACGTTTTTCAATATTGATTAGGATCAAGTTCAAATTTTATAGGTTTTTCAAATATAGTTTATATATATATATTTATATATAATTTCTAACTATATATAAAGTGTTTTATGATTAATAATACTTGCAAAAATTAAACAAAATTTTATTTTTGAGGGAAAATCATGATGCTATTATATTTAGACATTAATTTTGTGTACATTATACTTAGTTTGCATTTATATATATATATATATATATATATATATATATATATATAATGTATAATTATATATAAGAGTCTATATGATTAATAATACTTATAAAAACCAAAACAATATTTTATATTTGAGGGACCATTGTGATACCATTATATTAGACATAAAATTGGTATATACTATAGTTATACATTCTTAGTTTACATTTTTATATATAATAATAACTATATATAAATGCTATATTATAATAATACATGTATAAAAAATATTTTTAAAAAGATATTACATAGGACTGGGTATGTCTAGAACAATTTTTTTCGATCTAGTGTATAGTGTATAAATTGTTACAATTTATATGTGGACACTCATAAAATCGTATCTCATATATAATTATCTTTGCAAGTATAGGAATATAATAACAACAAAGCATTAAACCGTAACCCATTCTCAGAAGCTAATAATGCGCAAACATAAATCATGCACATTTATATGGTAATGACCAATGGCACTTGATGTAATAATTCTAGTAGACTAAGATTTTTTTAAAAAAGATGTGAGAGTGCTTGTAAGGCTACCACATAGGAAATATCACTCATGTAAATCACACATCAATTCAAGATTATTTATTTTTAGTGCTCCTCAAATAATATATAAGAGATGCATCAAAATTTTATAAAAAAATTAAAATTATGAATCGTATATATTTTCCGGTCCCTAAAAATTTTCATGTATCATTTATTTGTATATCATAAAAACAATAATTTCCTAAAAATATGAATCAAACACACACACAAACACACACACACACACACATATATATATATGTATATATAGTCAAAACCATGTCAGTTATGACTATATATATTAGACTATCTTGTTAATTTCGTATAACATTCTAATCATAAATTTACAAAAAAAAATATAGAAAATATTATATGCAAGGGGTGAAAAATAAAAGTAACACATATTAAAATTTGTATTTGACTTTAAATTTGATCGGAAATAACTATATAAATTCTCAAATTAAATTCTGTCATCATTTATGATAATTTCACAATAAAACTCTTGTTGCTAAAGTTAAGGGTTTGTAAAAATTTAATATGAAATACCTTGTTAAATGTATTTCACAATCACACATGATTTCATATATTGTTTTGTATATGACATTTTGTTTTTACAATATAAAAAAATTATATTGACCAACCCCAAAATAAATGATATGTATCAATATTTTATAGAAGAATATAATTACAAATCATTTATATTTTTCAGTCCCTAAGAAATTTCATGTATCATTTATTCAGAAAATAACATTAATATTATAAAAATATGAATTATATATATATATATATAGTCAAGATCCTATCAGTTATTACTATACATATCAAGCTATCTTGTGAATTTTGTATAACATCATAATTTTCCAAACAATTATAGAAAGTATTATATGCAAGGACGAAAATAATGGACGTCTATATTAAAATTGATATTTGACTTTAAACTTAATCAGAATGAATTATATAAATTTCCAAATTAAATGTCTATCAACATAGATCATAATACTTAATTTTAGACAGATATTTGTAATTTACAATCAAAATAAATGTAACATAAATCATGCTCAATCATATAAATTATCTCCTAGAAATATCATGTCAAATTAGGAAGGTATTATGATGTAATGTTAATTATATTACTTTCTGCGTTAATAGTGCAATCATCATAAGTGAGAAATTGATTCAAAGTTATAACCTATTTTAAAATATGAAACCGAAATCGACCAAAATACATTGCCATTTTCGCCATCCCAAACCAATAAGACATGCAATGTGATTAAATTGAATAAAAATGTATGAGTCCTTACTTAATTTACAATGACATATTTTATACACGTCAAAATATACTTCAACGAACCAATGAGCATCTTACAAAATATACATGAACTTATAATGACATATTTTATACACGTCAAAATAAACATAAACGAACCAATATAAATATACAAAATATACATGAACATACAAATCTGGCTATTAAAAATATCAACTTTTTATCGTAAAACATTGGGATGTAATCATTAGGAAGTATATTGAGGTGTCTCCATATAAGAAGAACATATGCAGAATGTCTTTTTCACTTACATGTCTTTCTGAATATAATGTCATGTCTCAATATAACATGAATAATATTAATGTTAGAAAAGCCATGTAAACGTGATGAGAACGTATTTTATGTTATAAACGCCATGAGGACATATATTGACGATATTTATTCAGTAATGTCGTGTTCTAAAGAGTATTACATAGGATATATGTGATGTATTATAGGAAACTTGGTTGGAACTAAATATGTGATGTATTTCTATTGTTAATGCCCAATGACACATGGTGTAATATTTCTAGTAATTAAAGGGTTTTGTTATAAAAGGGGTGAGACTTATTGTGAGAGTGCCACATAAGAAATGACACTCATGTAAATCACACATGAAGTGAAGGTTATTTTCTATGAGTGCTCCTAAAATAATAATAAGGGGATATATATTTTACTTTTTTTTACATAACCAACTAAAATGCAATAAATTAGATAGTAATTAGCATTTATATCAATTATATATTATCGAAAATAAAAAATAATTATTGGTGTGTGTTTTAATGGTAGAATAAAAATTTAATATTTTCGCTTGATTGTGTTCAGAAAACTATTATTAATTGGTGATTATAAATAGAGAAAGCAAGTGTTTCAAAAAAAAAGTGTTTCAAAAAAAAATAGAGAAAGCAAAATAAATTTTCACCATTTTTTTCAGAAGAAATAACAAAAAAAAATATATCTTACAATTTTCATCGACAATAAAAAAGAAAAATCTACATCCTAATTGTCTAATCACAAGAGTCTAGAACTTTTCTCTAACCACTATCCATGTTTCATACTATGTTATATTTATAGGTTACTAGGGTCGGCCCGCCCTACGGACGGGAAGTTAAAATGAAAATTATTTTATATTAATTTATAAATTCTTTAAAATTTATTACGTCTTCCAAATATTTGGATTGTGTAATATTTTTACTTAAAAGTTTAACTATTGTAAAATCTAATAAAAAATATATGTAATTTTAAGACAAACTTTGTTTTTTTTTTTAAAATATATTTTTGAAACTATCATTTATATAATTCTGACTGATACATTAAATTGTTTATAATATGTTTTGCATAGGTGTTTCAAAAAAAAGTTTTGCATATTTATTTGTGGTGTATGTTTACTAAATCCTAAGCTATGTGATTAATTTTCTTTCTATATAAAATAATAAAATAATATTCGAGAACTATGAATTTTATGATACAAATGAATCTAAAGAAGATAACCACATTTTATTCCAAATATTCAATTCAATTCAGTAGAGTTTTCTACTGTATATTCAATTCTTTACAACTCTAAAAGGTTACTAAGATGAATCACCACATTTTATTCCAAATATTTGTTCAAGTTCGATAACAGCTAGAATTTCACAAATGCTATTTAAAAATGCTGCAAAAATTAACCATTACAAATAATATCTTCTCCAGAATATTATTGTCTTCAAGTATACCTTTATATGTTGTAGAGCAACATATTGCTTTTATATATATCATCAAATTATCATTCGAGGAGTTGAGGACATACTTTCCCATAAGTGTTCCCTCCCAGACCAAACACCAGAAGGAAATCTTCTTCGCCTAGAAAGCCAAAACATAATCTTGGCATATATGTTGTTGCATGGTTGCCACTTGCCAGAGATGGCAAACTCAATCAGCACTAATTCAATAAGCACTAATATGGAGAGAGGATGATGAAAAGGAAGAGCAGCTGATTGCAGGAGAAGAAGAAGAGCGAAGAGAATGTGAGAGATTAGGAAGCTGAGGTACTGCTTGATAGTTCTTCTTCATCAATCTTGAATGCACATCTCCGAACTTGTCTTTTGTTGCCGTCGTTGCCTTCTTACACATCCCCATATAAACCTTGAGACACAAGAAACAAACACAAAAGAAGCTTCGAGTGAGACATCATCAAATCATGTATTCAAAAAGATGATGGAAAGCTTCTTAAGTTTCAGAGTCACATGAGAAATGGTAGCAAAAAAGAAGCAAAGCTAAGTCCATAGAACAAAGCAAACATCAAACTCAAATAGAGCTTGCTGTAACCGTTGTAAGCATCTAGATTGATATCAAAGTCATTCTCGTTCAGCATACGGGTAATGTTATGGGAATGTCCAGTATGATCAAAGGTTTGCAAAGTATAGAACGGAAACTTCTATGCATCATAAGTATCACACCAGTAAAAGATAGGTAGAACAATGTATAGGAAGATGAAGAATTCTGCAAAGCAGTTGGCTATAGCAAAAGAGGGAACAGCAAGAAATCTCCAGACTCTCCATTGGGGATCTGAATATAGGCGGGTGAGTCTCCAATCTCCATCGGAGTCTCCCCTAAACATGGAGTCAAGTAGCCCTTCTTACCATCACTGCAAAGAACAACCGTAAATCTCATCCCTCAATTTACAAATACTTGGAAAGAAACAATCTAATTTTTACAAACAAAACCAACTTAAACACAGTCATTCATTCTTTTTCTTTCCTACAAACAAAAAACTAATAAATAATCTGAACGATAAAAAGTAAAGTATGAGAGGGATAAAACCTTTTTTTTTTGTGCAAGGGATAAAACCCTTAAACATGGAGAAATACCTGAAGAAGAAGCCTGGAGCTGCCTTGCACAATCATATCAGCATCCCAACAAAGACTGAGGCAGAGCTTCATTGTTCTCAACTACTCAATCCTCATCTTTATTCTTCAATTTCCTAAAACACATGAATACCTTTTTCATTTTTTTTCCTAAAACATATTCGTACGTAGCTCAGCCTACTAAGAAAATAAACAATATAAGCTCCCCTACATATAAAGATACACTTTAAAATTTCACAATAAGTAAATAGATAAACCAACAGACCATAATCTTCTAATAAGACCGAAACTTTGAATCAACTTCAGTCAGATAATCAATCCATCAACCAAGAATCTAAACCCAGAAACCATAGAAAGAATCAACCCATCAACAAATGATCTAAACCCAGAAACCATCGAAAGAAGAGTTAGCCATTTTCATGGAAATAATTTTTATGACAGCCACAGCTTTGAGAGGACGGTGATCAAGGGAAGAGAGGTTACCTTTTTATAGGTGTAGAGACACCGCCTTGCAAAAGAATAAGCTCCATTCAATGATAAAGGCGGTGAATCAATACAAATCCTCGTAACGGCTCGATTGATTTGAACAGAAAGTAAAACATCACAGCTGAAAATTCACACAGTGATTTCTTCAGATCAATTGAACACCCCAAGACTCCCATTGCTGCTATTAGAGAACGAAGTAAAACATTGCTGGTGTCAGAGATCACATGAACCCTAAATTTTGGTGAAGACGATGCTCGTCTCTCTCTCTTTTTACCTTCGGAAAACTACTCGGCACTCTCTCTATTGGGCTCTATTTAGCGATTGAAAAAAAGCCCACGACCGCAAAGTTTTAATGAAACGATGCGTTTCATATGTGTCACTACCATATAACTCGAATTTTTGACATGGCGTCCTAGCTGGCACAACCTGGAGAGATTAGAACTCTTTTATATATATAAAGATAACTTCTTATTGTTGATATAATTAATGTGAAAAAAAAACTGAAAAAAACTAAAAGAATGACTAGAAGGATATTAAATTTAATTATTTAGTGGATGATTTTGCCTTAAAATTGTCAAATGATCATGTTTGATGATTTGATCGGTAATTTTACATCAAAATTTAGAAAAACATCATTATTTAGCTAATTTTTTTATACTATTTCTGATTATTAGAAAAAAAAATAAAAACAAATTCTGAACAGGGTCTCCATAGAATTTGAGACGGCCCTGTCGAACACATTTGTGTTTTTACAAAAAAAAAAATCAAGTCAAATACCTCTTTGTGTTAAACGTTCAAGATACATTTTGCATTATGCAACAAAACCAAAGAAATGATTAAAATTAGGATGAAGATATTGAACAAGTCAATCGTCTGTTTTCCAAATAAAGATAAAATTAGCATCCTATCCTTATTTGTTGGAATCAATTCCAGTTTCGTGTATTGTAGAAACCATTAATTCAAGTTTCCAAATTTCTTATATAAAGCAGATAAAAAAAACCAAGAAACCAAATTACTTTCTACAAATTCAACAAGTTCATCCAGGTTTTAGCAGTGAATTGGTCAGATACTATATAATGAAGATGATTACATTTATTCTCATTGTCTTCTTCGTACTCTTGACATCATTTCCGGCTCCGATTAAACCCCGTACACCCGGTAGACCAACACACCCAATGCCAGCAGAATGCAAACACATTGAAGCATGTGTTGCTCCCTTGATAAATTTGGCCCAAAGGAACGGAACAGACTGTTGTATTCGGTTCAAACGTAGAGAATCGAGTCAATGCATGCGTACACTCTTTGCATCCAAGGATTCTTTCATAAAGCGTAGGACTGGTTTTGTTTGTGACATGTGTCCTAAACTCAGAAATTGTGTCAATCGCCCAAAGATATAGAAAATACTTAAATGTTCTGTTTATATATATATATATATATATATATGAGTTTTCAAATATATTGAAAATGCTTAAATTCCTATTTTTATTTACAAATGTTTTTTAAAATCGAAATAAATTTAATGTGCGTAAAGATAATTGTAAAACTAAAATATTTCTCATATATATATATATATATATATATATATATATATATATATATATATATATATATTTAAATGTAAAATGATCTTTATAATAAATAAAATTTTATGTCTTAGTTATATTAAAATGTAAAATGAAAAAACAGTCATTGTCTATTATATTCCCAATAAGTGAGCCTGAGATTTGTTTGGTTTGTAGATAATAGTGACGTTTGGATATGTATTGAAGATAATCTTTGGAATGGAATTTTGTTATGGGTATGTAGCAGAGTTTTTACAGTTTGATTCCAGTATTCTGTTACTTCTGTATAATGATCACCTTTTGGAAAAAAAAAACATTTATGTTGTGCTGAGCTGAAAAGCAACGAATTCAGATCTGTGAAGAGTCGATGTTCATTAGTCTTTTTGCTTTTTTTTATATGAGGTCTAAGGATTCTTCCATAAGGTTTGGGACTGCTGTTATTTGTAACATATGTCCTGAACGCAGCAATTGTAGCTATCGTCCAAAGATATAGAGACTTATAACTCCGTTTTCTTGTATATGAGTTTTCAAATATATTAAAAATACTTAAGTTTCCATTTTTTTAATAACACATGTTTTGTTTAATTTAAAATTTAATTTAAAATTTAATGACCATAAATATTTCTCATATATATTAAAATGTAAAATGATGTTTATAATAAATAAAAATTTAAGTCTAAGTTTATATTAAAATGTCATTAATTCGAGTTCCCAGTTCTTTTAACAAAATTAAGAAAACATATTATTCATACATTTATCTATATCTAATTATCTATCTATCTATATAAATAAAGTTGATTTGTCTTGGATGTTCATGCTGCCACATCAGCAACAAGGAGTGGACAAATGATGACACGTAAACACTCAACAACACACTTCCGAAGACAAAAAAAAACCAACGATTAGCCCATTAATATTAAAAGCATTGCAAAGTAAAAAATTATAGCTCACAGTGTAATTATCTTCGCAGCCCATTTATGGTCCATCGCTCCTTACAAGACATCATCTTCTTTACTCTATTATTTTGCAGCAGCGCCGGTGGGAATGTTTTCGTTACGCTTATAATCCTGATTGAAAATTTTAATTTATAGTCCCTAATAACTCCCTCCAGCCATCTCTCCACCTCCACACCTTCCCACCATAGGTTTTCAAATCCCTAATTTTTAACGAGCGACTTCTCAGAGACTTTGTCCTACCTTCACTTCTCGGCTCCTGCCCCTATAGTTCACCGTGACATCAAACCCGAGAATGTTCTTTTGACTCAGACCTTCTCTATCAAGCTATGCGACTTTGGAGCCTCCAGATACGTTCCTACAAACACAGGCCAACTCACCACACTAGTCCAAGGAACCTGGGGCTACCTCGATCCAGAGTATCTCCAGACACGTACTCTGACGGAAAAGAGCGACGTTTATAGTTTCGGTGTTATCTTGTTGGAACTTGTGTCTGGCCAAAAGGCTTTAAGCTTTGACCCCCAACACGGGGAGAGGGTTCTAGTCAGTCAAATAGGGGCCGCGTTCAATGAAAATAGAATAAGTGAGGTGATGGATCAGAGGGTGGTGACTGCTGACAACCAGGCAGTGATCCACCAAGTAGCTCTTCTTGGGATGAGTTGCACCAGAATGTGTGGAGTTGAACGGCCAGATATGAGGAGAGTGGTATAGAACTTCGATCTCAAGAACACACAAGATAATAACTCAAAATAAGAAACTCATCTTATTAATCTCTTGAGGAAACTATCTCAAAACCTCAAGCTCTCAACTCTTTATTGCTTAAGAAAACTAACTCAAAAACTTAAGCTTCTCAATCTCTCACAACTCATAAGTTATGCAACACCCTTGCATCTTCTTATATATAAATCAGATTTCCTAAACTCATTAGGAATCACAAATAGATATTTTCCTATTCTATACTCAATAGAATTAGGTAACTTGCATCCCAAGTTATTTCTCAAGTTTCCTTTCTTCTTCAAGCTTAATCCAACATTCTCCCCCTTAAGCTTGAACTCATCTTCACTCACATCTAGAACTCCGATAAATTTTCTCATCTTCTTAAACTTTAATTTCTTCAATGATTTCATCACGACATCGCTTCTCTGTTCACTCCCGGGCATACGCTCCATCAAATCATACTGGACATATTCTTGTATGAGGTGATATAAGATCTGCTTCACAGGCGCTCCAGTCACTGCCATGTTGTCTGCTTCACATGATGATAACTCATAAGTCTCTTGTTTGCATGACCACGTAAATGAACTTTCATCAACACAAAAAATATTTCCTGCCACGAACTCGCCATCCCCCGGGTCAACACTATGACCACTATTACTTTCTCCAACAATTGGTATCTCAGAAGTTGTATGTAACTTTATTACGGTTCCACAAGTGTTTTTGGATCTTTGTATATCCCGATTTAACACCCGAAATATTTCAATTTCTTTTCCTGTCTTTTGACAAGCAAAGAGACTTCTTGAGTTACTGTACCTCACACCCGCAACTCTATTCTTGGTTTGTCTCTGGATTTCACAAGGAAAAGGAAAATAGTCTCCGCTTGTATCAACTCCACCAATCTTACATGTCTCTTTCTCAGAACTCCATAACCTTATACTCCCATCTACATACCCAACTGCAATTTGGCCAGCTTTCTTTTTGACTTGGTATTCCCAGAGTTTGACTTGTAAAAGTCTAAAAATCACAGGAACAGTAGGAGTAATAACAGTATCATTACTTGCATCATCTTTAGTAGCTATATTTCCATCTCTTTCCTTCGATGATTTCTTCTCTTTCCTGTGAAGCCTATGCTTGGCCTTCTGCTTTGCCTGGTTTAGTTTCTTCTTCTCAGAGAGGACCTTACTCTCTGCATCCTGCAAGTATTTTTCTTTTTCGCCAACTAAGTTTTCCCTCTTGTTCTTGATTTCATCTTCCCTCTTTGCTAAGATCTTCTGAATTAGCCCAGATTCTTTGGTGTCAATTTTATCTTTAGCACCACGTAGCTCTTGTTCTCTCTTAAGTAGTGAAGGCTCTGACTTGAAAGATGTACGACGCCGATCAAGATCATCTTCACGTATCTGGTTATACCAGTTAGCTTCTGCTTGTAGAGCTTCAGCTGCGTGCAAGTCATCCACGTACACAACTATGATAAGAAGATTCTCTGTTTCTCTCTCTTGATACAATGAGGGTTCCGTACACGCTTCTATCCACGACTCCTCGTTCATTACCATCACAAAACATTCACACTCTGTTTCAGTGATAAGAAAATAATCATTCATATACGTTGGCCTCACACTTAACCTCTTTGCTCCTTTTAACTGAAACTGTGACCATTCTGGTTCTTCATTACCATCGTCATTACTCTCTTCTTCATCTCTGTCTAATTCCTCTTGATTCATTATGTTCTCACTCATAACTCGAGTATCTTGAGAGCTTTCTCCCGCTGCCCGAAAATCTTCAACTCCCTTTAAGCCACTACTGCCGAACTCCAACGATCCTCTAATAATAAACGTTCCGGAATCCCTAGAACTTTCTTTTCCCTCAGAATCTCTCCTTGCATAACCACTGTAACCAAGAGTTCTAATCACCTCAACGTTCGATCTTGTTGCAATACTTTTAATTAAATAGGTAGCATATATCTCAGACTCTCCACATAGATAGCTAGGTACACTCATGTCGATCAAGATACTCTTAGTCATCTTTTCTATCGTTCTATTAGGCCTTTCGACCAATCCTTTACGCAGGGGAGAACAAACTGCAGTCAAGTGTCTCATTTCTTTATCACGTCCTTGCTTGTTTGAGCCGTACTCATGTCTACCAGATCGTCTACGGTCTCTTCCTCTCCAGTTAGAGAGACCTGCTCGTCCTCTTCCTCTGCTACTACCATAATTCTCTCGATGGGTTTGTTGCATGTCCGTGTTAGTGTACTCTATTTTGCCAACTTTATTGTGTTTTTCGTTATCCGCTTCTCCTTTTCTCTTTTCATAAGCTTTTAGCCTTCCACCAAAGTCTTCAAATCTTGTATCAAGGACGACGTGTATGCATCTTTTCTTAGGTAAAGTTTTCAAAAACTTCCTCACAGGTTTTGATTCTTCATTAGTTTCTCGAAGAGAAGCTGCTTTGGATGTATATTCTGATAGTCTTACAACAAATACGGCGACTGTGTCTGCATCCTTCATCTCGATCTTGTCAAAGCTAGGTATTAGGGTTTGTAACCTAGCCTTTCTTACTTGTTCAGCTCCAGCATGTCTCGTCTTACTAGCGCCCCAAAACGCTTTTGTGGTATCAGTTTGTAATATTAACACCTCTGGTACAGATTGAAACAACAAAGCAAACCCCATGTAGTCATTCATGAACTCAACAATCTTCATTCCCATGTTGTTCATGATCTCAACAATCTTCATTCGCATGTCCAACAAGGGGTAATTAGAGGAGTTTGACATCAAACACTTTTCAGAAGAGAATCCAAGCTCCTTGGATTTTGTGTCAAAGCCTTCTTCCTTCTCGTTGTCATCCATGGTTATCTTCTTCTCCATATTTTTTTTTTTTTTTTTTAAGTTTCTTCTCACGGTCTGATCTTTATGGCTCTGATACCAATTATAGAACTTCGATCTCAAGAACACACAAGATAATAACTCAAAATAAGAAACTCATCTTATTAATCTCTTGAGGAAACTATCTCAAAACCTCAAGCTCTCAACTCTTTATTGCTTAAGAAAACTAACTCAAAAACTTAAGCTTCTCAATCTCTCACAACTCATAAGTTATGCAACACCCTTGCATCTTCTTATATATAAATCAGATTTCCTAAACTCATTAGGAATCACAAATAGATATTTTCCTATTCTATACTCAATAGAATTAGGTAACTTGCATCCCAAGTTATTTCTCAAGTTTCCTTTCTTCTTCAAGCTTAATCCAACAAGTGGCTGAAGACCTTGGCGGTTTACAAGCTTCAGGGCAAGTAGTGCAGGTCCTGCAGGATGAGGCGGGTCCATCTGGAACCGCTTTTGAAATCGAAGAAATTAACTAGACATTGTCGTCCGGTCCCCTGGATATCTAATATTTTATCATGTTTGAACTACTATTATCTTGTTTATGATGCTTAAACTATTATGTTGCAATAAAGTGTTGTTAAATCTAAGTTACAAAAAAAAGGTGTTCTTAAATCTCAAATCATTGACGTGTCTAACAAGAAACTGAGGTTTTTTCTGTGTGTGGAATTGATGAGAATAGAGCGTGAATTGATGGGACGCGTGCGCAGACCTGGCTTCTGCTCTGTTTGTGGCTCTCGGTTCAAAATATTTTTTTTTGGCACCCGGTTCAAAATATTTATGTCACATTTAATGGTTTATTCTTTAGCGGTCATGAGTTTGAATTCCAAACATGCAAATAGATAAACAGGCAATTTATTTTAAATGTTTCTAATAAATTAAAATACACTTCTTTACATCCCAGAGTCCTCATGATAAAAATTTGGGTGCTAAAAATGTATATCTTTACAATGTTCTGTAATGAATTCTCATTAGAACAATTATAGAACATTTAAAAGATATATATCTTTAGTTCTTAATAATACATTTAAAAAATATACATTTTAGTTCTTAATATTTTAAAATATTGTACTATCAATATTGACTTGTTTTATATGATTAAATTTATACCAACATTGGTGAAAAGTAAATTTTAGCTTTCGAACTCTAACATTAAAAATAAGAGTTTGAGAAGTTGAGTTATGGGAGTGAGGTTTAAGATTTAAAAATAAATAAAAGTAATATTTATAAATTATAATAATTTTTATAGTTTCAGAAAAATTTGAATTTCAAATTAAAAAAAAAGATTCAGAAAATAAAAGAATTCAAATTGAAAAATGTATTATTCGAAAATAATAAACTTTTACCTTTTTAGTAAACCTTTTTAATTCAAATTACTGTATACATATATATAGACTGTATACATATATATAGTGATCTTTTGCCTTTTTAATAAAACTTATTTGGTTATTTTCTTTCTTGTGTGTTTATTTAGTGAATAGCCATTTCAGTATTTTTTAAGAGAATTGCCATCATTTTTTATTGTTGAAAAATAAAAGTTTCTTATTAATCTCAATTGCTTAGTGACATCTGACATCAAAGAGACCTCCATTTTTTTCTTAATGATCCACAAAAATATGGAAAAGCTTGAAGCTTCAATCTTCTTGATCCACAGCAAATATGAGAAAGCTTTGACGCAACTTAACCTTCAAATCAGGACCAAGAAATGAACATGATGATGATGGTTAGTATTGCACACTAATAAGACCGTATGAAAGAGAGATATAACTCATAAGCACAGTATTGGACTCGAGAACAACACATAAAAAAAAACACAATGACAAGAGATAAAAACAGCTTAAGTAACACAAACAAATCATAAACATCACACTTTTATTTTTCTTCATTGCATCAATGTAAGCTTAGCTTCAAACACAAACCCACGACACAACCCATCTCCATAACCAGAAACACCATCAACCCATCTCCACCCTCCCCAAAGATCCCACATTGCAAGCTTCCCCATCCTTTTAGCAGAGAAGTAAACCCTATCACCACCTCCAAAAACCTTAAACTTACTCGATTCTTGAAACCCTCTGTACATATCAAGAGGCATCCTCCCCGCTTCTTCCCACTCCAAGCTCTCTAAATCAAGTCTAAGTATCAGAATCGTCGAACAAGCCGGGTTCAACGAGAACGTCGACTTCAACCCACCAATCATCAGCAGCTTAGAATCACCTTCCCCTCGCAGTAAACGCGGTCGTTTTATGATATCGAAAATATCTCCCCACTCGTGTCTCTCCAAGCAAGTCCAGTTCGTGTGAGTTACTGTCAGGTTCGTTAGCCTACACGAGAAGAGCTTCCACTGGCTTCTCCATGGTGACCCAACGTCGCACAAGGCGAAAACAGAGCATGACATTAACACAGGGCTTCTAGGTTTCGACGGTAAGTTCGATGAGAATTTGAGCCACTGGTTAGCTACCACCCGTCCTAGACATATGAAAGATGAAACATTTTATAGCCTATTTCCGTCATAATTTTAAGAATTAAATAAGTTCTAAACTCCATTGTTTCAACACCACTCTATTTTTCATAAAATGAAGTTTAAAGTAAAAATTCTTGATCCAAAATAAAATGTCTTCATAAATAGACTAATTCATTTGTATTTTTATTCATCACTCTCTTTTTTTTTACTATCATTTTACTTTGGAAGAATTTTAGAAAAAAAACATTCTAAACTTCAGCATCTTCAACACCACCCTATTTTTCATAAAATAAAATTTAAAGTAAAATTACTTGATCAAATACAAAATGAAAAATGTTTAAATATTCTATTTTTCATTTACTAAATAAATAGAGTAATTCTTTGTATTTTTTATTTGTTCATCATAATTACTCTACTAAATAGAATGATCCATCGAAGATTCTTTACCACTAATCCTCTACAGAGTTCTTAACTACCATCTAACCATTTCTCGAAACACGGGCCTAACCTAACCTAACCTAACCTAACCGAACCTAACCACCGTACCTGAGAAATACAGAGCAGCTAGCTCCGTGAGGACCATGACTCTGTTCGCCGAATCCACCAAAACAGAGCCGTGTCGTGACCAAGCCGAGCCGAGCTGAGGCAAAACCTTGAACTGCCGAGTCAACGGGTTGCACGCGACGAGCGACTTGCTCGAGTCAGCCGAGTTAACCGAGTCACCCCACAGGTAGATCAACCCGCTCGAGGAAGCCACAGGCTGCGGCGATCGGAAAGGGAGGAAATCAAGATTGAATCTGAACCACTGGTCCTCGTCGGGATCGTACACGTGGATGTAGGGATGCGCGTTCGCCGCGTGGTGGTGGTGAGGAGGGCGGAGAGCGAGGAGGTTGAGAGGGGGACGAGAGGAGATGATCTCGGTGAAGCACTGCGAGGTCAAGAGCTGGTTAAAGAACTTGCAGACGGATCTGCAGATCATGATCTGACGGAGAGGGAGGGATGAGAAGATCTGGTGGAGTGAGTCCGGTGAGAGGCGGTTCATTGGGGAGGATTCCATGGTGGCGGCGGCGGCGGCGGAGGAGGAAGACGGGATCGTTTATTTTTTTTTCGGTTAAAAGGGTAAAATGGGAATTTGGTTGAGAGGTCGAGTTCTCTGCGTTGTCATTGGTTGTGGCTTTTTTTTTTGAGTTTGAGTCGTTACCCTTTGTTGTCTTAATGGGCTGACTCACCTACTTGTGTCTGGTTATCATCGAAAAGTATTCATAGACTATTATTTCTTTTATTGATTTTTATTGAAAGTGTTTTAAAGACTACAGAGAATACATAGTCTTGTTTGATGCCTGTTTATTATCAAACAATAATTAACAAAATAGTATGGGGAAAATACATTATTGGAAGTCTTGTTTGATGCCTGTTTATTGGAAAAGTAATATATTAGTTTTTATCAAAAAATATACCGAAGTTTTTGGTCTGATAAAATAAAATGTGTGTGTTTACTGCGTAAAGAAATAAAATATAGATTTTTTAGAACATAAGAGATATAAAATGTATTTCGTGAATAATTTTATTACTGTTTATTTATGTATTTAATATTAAAAAATAAAAATAAATTTCGAAGCAATTAGAAAATGACTTGTAAATGAGTTTTCTTATTTTGAGAGAATTTTCAAATGAGAATAATCTCTCTCATTTTTCTTCCTTTTCTATTTTTTATTTAATGTTGATATATCTTATGAGATATTGTTGATTCGATGTTCTTATACCATCATCATCATCACTGGTGTTTATCCATGAGAGGCAAAATATTAATTCCCTTGGGTTTACCTCAACAAGGTCATGTATGCTTGTAGTTGAAATCGAAGATATCATTTGTAATAAGAAGACATAACAGTTTTCTCGTTCGCCGAGCTCAGAAGTAGGAAAAAAGACCTATTTCAACATGAATTTTATGTGACGTGCTTATTCATTCACAAACTTTGAAATAGTTTGTATTCCACACCGAACTAAACATAATTTTAAAATACTATATGAACTTTATGCATTGTACATTTTCATTCTCAAACTTATAGTAGTGCGTATTCCATATTGAACTAGACAAAAATTCAAAAATACTACATGAACTCTCAAAATCGTGCTTGTACATATATTGACCATCAAATATGTTAATCATCAGTTAATTTACCAAAATGTCGTCATTTTGAACAAATTTTGTAAAGTAAGATAAAAAAATAAAATACAACATAGATTCTTAAAATTGTGATTTTATATATATATATTGATTATCAATGGGTTTGCCATCCTTAAATTTTCCAAAATGATGTCATTTTGGATAAATTCTATAAAATATTCATTGTTTTGTAATTTATCTTATTTTAAAAAATCTATTCAAAATGACGTTGTTTTGATAAAGTTACGTATGAATAGCATGTTTAACTTGCCGACAGAAAAAACTAACACCTTTTGTCAGTCAATATTCATATATATATTAAGCACAGTTTATCCAATGCGTTTGACCAAACCGCTTTTAAAACTTAATAGGTTCCGGATAAATCTTCACGCTTAACCATCTTTCATGACTGAGATACAGCGCGGCACACCAATTGAGGATTCTTAAGCTGTTTGATGCTAGTGGAACCAAACCGGAGAGTCTGTGGTCGTGGAATATGTTTAATATAAGTTTAATATAAAAGAAATCTTAAATACAGAAAACTCTAAAAATTAACAAAAAGAACTAATAAAAATTAAACTATGATATCACTTGAAAGCTTCTTAGACAATATTAATAAAATATTTAAGTGATAATTAGACAAGTTTGATTTTTTTTTTGCAAGCCAGAAGTTTATTAGTATTAATTAGCATTGTATCAAGATGTTTAAGAAAAGATGGACAAAAAAAAGGGTGGACATAAATGATATATCGAACTACGAGTAGTACATTGTAAATCTAACTTAGATAACACATCTGAACATATGCCTAAATTAAATTTCTTCAGAGCAGTTATTTCGCAAAGAGATCGTATGAGATATTGTATTGATATTCAAATTTGTTTCTTGATTGTTAAGAAGATTGATAACTGTAAAAATGTCTCTTTCGAATATGATGTCTATAACCGAGTCCCCAACAGGAGACAAGTTTGTTTAAAAAAAAAGTAATTTCATTTTTCTTATATTATATAATAAATATGTATTATTTACAGAAAATAAAAATATAGATATTTATCTATCACAAATAGTTATGCAAATATGTGAATTAAGTAAAACAATCAAACAACATAATGATATCCACAAATAAAAATTTAAAAATATATTTATGTTATGTAGTCTTATTTTGTATTTTTAAATAATGTAATACAATATTATACATTTTTTAGAATTGAAAAATACATATAATATCTTATATGCGCTACGTGCAGTAAAATTAGTTATATAATAAAATACAATTGTATCTTCGTAGTTGATTTGTTATAGACCCTGTTTCGCGAACTTGGAACTTGCAGGCAATTCGAATTTTGGTGGATCTCTAAGATGTAAAAATCATAGAAATCATACTACTGAGTAAGACTCAAATGGTAGATTGAGATGGATGACATTTCACACATAATTGGAGATATACGATCAAATCAGAATATCAGCTTGAGAGGATTTATCCAGATAAGGAAAAACCACCAGATGTATTTGGACCCACAATTGATTTGTTAAAGGCTTACTGTTGGAAAATACGAAGTCCACCAAAGATAAAATATTTTTTATGGCAGTTGGTGTTAGGATGTATTGCAGTTAAGAAAAATTTACGAGCGCGAGAAATAGAAAGAGATATATGTTGTGCCAGATGTGGAGCTCCAGAGAAATCGATAAACCATGTGTTCTTTGAATGTCCTCCAGCGATTCAGATTTGGACATTATCGAAGAGATCGTCAAATCCGGCTATCTTTCCAACTAACTCTCTCTTTACAAACATGGATTATCTATTTTGGTGAATCCTCCCAAAAATGGAAGATCATTCGTTTTCTTGGATACTTTGGTATGTATTTACAAAAGTAGGAATATCAAAATTTTTAGTAATTTGGACATGTTGCCCATGAAACTGAATCAACCATGTGGGGTGAGACGCAAATGCGGAATACACAGAAGGCAACATCAACAATAGCGGTCATGGCACCACCGTCAATATCAGTGTAGATGTCAATCAAGGACCTAGACCGCGGGCATATCCCGTAAAGAATTGTCGCGGGACGGGATTGGGCCGAGATTTTATAGACCCGTAAATTAGGGGGCTTTGCGGGATGGATCTTTGCGGAACTGGGCTTTTTGCGGGACAGGACGACGCAGGCCTGCGGGATTATAAAGACCCACATTTTTTTCTTTTTCAATTCATATTTTACCTCAAAAAAAGATAAAAAAAATGAAAAGAAGGTAATTTATGTGACTTTCCCTTGAAAAAAGAAAAGAGCTTCAGCAATGATGATTCGAGCTCCGATGATGATGATTTGAGCTCCATTGGTGTTTTAATTTGGGTTTTTTTTTATTAATTTTGGAATTAACAACTTTGATTTGGTGTTTGATTATATTTAGTTTTTTATTCATTAAAACTAAAAAATTGGTTATAAACTTAGGAATTATAAGCTAATGAAAAATATATTATGAAATTATCTTTAATTGGTATGTAAATATGTTTGAGTGTGACAAAATTAACTATAACTATTATATTTGGATAAGATAACATGAACAAGACTAAGCTCTGATAAAGCGGTAATGAGAATAAGTTATGGTTAGAGCCGTGATCGACTAAGCTATTTAATTCTATAACAATGATATCGTTCAGCTGAGAGAGTTAGTCTTGTTACTGATTAGAGCCTTCTTCGATATGTATTATATTTTTCATGTTCTCTCGTTATTTATCATTGTTATCTCGTTACATCAATAGAATAGAATATACATTAACATATCATTTTTACATGCACTTTTTGTTTGGTTATGACTCCATATATATAATCATCTCATGTTCTATATGCACTTTTTATAGAGAAAATAGGCATAATATATAACAAATTTTGAAGAATTTGCATTGTAGATATTTCATGTATATTAATTATGTGAATTTGGTTATGTAGGGGAACAGCCTGAAGCATCTTAAAGCAGTCATGCAGCATCAGGAAGTGTTCTGGAACGGCATGTAGTATCAAACATGATCGAATACATTACATTAGCGTATGTCCCGTGAGACAGCCCGTAAAAGAATGTGCAATTTGCGGCACGGGCTTGGGATGATCTTTTGAAGACCGCAGCCTGCGCGGATCTGATTCGCCGGAACGGGACGGATCAGTTTGACATTTCTAAATATCAGGACGATGGTGATTTATATCGTTTGGATCCGAAGTATTAAATTAGCTCAGTATTATAGAAATTATTCTTTAAATTTTTGAGGTTTTCTTGACCGGTCTCTATCCCAATGGATTTAAACCCAAAACATTTAAAACCCAATCGAAATTTTATAGGGTTATCCAAATTCAGACTCCAGACTTCAGCCCTAATTAATATGGCTATCTAATAAAATCTGCTTCATTTCTTAAGTGATACAGAATATAAGTTACGAATAATAGAAGGAGACAGAATCAAACTTTTAGGAGAATAACTTGTCACTTTTTTTTTCTGTGCAGTACTTTGAAAAGAACTACACAAATAGAATATAAAAGTACAGGACTTGACTTATAGACTTTTTCATTTTGTAAAAAAAAATACGCATGGATAACAAAATTTTAGGGTGTGACTGTATATGTCTATTAGAGTACATATTTACTCTCATTTCTTCTTCTTTTTGCCAATCAAATGAAATTAGTTTCCTACCAATTTACTCTAAACTGGAAAATTATTCCATTTAACCTCACTGCCTTCTTTTTACTCTTGACATCATTTCCAGCTCAGATTTCAGCCGTTAGACCCGTTAGACCAAGTCTATCAGTGCCAGCAAAATGCTAACACATTGAAGCATGCGTAAATGTCGTCGAAAGGAAGGGAAGACACTGTTGTAATGCGTTCAAACATGAAGAATCGAGTCAATGTATGCATACACTCTTTGCATCCAAGGATTCTCACATATAGTTTGGTCAGCAATTGTAGCCATCGTCCAAAGATATATATATATATATATATATATATATATATATATATATATATATATATATATATATATATATATATATATAATGTATGTGTTTTTAAATATATTAAAAATACTTAAATTTCTATTTTTAATTACAATTTTTTGTTTGAATTTGAAATTTAATGAGCATAAAGATAAGTGTGAAAACTAAAATATTTCTCATATATATATATATATATATATATATATATATATATATATATATATATTAAAATGATGAATGTAAAATGACGTTAATAACAACTTTTTTTGTTTTTAGCTAGATTTTTAAATATGCTTCATTTCCTAGATATCCAGCCCAATCCAAACTAAATTTGACACAAGTATATATAAATAAAGTTCACTGCATCTATTAAGAGAGTGACTTGTTAATGACATAGCAAAATGGTGGAAAAAATGAAGTGAGAAAGAGAGAAAAAAAATTGTAAAAAAAAATTCTATTTGTTTAGAGTGAAGGAATAATTTACTCCATTGTTACCTTCATTTTTAGAGTAAATTGGTAGGAAACTTATTTCACTTGGTTGGGCAAAAAAAAAGTAAGAACGAGAGGAAATAATTTTTGTAAAAAAAACTGGAACAAAATTTTCTGTGTGTTTAAAGTGAAGGAATAATTTTAACTTAATGTGGTAATGGATTGTTTTCACGCAATTAGATGTTTTATATGCACCCTAGTGCCGTAAGCAGTTCAGACATTCGTGATTCGTGATCACGTTGTATCTACTTTAGTGATGATTAATATTGGACTCTCCTTGGACCGTGGCTGTTATCATAATGATAGTGGAGGACGAAGAACCTACAAATCTCTTTTCTCTAACTGATCTCTTCGTGTATTGTACGTTATAATTAGATATCAAAGAATTAAGGTACTGCTGTAATAAGAGTTCAATGACACGAGTAAAAAGAAGGTGCTTGCTGACATCTACATATAATCAAAGAATATACTTTCTATTAATAATTGCGAGAGAGTAAAGAGTTCAATGACACGAGTAAAAAGAATGTGCTTGCTGACATCTACATATAATCAAAGAATATACTTTCTATTAATAATTGCGAGAGAGTAAAGAAATAGGAAAGTGTTCTTGCTTGTATGATACTCTGTGATGCGACATAATATGTCATTCTAAATGAATGTATGCAAAGTAATATATAGCAACAGTACACTGTATTCTTCGGCTTTATTTTCGATGGACCACCTCTTAATACTTACTCCCTCTGTTTCTGAATAAATGTCACATAAACTATTTTTCCTTATTTCACAAAGAGTGTCATTCTACAATCCCAATGCAATTTTCATTATTAACTTTTAGCTCAAAATTAATTGGAAAATACATTATTCTTATAAATATATATATTTATCTAGAACACTATTGGTCAATGAAATGTAATTAATGACAACTTACATATATTTCAACGCTTTCTTAATCTGTATGAAAAGTGTCAGAATGACACTTATTTAAAAACGGAGAGAGTATATTTCAGAAAAGAGGGAGTTGGAATCAACTTTTTAGTTTATAAAGATGATCTCGTATATTTCTACTAATGGGAGAAACACTAGTAAAAATTCATCGCATAGCCACTACAACACAGTGGCTATAGAAGAGAAAATCGTGGATATAAAGAAAATAAGCCACGCTTATGGATTGAAAATTTACCGTAGCTATAGGTTCGTGGCTAAACGATTTGACCACACCGATTTTCGTGGCTAACTAAACTACAAATAACCACGGTTAGCCACTATCTTACCGTGGCTTTAATAAAAATTAAAATTAAAAAAAATAAGCAGAAAAAAATATACTAATCAAATATAAAATCTTCATAAATTACATATATATATATATACATATATATCCTCGCACAGCACCACGCGCATCACGCGCAACTCCGGTGATAGCCCACCCTCCTTGTCGCCGGTGATACACGCACCAGCACACCGCCGCACCACCTTCATCTTCTTCAATATTAGATCTGGAAGGAGCCATCGACCACCACGCCGTAATCCTCTGTCTTCAATCTCACGAAAACCAAAAATAAGCATCAAAACCTACGCCATTCTCTACGCCGCACCAGTGTCTCCTCAACCGGCATCAGTGTCTTCTCCACGTCACTGCTGTGCGTCCTCCTGCTTCCCGTCAACCATTTTTGACTCTCCGCCTTACTCAAGCTTCGTCTTCTCCTCCTGGCTATACCAAGAACAAAAAACAAAATCAAAATCAAGAGAGAGAGATTGTGTTACAAAAAAAGAGAGCAACACCTCATTCGTCGTCATCTCCATTGAGATTATATCTGAAAAAAATGTGAAACAAAAATCTTTGAGATTAGAGAAGATAATAGAGTGAACTATATCCATTGGATTTACCGTGATGAGAGGATTATGTTTGAATGGATTTAATTGATGGAAAGACACAATTAATCAATGGTCAGAAAGAGAGACATACCGTAGAAGGAGATGGTGTCTTCTTGAAACGAAGAAAGAGAAAGAGAGAGACAGAGAGAGCGTACAGGGAAAGAGAAGTGAAAAGGTTGATTATTGGCCTTCGGATTACAATTAATCAATGGTCAGAAATAATAACTCTAGTTCTGATCAGAATGTCCAATAAGAAAGCAGGACGCGGATAGACAAAAGATTGATTGTAAGCCTTTGATCAAATTCAATCCAATGGCTCAAAAAAAATACCAATTGCCTTTTCTTTTTCTTTTTTTGGTCAAAACCAATTGTCTTTTCATTATTAGTTATTATAAAGATTACCTGTATTTAAATAATCTGATATCATAATTTAAAGTTTGAAATATATATATATATATATATATATATTTTTTTGTGTTTGAATTTTATGCTTGTGTGATTCAAAAAAACGATTTGATTAAATATTAAATTATATTTTTTGTTGTTTATTATTTGCTGGTTTTATTTTATTTTGTACATGTAAAATTTGAAATATTGTATATAGTTTGAAATATATTTATCTTATAGGAATTGGATTTTATTTAAAATTTAATATTTAATGTTTTATGATATAGATTAATTTTGAAGTATGTGGTTTATAGTTAAGATATGTAATTAAGTATATGATTTGAAATTAAGTTTTGAAAATATTGAGTTTATAGTTTTATATTTAAGGTATTTCATATGAGTTATGAAAATGATGTTTGAAACAATTAAGTTTGTAGAGTGGATGTTATAATATATGTTTGTAAGGTTAGGGTATAGTAGTGTGTTTAAAGTGATGAAGGGCATGTATATATATATATATGTATAAATGGTATGAGGTTATTTTTTTTTTAAATCTGAAAGTTGAAAAGAAGTATTGGATATTAGATAAAGTTAAATTAGGTAAATTTAAATTAGATATATCATTTTATAGGCATATTTAAGTTTAAGGTATATATTTAGGGTTTAGGGTATGAGAATGAAATAGCCACGGAAAAATAGTGGCTATACCGTGGCTAAAACTCTAGCCACGGAAATGATGTGGCTAAACCGTGGCTATTGTAGCCACGAAATATTTTCGTGACTATTTCGTGGCCAGTTTTCGCGTTTACCGTGGCTGTGTTTCTTTCGTGGCTGTTGCGTGGCGGGTTCGTGGCTTTTTTTATACAGCCACGGTTTTACAGTGGCAATACCGTGGCTATGCGGTAGATTTCTACTAGTGAAATAAACTTTTCTAAGAATAGATATCTGTCTCAGCTTAAGAGATTAATTAGTACAAAGCCGCGCGCTTCTCAAACCAAAACAACCTAAACAATTTACTAGTGTTACATGTGTTAATGACACGAACAATAGGGCTGTTTAATTTGCAAATGCCCAACGATCTTAGCATTTTTATACATTGAAATCGATAGGTCAAGTATTCCAGGGATAAAAAGCTATATGTATTTTATTATTATTTAAGATATCCGTACATGCCAAAAAAATATAAGTCTTATAGCCGCCTTATACGAAAATAACTTCTATCAGTTTGTATAAATTAACTTTCAAGGAGAGAAAATGAAACTTTTAAAGAGAATGAATCATAAATCCAGAAGGCAAAAAAAAAAAAACAAGGGATCAGAACGCGGGTGTACCACGTGATCAGCAGCCACAACTTTATATCGAGTGCTGCAAACTGAAGACATCAGAACTCAATTACGAATGTGTGTGCCTGTGTGACATCACACAAGGATGTATGTATAAGCAACCTTTTCTTTGCCCCAGACACTAAATTTGCTTTATTAATTCTAAAACAGAACAAAGTAAATTGCAAACCACCAATAGAAAAACCAAAAAGAAATAAAATAAAAATATCAGTAAACAAGAATAATATAACTAAATTTTGCAGAAGAAATTGAACAAATATTCAATTTTGGGTTATAATTCGCCAAACGAATTTCCTTTGAAGTTTGAATGCGAATCAACCAGCGAAGCTTTCAATTCCTGATATAGTGTGAGAGAGATCAAAGTTGATGAAGGGAAAATTCAGATTCTTGGTAAGCTTTGTTTACATGATATTCGATTAACAATCAAATTATCTGAGATGTTTACTAATTTAAATACACGTTTGAGTTTTTCTTTTGTCTCCGAGTCTCTGACCTATATATATAAACTACTATCGGACAAAAAACAAACTATTAGTGAATATTTTGTGTTCTGAATTTTCTTATGTAATTATTAATTTTATTTTAATAGCTTTTAAGATCCTCATCTTATGTTATTTTTATGCATTTGTGGAAAAGTATAAATATTTTAAAAAAAAATTAAATTAGAATTATATTTTACTTTGATTTTCTGATAAGTTTTAAATTATTTTTAAATGTTTTAAAATAGTATTAAGTTATCAAAAAAGTAAAACTGGAAAATTTTACTAATAACACTATGCATAATATTTTTAATTCATTAATATATTTTTATTTAAGAATTAAGAAAGACACACGTAGTAAACTATTTTCTTAACTAAACTATTATAAAGACACTGTTCATTAATGACTCCGCCCTAATTATCGTTCAGTCTTGTAACTTTTACACACTATGGCGCCGTCTTGATGTTTAACCTCGGTCATTGGCAATTAGTGCCCGGCCTTGAGGGGAAGCACACCAAACACGAGCTTCAAGACCCATCCAAAAACTTTGAAAAAACCAGTCTTTTTAAAAAATAAAATTTTGATATATATGTATGATACTATACAAAATAGGTCAAGTTTTAGAAAAATGCTTGTGGTCTGTTGGGACCGCTAATTAGAAGTGGAGTAACGTTTTTTTTTCAGAAAAAACCTCAACCATCTATCAAAACGGCTACTGAGCCAGAAATATACTATTTAATGAGTGTAAATCGAATTACGATTCATATAGCAGGGTTGGGAGATGTATTTGATTGGAGGAAGCAAAGCAATCAAATCAGATATATTCGCCGAAAGAAAGTAAGTGGACGAATATAATTTGCAAAATTTCAGTTTCTAGTTTAGAGTGGTGGAATGAAATACAACATTACAACCATCAGAAAATAAAATGAAAAGTATGAATAGGAAGACGATAATAAATCGATAAGTGATGTACGTATACGTCGAACCAGTTTGAGATTCTTGAAGATAACAAGATACGAATAAGACAATTGTAATGGTTTCATTTCAGCGGCTCGAGTCAATGCCACTCCCAAAATACTATAAATATAGAGGATAGAAATGTAGGATTTATACGAATAAACAAAAAAAAAAACAAGCATTTGTTGAGACTTAAGATCAAATATCATGTCTTTAAGTCCGGGAGATCCTCTTGTGCTAGCAAGAGTTGTGGGAGATGTTATTGATCCTTTCATGAGATTGATCTCTCTTAGGGTTAATTATGGCCAAAGACAGGTTATTAATGGTATGGATCTAAGGACTTCTCAAGTTCTGAATAAACCAACGGTCGAGATCGGAGGAGATGACCTCAGAAAGCTCTACACTTTGGTACGTCTTATATCATCTAATTAATTTTGTCAATTCCTTACTTATATGTTTGGGTTTGGGCATATCAACTTGACTGTAATATTGTACTTCGATAATTTTTTTCTTCTAATCTACCTAGTTACGTGATGTTTTCGAGTGTCTTGCATGCATGACTACTTTGCGTTCTTGGTGATTTTTAATTTTCCGGGAATTTTCTTGATTATCATGTTAACTAATTTTTTGTTTTCTCCAAAGAGTTTCTATCATAAGTTTTTATAAACTAATTAATAATATCGAAACATTAATATTTTTAATCTAAATTTACAGAGAACTTAATTACATCAATAAACAAATTTCGTATAAGAAAATTTAATTAATTTATTGAATATTGGTTTGAACATTTCTAAATTTACCTTTAGAAAGCATAAATATCTGAGACAAAATATAATGACCTAGTAGCAATTGACATATATGAACTGAATACATATTTTGGATATCAGGAAGGACACATGTAACTACTACCTTATTCTATTAATTAGCTTTCAGATTTTTTGATAAATAAGTTAAACTCTTTTAATTATTGCTTTATCATCTGCCAGAATTAAAATATATACTTGTTCATGTTTTCTTGAACCTTATGATCTCTCATCATCTTCTTTTTCTTTGTTTTGTAAAACTGCTTTTTCATCATCTTCTTATTCGATCGGTTCGTGTTGACGGGGTATAAATAAAGGTTATGGTGGATCCAGATGTGCCAAGTCCAAGCAACCCTCACCTCCGAGAATATCTCCATTGGTTAGTATCATCTCTCTATTTAATTCATTCAAATTTACATGAGAGAAAAATACAACCACCACACTCGCAGAGATTCAGTACAAGTACAGAACATGACTTATAGTCAGGCTAATTTAGTTTCCATTTAAGAATTTAGAGTGTCATATATTATATATATATATCATAGCTTATAATAAAATACATATGATTGGAAACTTTGAAAGACTATGATGCATCAACATCAAGAGCATTTAAGTATGCGACTAAACAATATCTTCAATCTTTAGCAAAAAAAAATATATATATCTTAAATCTAAATGGATGCTCTCATTCCAGGTTGGTGACTGATATACCTGCCACAACTGGAACCGCTTTTGGTGAGTTTATTTAACTCTATACACTAACTAAGCCATACATGCAACTACGCAATTACTCAGGTATTTGTGTTTGCTATGAAGTGGACAGAAAAGAGAGTTTTTATACGCTGCAGACCATTTTAAACGGAAAAGATTAGCCCGTTTCATATATTATATATGTCCATGCAACCATTCGTAGCAATAACCAAAATCCAAACAAAAAAATAGTTAAAGGTTTAAAATTTATTTAAATTTATTTGTTCATCTTCATCATATTAATTAATCAATTGATTTTCCATATTGGCATATTTTAATTAAAAAATAAAATATATAATTTATTTGTATTTATATTTATTGAAAAAGTTATATCAAATCAAAAGAAATAAGATTACAAAAATAATTTTATGGTTTTTTTATAAAAAATTTGAAATTGAAATTATAAAAATAATACTATTGAAAGATAAATCATAATTTTATTCTAAAATAAAAAAAATATTATATTTAAATTTATTATTTCTGCGCATGACGCAAGAAAACACCTAATATATTATATATGTCCATCCAACCATTCGTAGCAATAACCAAAATATATGTTTTGATGATATTTGTTAAGGCAATGAGTTGGTGCACTATGAGAACCCATGTCCCACTTCAGGAATTCACCGAGTAGCCTTGATTTTGTTCCGGCAACTCGGAAGACAAACGGTTCATGCACCTGAGTGGCGCCAACGCTTCAACACTCGTGAGTTCGCTGAGAACTACAATCTTGGTTTACCCGTTGCTGCCGTTTTCTTCAACTGTCAGAGAGAGAATGGCTGCGGAGGAAGAAGAACATAGATATTCATTCCTCCTTCCTCTTTAAGTAATCCATTTGTGTACTGTATAACCTTATATTTAAGCATCTAGATCAGGTTGTTGTAATAAGAATATGATGATATGACTAAACAGAAGGTGATGCATGCTGACATCTATGATCTATGTTATATGTAATAATTGAGAGGGAGGAATGAAAATGAATGTGTACTACTTGTATGGTGTATGATGTGACTTTTCATTTCATTAGACAAACTTTATATCAGCGTTACATATGTTTTCTTGCATCTGGGACAATTCTTAATATCTGACTTTCAGAATGAATGACTATAAAAGATGGCTATGGAATTTGGAAGGGGTAAAGAATAATGCTTTTCCTAAACATTTAAAAAGTTGAAAGAAAATAACTATTCCTTTTTGGTGCAAAAATATCCAAACTACACACTGCATCGAAATACATGAAGCCACTTTTCTACAAACAAGACAAATGTAATTTAATAGTTCAATAATGTGTTAAAGGTTTGAAACAAATTGTGCGTAAATGTTTGATATTACTTTTACAAGGAGAAGATAATATAATATACTTGTATTATACTTTTCAGTTTAGCATATTTCTAAAACTGAAATGTAGTCTAGTGATTTGTGTTAGTATTAATATTTGAAAATGAAAAAGAAAGAAAGAATACAATATGTTGTTTCAAAAAAAATACAATATGTACATAGAAAAGCACAAACACAAAGGAAGCAGGAAAGGAAGAGGATGCTCCTACATGAGGTCTCACTTGGTGTAACGACATAAGCAGCCAGCCACATCTCTGATTAAGTGCGTACAACAGAATAAGGAATGTGCTGCAAAAGACATGGGAGAATTATAAATGGCATACCTATTTTGGTTTTGAATAGTGACCAGAAAACGACGAGAAACATTTAATTAATTATCATTCCTAAAAAAATGCACCATTCACCAGAAATAATTTTTTCCTCTTATTCTTTCTTATTCCTTTTTTGTGAAGAATAAAGAATAGCCATTTATTTTCGTTTTTGCGGTTTTATTCCTATATTTTTTTTATCCGTTCCTTTTGTTCCTAGAAAAGTTACCGGAGCCGGTTAACGAACGATAACAGAAAAAATTGTAATCGTCGTTGAAGTACAAAATCAAATCATACAAATTGGTTTAAAACTCGAGAACACTCAAACATTTTGCCTTCCCTTTGTTCAGGTAACGATCATGTCAAACTCCGACGCTACGTAACCGGAGCCATTTAACCGTGAACCACAATGGATTTTGGATTCTTAACCGGTTAAGCTGACCCAAATAAAAACAAGCTGTGAACTTGTGCTTATACAAAGAAGGGATAAATTATAGGGAAATTTGGAAATAGAGAACAAAACAACTATGACCTTGTCTCCTTTGAACTAAAACCATAATCTTTGTCCCTGTAGAATAAATAATAATGTAAATCTCGTTTTGTCTTTTATATTAATTTCTAAATACAAATATAAATAAAGTAAATAATAGAAAGATAAATAATAAGTAAATCACATCGTTGTCAAAAGTTAAAAAAGAAAACCAAAAGATTCTCCTTTACACGATGCTTCCGACGAAGAGACGATTAGGTTTCTAAACAAGACCTTCTTCTCAGGCCATCTTAGGTCGCCGGAGACCTTTAACTCATCGTTACATCTCTCTTTCGTCCTCCCTCTTTTTTCTCTAAACACCACAAATCAGAAACAATTTGTAATCTCCGCCGGCTATAATTGGAGTTGTTCAAGCTTGGGAGAAGCTTCTTGTGGCTGATAAAGGACAATTATCTGATTGTGTTCTTCATTTCCTCTTACTTCTTCTTGATTACCAAAATCGTTGAGGTTAGGGTTTCGAAATTTCTCTTATTTTTTTGTTGCTGTTGATCTTAATTTTTTTATTTGCATGTACAAGGAAGATATTAAAATTCCTCAACAGACAAAGAGATTGAAGTTGTTCGATTTTTCATCTCGGTTCCTCTTTATTCAAAATTGAAGGTAAGGTTTTGAGATCCCCTTTTATTTTTTTGTTGATGTGCATGTCTTAGTACAAAGTTGAATGGAGTGGAAACTCAAATTTATTCAAGTTCATTGTCCTTTTGGTACGTAACTTGTTGTTGGACATGTAGTCTTTTACACTTTTTTAGTTTGCTTACACGTCTGAGGTTAAAATCTTAATTGTACTTGTCCTTTTTATGCAAATCTTTCACAGTTGGGAGGCTGAATCTGATAGTAGAAATGGTGGACCTCTCCTCTACTTCGCCATTGACAGAATATACTCAGGATTCAAGATTTGATTTCTTCAAAAGCTGATGTCATTAACACAATATATCAGACTCAAAAACTGATCTGCAATGTCCCGTCAGATTCCAACACAAGGAGGGTTGTCTCCTCATGGGGTTGGAACCGGAGCCAGCAGCTTGGTAGGGGAAGGCTAGAAGAGCTGCCAAGAGAAGTAGAGGGTTTATACACGATAACAACTTATACATCTTGTCATCTTTCTCAATCACTTTTGACCATCACCTTATCTCTTATTTAGCAATTGATACATCTTGTCGTTGGATTTCATACAAGATAACAAACAAAGCCATACATGATATGAATCAAAATGATCTTATTTGGCTCTCTTATTAAAGGTTATTGTAGGAAAAAAATATTTTAATAAAAACGGACATGGGGGGTATCAAACAAACTTCACTTGGATATTTTTAACTACAACATAAACCATTACACTACTTGAAACTATTAATGTTAAGAGGTGAGTATTAAACTAAATGGAGATTAGAAAAAAAAAATATTTTAATAAAAATGAACATGGGGGAATCGAACACTTCACCTGGATAACTATAACTACAATATAAACTACTACACTACTTGAAACTATCTATATTATTAAAGTTGAAATACACTTTAGAGTTGTTTGGAAACAAAGATAGTAGTAAAAAAATATAATGTTGTTTGGAAACATAAATAACACTATACTAAAAAATAATGGATTTAACTTGAATTATAGATCATTATCGCCCAAAATACAATTAATATTTATTCTTATCTTTTATATGGTTGTTATTAATTTGTTAAAAACAATTATTAGAATTATTTGTAGTTTTATTTTAAGGTTTTTTTGAATAAATAATGCAAATATAATCTATATAATATATATTGTGTATTGTAACTTTTTCATATATTTTAAATATCTTTCCCAAAATTTTGTGATATATAATTTAACAAATACATTATATTATAAGTTATTCACTCATGATTTATTTTGTGTATTTAAGAATGATACATTATTATTAAGTTAAAATATTAAATTACATAAAGTATATATATTTGTAAAATTCTTACTACAGTGTTTAAAATTTTCTTAATTTTACGGACGCTCCTACTACATGACATAAAATACGTAGCATGAACAATAAAAAATAGTAAAACTGAAATCGTAAAATTTTAAATTTGTATATACTATATATATATATATATTGTAAAACATGCACCCGCACAGTTGTGTGGATCAAGATCTAGTTGATAATTACAGCTGATTACAAAATTAAATACAGTAAGGCCGTAAGCCAACTCCAAATTGTGGTTGGAAATTTAGGGGAGAAAAATTTTTTAAAAAAAAGATTTAATAGATTTAGAGAATATTTTCTAACTGTTTTTTTTCATAAATTTTCGGATTTTGTTTAAAAACCTAGTAGAAATTACATTCTACGAACGTAGAATAAAGAAGATTTGTTAGATAGCGAGTACAGATATTGTAGATAGAATAGAAACGAGAAGAGTGTATATTCTTCCATAGAAAATATGAGAACATTTAGTATTTCTTATTATCTACCGAAAATGCAGAATATATAAGAAATCATAGATTTTGTACACTGCCATAGTAGAGCTAAATGTTTTCGGTGTAATGCAAATTCTCCCTTAGGTAGATCATTGCGTTCCAGGTAGAATGCATATTCTAAACTGCCGTAGATGGTAGATCTTCGACACTTCCACATTTTGCCTATTTTTCAACTTAGCATTCCATTTTTTTAATGCCAAAATATTTTTCATATATGCACATGTTTCACTACTTCATATTTTATATTTTTCTCAAACTTTTTGCATTGTAAATTAATTGATATGAATTTTTATAACCTTGAAGGGTAGTGAAAATCCAAAAGTGTCAAATTTTGATTTTGTACTAAGGGGACAATAGTTTAGTTTATTTGTTCTCTTTTTCCAAATTTCCCTAAATTATATGCTAAATAAACTTGCCATCTCCCTTGTTTTACCAATTCATTTTTATACTTTGTTTAACAAAGATTAGTTGTACGTAATTTGTTTCACAAAAAAAAAATATTTATATTTTTGATTATATTTGAAAATAATAATCAATTTATTTTTTAAGAATGACTTGATTTAATTGTATTAAAATGATATTTATATTAATGATACAAAACTAATTTGATTCTTAACATGTGCAAATAAGTAAGAAACTAGGTGATTTTTCCGCACATGCGGGCATACTTATTTTATAGCTACTTATTAATAAATGTATATTAATTTAAAAATAGAAAATATTAAATTTATAATATCTTATGAATCTTTCAATTTCTTACTTTTTAGTTTTTATTGAATCACATTCTTCTTATGTAATAGTCTTTTAAGGAAATTTTAATTTAAACAAAATAATAATTCTGCGAAACTCCTAAAAAATTAAAAGTAAATAGAATGAATTTTTTTTATCAACATGAAGTACTTGTTGATAGTTCCATTCCCAATAAAAATATTTAGAAAAATAAAAAATAAAAAATATTAAAATTTTCAATGTATATAAGAAATAAATGTTACACTTGCAACTGAATAATAAAAGCAAAAATAATTATACAATGAAAAGTTACCTTAACAAACACATAGAAATAAAATTTAGTGTTACTGCTTATATACCTCGTTTTAGTATTTTAATACTAAAAATTATTTATTTGAAAACATGTGCCATCACATATTATGTTTACAAAAATTACTTTTAAAATTTCTAGTATAAATCAATTTTGTTATTTTTGTATAAAATTACTTTTAAAATTTCTAGTATAATATAAATCTAATATAATTATTATGAATATATAAAAGTAATTGTAAAAACTAATAAATAAGAAAAATATGTAGATAAACACAAAATAAATACATGGAATTATCTTTTTTTCAAACATGTTTTCCATTTATTTTTTGAGATAATTTTTATAATATTAATTTTTAATCAGTAAATAATGAATTTTATGATTATTTATTACATATATCAAAACTTTAATCAATATAACTAAAATTGTTTATAGATATGAACTTTGTGAAACAATGTTTGCAAACATGTTTGAAGTTACAGACAGAGCGAATGTTTTAAGTTGGTTTCTTATATGAAATCAGAAATTTGATGGACAATTTTGCTCTCACAAAAACAGCTGCAACATTCTGGAATTTTTGCTAAGTCTTGCATCATATAATCTGAAAGAAATTGTATTTTGTTGAAAGTTGAATTTCAAATTTGGTATAGAAAACTTCGGTGCCTCCGTTATTGTATTGTCACTACTATGACGCTCGTTGTCTAAGCATGTATTGTATAGTGGAATTTTATGGTAAAGACAAAAAGATTTACCAAGATTGATTGCTAGTTGCAGTCTTGCAGATAATGCTTAATAATTTAAATTATGCGAGTAATCACAATTTTTGGTGGTGTGATTTGGTGCTCCACCACTCCTGCAACTGGCAATATTTAAACGCAAATACATGACCTCGTGATACCGTAAATTAATCAATTTTAAAGTTCAATATAGAAGTGATTTGCAAACGTATATTTCAATTTTCAAGTTAGTATTTTTCTAACAGACTCTTGTAGAAGAAACTGATGAACTGGTTTCTCTTGAAGTATGTTCTACAAAAATAGTAAACGAATCGTAATCTTGTGATTTTGCTAGCAAGATATTTTTTAAGGAAATAAAATCAAAACCATAACGAATGTTTGTTAATCAAAAGCGGCAAACGAGAAATGAGTCGCATTGACCTGTGAGAAACAATGGCCCTTCGAGTACACTTTTGGATCATCAAGCTGATATGAAATTATATTTTCAAGAAACTTGATTACATCACATAATTTGGGTAATTAAACTATAACTATCGATGTTAGGTCAATTCTTATTTTAACTTCCAATGGTTTTATTCTCCTCGCAAAAATCTACACATAGTGGTTGGTTTGTTCTTTTGATTGGTCCACGCCGCAAAACAAGATCACCAACAAGTTTGACACAAGTTTTTTAAGTTCTTGTTAGACCATATAAATAAATGAATCATAATAACATGAAAATGCAACAATATAAGCTTGAACTATATTTATTTGTTCCAAAAAAAAAAACTATTATTGTTTACTGGAAATACACCTAAGCATACATCCTTTCTCAACTAGATATATAAATATAAAATTTAACGAAAACAACTTGGCAAAACAATTCAATAAGTTGGAGAAAATGTTTAATCACGAACGTAACTTGAAAATGATGCGTAACCACGGGTTCTCTCTACTTGATGGACTCTTCACACCATATTCACACACGATTGGTCCTTCAGACTTTGGAATTGGAGAATAATATAAAATATAATTGTTTGACAATTTGTATCAACCATTTGAAAGGAAAAAAAACTATAAATCTTGTACTGGACAAGACAACCATTGAAATCTCTGTCTTTCACACACGCTCACGAGAGAGACTTTGTAAATGATGTTTCCTCTCACGAGAAGCCGCGCCGGTCCGTACAAACCACCGTGGGAACACAAGAGCAGATGTTATGCCAGATAGCTTTCTCCGACAAGAAATGATTGCCGTTTTTTCAATCTGCGAAGTCGGCAAGCAGTGTGCTCACTTCTCTCGTCTCTGTCATTTGCTTTAGCTCTCCTATCTTCTCTTCTTTCCTTAACACGATTTATTGTTCTACACAAAGTAATCTTCCCCTTTTTTGTTCACTCAATGCTCTTTTTTCAAATTGTATCAAACTTGTAACCAATATGTAAAACCGGAGATATATATATCTCAATAGCCGCAAGCAGATTAATGATACATCTAATACATGTAGTCTTTTTTTTCTTGTCTAATACATAAATGTTGAGATTGTATAGAGATTAATTAATTGATATTATTATCTAAAGAATGGGAATGAAATTACAAGTTGATTTATAAAAGACTCAAAAGATAAAGAAGTATGGCGAATTTATTCATGTTCATTCCAAATTTTCTCCGTTTCATGATTTCTTCATATTGATAGATTGAAATAGCTATCAGTTGATTTTGAATTTATAATCCGGAAAACTTAACAATAAACCAAAGAAAAGCTGATAAGGAGTGCTTGTATTAAACCATCATATACAATTCTGTATTTAGATTTTCATTTTTGTTAGCCTAGCCTTTTCAGAGTCTGTATCGACTTTAAAAAAAAAAAAACTACAACTAGTTATTTTCATTTTGCGTTTTGACCATTATGATTCACATCAAAGACACAACTTTTTCTTTTGATGCATTAATAAACAACATACAAAGCACATTAGAATCAATGATCAAATGTAGAACCATGCAACAACATCTAATACTGAGAGATCTCTGGTGAGAGTAAAAACACCACAAGAAGAGAATCTCCTGAATCATTACAACATAAACATTATGTGACATATTACATACAAAGCAGCTTCTTTTTTTTTGCTATATCTCATTCACAAGCGAGTTTAGTATCAAAACTGCTCAAACATATAGCAAAAGCCTGAAACGCAGAGAGTGGATACCTAAAATCCATAGTGAACATGTCCTTTCCCACTTTCCCAAACTGCAATATGATCTTGTCAGGACCATCGCTCTGTCCAGACGCCTGAGGCTGAGTCTGAGGCTGAGGCTGAGGTTGGTTTGCTGCAATCAGCTGAAAGTTCTTAACCGATGCGACCGTTACACGCCCCCTGAAGTTCAGACACCAGCACTGAAGCTGTTCATGCCACCTCGGTGGCTTGTTCTTAAGCACAAGAGGCGGCGAAACACGCTCTTTTCCTTCTCCAATCACCTCCTCTCCTTCCTCTAGAATATCCGAAAACCGCGCGCTGTTAAACTCGGTCGAGTAGTCGCTAGTGAACTTTCTTGACGAGGAAGTAATGCTACGGAAAGACTCGTCAAGAAGAGAGCGTGGGGCAATGATCTCCGGCTGTCCAGGGACCGTTCCGCCGTCAGCAAGAGAAGAAGCGGGGATCGAGTCCATAGCACAGTGCATTCTCCTCGGACCTCGAGTGCCAAGAACGTTTAGCTCGTAAGACACTTGTGCAATCTTGTAGCTACCGGTAGGGACTTTGGGAGATACTCTCTTCGAGTAGAACCTGCGGCTAAGGCCTAGTGGCTGGAGTGGCTGAGAGGGTTTGTTGTATGGAGGTTGTGTGTCGTATATGATGAACTTCGTACCAAGAAAGTTAGACCTGTAACAAAGAGGAGGAGGAGATGAATGATCAGACTTGAGCGTCAAGTAACTTTGGTGGCTTCATAATAGTTTTTTACCTAATCTTGCCAATGTAGGTGTTGCTTGATCTTGAAATGGTGTCTGCGTGCATGGAGATGACATACTCGGTGTAAGTGCTTCTTCTTATGCGTTTTGCCGAAAGAAGAAACTTTCCATTCTCAACCAACAAAGCTGGAAAATAGTAAAGAACACCAACATTAGGGCAAAGTATATAACTTTTTGAGTTAAAAGCAGAGAGAAGAGGAAGCTTTATACCAGGACTGAGACAAAGGTATAGATGGTAAGTGAGGTTAGACTTGTCCCTTTTAATAAAGCATTGCATTGTTGCATCTCTTGGTCCCGGCTATAACAAGAAAGATCAAAGTCATTATACTAACCAAACAAAACATATCCAAGCCTCAGAGCCGGTCCTGAGATTTCGGAGGCTATAGACAATTATGTAAAGGTTTATATATATTTTTTTAACAAATTTGTGGTAATATATATATATATATATATATATATATATATATATATATATATATATATATATATATTTAAAAAAAATTAGGGGCTATAAGCCAATGTTTCACTAGTTTATTCTCAAGACCGGCCCAAGGAATCAAGATCCTTTACCTGTTTGAGGGAAACAGGGAATGTGATTTTGCCAGAAAGCTCAGGCCTTTGAACAATCTCTTTGCACATATCTCTCCATGACCTGCAGACAGAAGCACAAGCAACCACGTGTCTACGAGCAGGCCAGGCGCTTTCGCTCTCTTCCAGCCTTTTGATCACATCATGCAACAGCTCAGGAGGAAGATTCGCCCAAGGGGTTTCTTGAACAAGTACTAGAGATTGTTCTTGCTGCTGTTGTTGTTCCTCATGACAGTCTTGAACCGAGCCACGAGACTTGCCTCCTTCTCTGTGCAGACTGCTTAGCTTAAAGTCGAACCTACGCCTTGATAGGCTTCCTATACTGTCTCTCACATCACGAACTATACTGCGGAAAGACATTTGTTTTCCTCTCTGAAACACACAAAGGAAACTAAACTCTCAAGGATACTTAATAGCAAAGCAATGAACAAAGAAAAACGAATAAAGCAACAAAAAGAAGATTCTTGTTAATGGACCAAAAGCAAGAACACAGACCAACAGGCTTTTTATAAAACAAAAAAAAAATTGCAGAAACATTCTTTTCATTCGTATTTTTATAATAAAGAAACTAACAAATTTTCAAAATTTTAACTTGGTATAGGATTCAAATGTAAGGAATATTCGAAATTTCAAGTTAGAAAAAGCAAAAGGAAACAACAGTCACTGCTCCTCCCAAGAACAATGGTCCCAAACAAAAAAAAAATAGAGATCTGATTCCAAGTGGTATAAACCATATCTGAACTATATTCTTTGGAATCAATCAAACAAAGGAGGAAACTTTGGAGATTTACGGATATAGAAACAAAGACAATTGATTACAGATCTTACTTGAAGTGATGGAACATGAAGTAAAGCTACAACCTTTAATTGATTAAACTGGTCTATAAGATAAAATAGATCTAGGATACAGAGCATAGATCTGTAAAGACTAGCTGAAACAGAGAAAACAGAGCTGAGGAACAATCAGTTTAAGAGAGATGGGTCTTACAAAGTTTCGGTCTTTCTTGGTGTTTTGATCTCCTCGTCTTCTCCGTTTCAAACCCTTTTAGAGCTTTTTGTCTCTGTCTCTCTCTCTCTCTAGAAACTAACTACGTTATCTCCGCAACACGAACACGAACACATCTCATTATTTCTTTATTTTTATCAACATTTTTATAGTACTATTATAAATAAAATACTATTTAGGAAACTGTTTATTACACTGACTAAGAAGATTACTTTCTGGCTTTGTGCATGTTTAATTTAATAAACAGGTGGTTTTAATGAAGCAAACAAAAAATATTAATGAAAAATTATTAATATACATCAACTGACTATGAGAAAAATATCCTTTATATATATCCAGCAAGTTGTTTTTAGCCGTTGACCTCCTACTCCTACTTATTTCTTGGAAATTTCTGAAAAAAAATAATTATTGTAGAGACAATCACATTTTATTGTTTCTGAACTTACAATGTTGACCTAATTGTGTTATTATATGTGTAGGGCCGTATAGTTTAGACAATAATTTGCTATGTAAATAATTAGATTATTCAAAATGAAAAAAATACAACAAATTTCGAAACTAGTGGAATTTGAAGGGCCTATCTACCAGTCTTTCATTAGAACATTCAGCGTTAGATTTGGGAAACAAATATTTTCAGTGGTCATAGCGGTTATAGAAGTATAAAATCAAAATTTGTGATTGTTAACTGCCCAAAGCTAAAGCAATAATCCATAAATCACTTGCACTAACACATTATTGCGTTTTTATTACACACCAAACTATCAAAACTCTTGAGAAGTCTGTTTAAATACATTAGTGTAGATCTATGCTGAAATGACAAGTTAGACTCAAAAAGCATTTTATCCTTTTGTAGCAAAAATGATATCACTTTGATTGGACTTCACTTTATAGTTGAAACTCCACTATCATTTGGTTATCGTTCATTTCTTCAACCTTCTAATTATTTGCCTCCATTATTCAATTCCCATTACCTAAAAGAAATATGCTACTTATATTCCAAATAAAAAATGATGTATTGCATCGATTACGTGAGAGTGATATAGATATGTATAATGGATAAGGTTAAAAGACGAAGAAAAAATCTGTTGTCTTTTTTTATCTGAACGGCTGAGATTGATCAAACCGTAAAGAGATTAGTTGAGCGACACACTCTCGTCATAAAGACGAAGTTATGAATGAGATGACCATTTTTTTCCTCGATACAACATGATGTTAATGTGTGATGCATTACTATTTACTACACTTACCACTATAACTGACGAGGAGTCGTTTCTTTAACAGCCACTGGGAATTTGAAAGTCGATAACAAACATACACGATACATTATCCGAATTTGTTTTGTCAACTATATACTACTATATGATTTTTTTTTCCTTTTTAGTTATAATTAACCAAGAAACATACTATAGCCTAGTAGAACGAAAAGATCGTGACACTACGCATAGGTGGAGAAAGAGAGCGATGTGTTCAATTTATTATGGGTCCAACTGGTGACCACTTTAGGAACATGAGGAACGAATAAGAAAGGAACAATGAGGAATAAAATTGCAGGAATGAAAGGGAAAAGTTGTTCCATATCAAATTTGATAAGGAATGATTTTGTTCTTTATTTTTCTACAAAAAAAGGAATGGTAGGGAACAAGAAGAAAAAACTATTCCTTATGAATGGTAATTTTTTTAAGGAATCTCAAGGAATGCATTATTCCTCTTCATTCCTTGGTCACCAGTTGGACCCTATGTCTTTAATCGAATGTTTATTTAAACTACGCCTAGGTGGACAAAGAGAGCGATGTGTTCAATTTACTATGTCTTTAGTAGAATATTTATTTATTTATTTTGGCATCAATGCTGTGAACGATTCGCAAGCTAGAAACAACTAATTCACAATATAGTTATAACAAGATGACAAAAGGAATAAATTTCGTAGATTTTTGTATTAAATAAAAAAAAATTAAAAATAAAATTCGTAGATTTGTGGATTTATGTTTTAAAGCGATACGACGTAGCGGGTAAGGCACATCAAAGAGGGTTGACTTTGACCTGAAAAGCCTTCGACTGTCGAGGCTTAATCTTAAAATTAAAGAAAGTCATATTTTGATCTGGTAAAATGAAGATCATAGGAAATTGCAAATATTCTGGCAGTTCTACAAACAAAAATATGAAAATGTTGACTGTTTCAGTATTTTTTTTTGTGGACTGAGACTGTTTTAGACTATTTTGCTCATTTGTTAATCGACTATTAGGAATAATTAGCTTGATTTAATCAAACTTTTGAATTCTGTATTGTAAATATACTTGTTGATATATTGGATCATTCAAGATTTATATTATAGCCGTGTTATAAAGAATACCGTGCAGTGGGCAGTGTAAGGAATTACAAAGATTTATTGGAAGAAGAAAACTCCAGCAGTTTTTTTTTTAAAAGATAAAAGCAATTCAAAATATCATAAAAAATGTTTAGATTTGTTTTAAATCAAAGTTGGCATGAAAAAAAATTTATATGGAAACCAAACCAAAAGCAAAAGTCCACCGAGCCAATAGTATACAGAACATGTTGAATGACTGCTCTTGACCATTTTAAATACGGAAAACATATGTATAATTGCATGTTGAAGTGAGAGTGAGACCTAGCGCCTAAAGACTATGCCTAGGGTCGGAACCGAACCGTTTTTTTTCCGGTCGGTATCGGGTCGGGTCGTTGGGTCCGGATTATATGCCCAGGGCTAATGAGAGGCTTCAACATATACAGCAAGCCCGCAAGAGAATAAATAACGCCAATTTGGTATTTCCTTATCAATCGACTAACTAAACTCAGAGGGCACACGAACAACAAAAAATATATGAGGTGGTTAGATCATAATAATTGTAATACTGCAAACGTCTCTTTTTATAAAGAAAAAAAACGCAAGTATTCAAATCGTGACCTTATATATAACCGCTTTGTCAACAAAGAATTATACTCTTGTGTGGAAACAGTGGAATAAACTTCTCTTTTCTGGAAAATATCTCTTATTTTCTAGTTACAAAAGTGGAATACACACACATGGAACTGTGTTTTACGTTTGGATAGCAAATCAACAATAATAAGACAATTGCGTTATTTTAATACATGTATGATTTTAGTCTTACTCTCGTATTTCCATTCGTCTAAACTCTAAGGAATCTCTAACAACTATGAGCTTGATAATATAACCATGATTTAATAATATTCTTGTTCAAGACAGATATAGTCGTTGGACGTACAAATCTCATGTTAACTTTTTTTGGATTCTCTCTGAGAAAAGGAGTTCCAGTGCAGCTTGTGATGGTAGAAACTAGAAAGTCGATCGGTCTCTTTGGGGAAAATATTTATCCCAAGGATTTCACGGAAGAAGACATCTACGGTACGGACCATGATTAAGGGAGAAGAAATGTATTTAGCTTTTACAGTTTATATTATGTTTTCGATAACTACATTAGGTTTGTTTAGAATTGTCTGTCATACACTATTCTTTTGGTAATGAGGAATTAGGTTATATAACCGAGTCACTGACTGAGACCTCGTGATGTAAAAAAATAAAATTAAAACTGATTGAGACCTCGCTAGATGTTTGTGCCGACCTATTTGACGGGTTCATGTTTTTCTTTCAGAATTGTCTCTGTCCTTTTTTTTGCTTTAAATGGGTATAGAGTTTTTTTGGGCTCATATTATTTGTAGTTCATGTTGATATTTCATATTTGTATTATTTAGAATGCAGATAACTATTATACCCGGGCTACAATTTTGTTGTTTCAATGTAATTTATGAGAAAATATATATATGTATGTATATATATATATATATGTATGTATATTACTTTTAGTTCAGTATGTGAAAAACAAAAAAACCAGTACGGCAGTACCAGTAAACAAAAACTTGACCAAGTCCGGTAGAGCTAGATCCTCTTATTTTTCTAAACAAACAACATTCTTAAAACCATAAATGATAAAACTGAAACTGAAAAATCAAATAGGCCATCTTATGCATCTTTACAATAAATATAGGTTACTTGAAATGATGATAACTGGGTTTGAAGGTATCCGGATGGTCTAGGCCTGTTAATATTTGAAGGCCCAAAACTAAATATCATTTATCAATCTTATATAAACACAGCACTAAGCACTAGGTGTTTATTAGGTGATTATGCAGTAATTTAAAATAAATTTAATTTAATAAAACAAAAAATAAAAATAAAATATTTTTTTGATTAAAATTATATTTTAACATATATATATATATATATATATATATATATATATGTATTTAAAATTATAATCTTAGATAACATTTTCTATATATTTATTTCTGGTTAAATATTGATTTAATTGTATAAAATTATGAAAGATTGATATGAAATTGTATAATTATTAAAATTAAAATTAAACAATAGAAATAAAATTTGTAGATATATAATAAACTAATGATTTTATCATTGAAATTTTAGCAGTAAATATAAAATAAAATAATATTTCAAAATTTATAATTTCATAAATATTGTATTTTCTAGTTTTTATGTTATTGAATTTATTAGCAAAAAAAAAATTTGCTCACTTTTATTTTCTGATGGAATAAAACATAACTAAAATATTCATATTCTATTTTAATACATTTTTCTTTGTACAAATTATTGTACTTATTAGTCTCGCCATTCACCGTTTGATAAACTTAAACTCAACACCAGAAACAACCATTTTGATTTCCTTCTCCTACTGACAACATTGACCCCTTCCATAACAAAATAAAACTAAATTAAGTAAATGCACAAAGAGATTCATACAAAAAATGCTTGAGATCGATTAAAGATTCAAGAAATAAATTAACCGTAAGAAACGTAGTTCAAACAATGGCTAGATTCTGGTACCGGTTGATGGCCACGGCAACAGTATTCATCATGATCCCCATTTGGTTTTGTCTGCAAATTTTGTTAAGTGGCTATTGATGTATAAATACATAACCACAATTTAAAATGAGATAGTTGTAAACAATACTAACAAGTCAAATAAATTTACACATTGATCTAACAAACACATCCCAAAAATTTTAATTTTTTTTGGTAGTTTCTTTGAATAGAAGAAGAGAGTAGTGGAAAAAGCCCCTCTTCTCAGCATGTATCTCTCTCTCTAGAAAAAGTGCTCTGACTTCTTTCTAGCTTTCTTTGCCGGAGTAGCGTTTTCCGGCCGGCAGAGTGTCCGGTTATGTATGTTTCAATTATAACTTTGGTTTGCATGTCGTGGGAAGGAGCAACTTCGTCTCCTCCCTATTTTCTGATCGGGTTTTACTGTTTCTAGGGCGCGGAGGCTTCTTCAGCTCCGTCGTCGCCGGCTTTACTTCTGAGGTGTGAAGGCTCTGAATCTTGCGCCGTCGGCTCTGTCTCCGCGTCGCATCTTTTGTGATGTTGACGGCGGATCTGGTGTGGGTTTTGTTCGAACAAGGGGGACGATGGAGGTTGATAAAGTGGAGTTGAATAGTGGAGCCCTTGGGAGGTCTGTTTGGGGTGTGAGGGATCTATGAATCTAATACTTATTTGTTACTCTGCCTCTCGATCTTGTCTGTTGAAGCATGCAGTTATGTCGGAAATAGCAGATCGATGTAGGCGATTAATCTTCTGACGATATCATAGATCCGGTGGAAAGAGTGGAGGCGAAAAAGGTGGGTGCGGTGGCTTGTCTCCGGCGTGTCCCTGCGAAACACGTTTCGTTTCGTCTTCTTCGGTGAAAGTCTCGACCTGTGGATCACGATCAGTTTGTTTGGGTGACGCGTGGCTTGTGTGATCGGTGAGTTTGCACACGTGGACGGTCAGGAACACAGCTTTGGATGTGTGGATTGGTGTAGCGTTCGGTCTTTTGGGTTTGGACCTTAGGCCATGTTACTGTGCCCTTTAGGTCGGGCCTTTTAATGCTTGTTTGTACTTTGTAGTTCTGGGCTTAGATCCATTAATAAAATAAATACATGGCAAAAAAAAAGAAGAGAGTAGTGCATGAGAAAAAAGAAGAACACAGATGGTTGTTGGTCACTGAGAACAGAAAAAGTTATGATTACTTAAATTAATATTATTAAAATAAAATCATGACATATTGATATAGATACGATCCAACTATTTCAATAGTATTGATTAAACCTTTTATTAATTATTTAAAAACAATTATATAAAAAACATAAATATAATTAAAAAACTCAAATATAAAAATTAAATTTCTATAAAATTACAAAACAAAAAAATATCTATCGTTATAAGAATAGATCAAAATCTAGTTTATTTTATTAAAACATAATCACGATCCATTGATATATGTTGTATCCAACGTAAAATATAACTGCATCTAAAATATAACTGCATACAATAAACTATAACTGCATTTTAAATATAACTGCTCCACATTCGATAACCACTAAAAATCAAATTTCAAAGGGATACAAATATGGCAGAGAAATGTAGATTAATATATCACGTCCAATGAACTAAAATGTATTAATATACATATATTGACAAAACAAAACACATATGTACATATGCGAACATACATAACATTGGTGTATTTGATTTAGCTAAATTGTAAATTTATACCTTGATTCAAGTCTAAGTAAAGATGTTATTTATTTAATAGATGTTCTTTCAAATTAAAACATAAAATAATAGTTTGAATATTTATATATTTTATATTTAAAATAATCTTCAGAAAATACTTAATTTCAGTTTCTATATTTTTCTTTTCATTTTCATTTGACATACAAAATATCAGAAATAGTTTAGATTATTTACATAGTTTTTTGTAACAAGTTCAGATTTATGACATCTAACAAAAAATTATCTAGATTTAAAAATTCATAAATATTTATTTATGTAATGTGAATAATAAAAATTAACTTCAAATCTATAAGTAAATCAAAAGTAAACATTATTAATAAATTGTCGATAACAAAACTGAGAACCCTAACTTATTTATCAAATATTATACAAACAAATAAAAAACATAATTAAAAACTAAAAAAAAGTGGAGCATCACCATATGACTAAATATATATATATATATATAAATTAAACTTCTAAAAAAATATACACGTCATTTTAAGTGCATGTCAGAATCTAGTAGTTTCATAAAATCGTAGAGATAGTGGAGAATTAAAGTAACTATGGAGATAGTTAGAACAAAAATGCGCCATATCAACTTAAGAGAAAATATTGTAACCATGTCATTTATTTTGCCCACTCCCACCCCCCCCCCTTCTCCTTCGGAGTACAAACTTCCTCCCAAGCTATCTTTGCTTTATGTGTTATGTTTGGTGAACCACTCCATAGAAAAGCAGAACACATACTCTCAATATCGTCAATGCAATCTTGAAGAAGCGAGAAAGCTGCACACCAGAAATTTGTGATACTTGCTATAACAAACTTGATCAATTACAGACGGCCAGCAAAGGACAGAGCTTTACTAGTCCAGCAGAGGAAACATTTTCGAATCTTGTCTAACAAAAGCTCGCAATCCTGCCTCGTCATGGTTTTTGTAGTGAGAGACAGTCCCAAATATCTAATTGGTAAAGTTGATATTGACAGTCCAACTGCCACTGCCTCAGCTTCAAGTGACAGCTTCCCACGCCCAGCGGCAAAAACCGTGGATTTTGCTACATTTATACATAGCCATGACATGATAGTAAACTTATGAAAAACCTCCAGCGTGCCTGTGAGAGAGTGAGGTTCTCCATCCGTAAAAACAACAATGGTGTCAGCAAAGCTCAAGTGGGTAAGGTTTATCTTTCTATAACTATGTCATGTATGGCATGGACCAAAATAATAGATGTTTTCATATTTAAAAAGTTTGTGAAATTTTTTTATTATAAGGATTTTAAGATTCTTAAGTTTATATGCATTATTTTGACCAAAAATGCGTATATATATTATTTGAAAGTTTTATTGTATGTGTTAAATTGTAAAGAATTCAAGGTTGAATAACATTAGAGTTTGATAGAATTATAGAATCACTAAAACCAAACTTCTTAATAACATTGGATTATATATATCATTAAACAATCATCAAACCAATAAACACTTAATTTGATATTTTTTATAATTTATTAAAAAATAACCATAGATTTTCATTTTTTAATAAAATTATTACAAATTAAATTCTCACTAACACCTTGTAAGTTAGATATGTTCATGCATACACATTAATGAATCCATAAAACGAACACTTATGCAGTAAAGAAAAAAATTGAGAATTTTGCCAAAAAAAACAAAAAAGCTTATGTATCGTCCCCTTAGAACCAATTTACTAGTTTTTGTCCACTTAGAATAAATCTAAATGAATCTGCTGTTGTCTGTTTATGTGATATGTGATAAGTGAAGCTGCTTGTGTCATGTTAATGTTGTAACTTATTGCCTATCTTCCCCTGTGCAGAGAGAAAGAAGTTAGGACACAAAGGAGAGAAAATGCATGCTGTAGTCACTAGAGATGTTTAACGAAGTCACGAGATGCAAGTTGAAGTGACAAGATGCAAGCTGAAGTCACAAAGTTGTTTAACGAAGACACGGGTGTTTGTATGTTTGTGTCACGAGATGTGTATGTTTGTGTCACGAGATTGTATGTTTGTGGCCACTCTTCTCTTTTGCTCAATATAAAGCATTGTATTGTAAAGTTTGTTTGCAAAACACAAACACTCTCCTTCCATTCTTATCATCATCACGAACATTCTTCTCTTCTCCTTGATCACAACTTTCATTTTCACAAAGCTTTCCTTTTATCCTTCAATGGCCTCTTCTTCTCATAAACATTCTGAGGGAGTAATTGATTTGATCAATATTTTGAGAATTATGTTGATTAATATTTTGATCAAACCTTCGAGAATTTAGTCAGTAATTATGGTGATCAAGAAGTCGAAACAAAATGAAGGAAAAAATGAGTTCACATTTAAATGAATCGTGAAAAAGGCAATGCACGTTTATGGGAAGATTATTTCAGTGAAACCCCGACATATCCTTAAAATCTATTCCGACGGCGATTTAGAATGAACAATCCATTGTTCATCAGTATTGTTGGTCGACTCTCCAATGAAGTTGAATTCTTTCGACAAAAGAAAGATGCTCTTGGCCGGCTTAGTCTCTTTCCACTACAAAAGTGTATAGTAGCCATTCGTGTCTTGGCATATGGTAATTCTTTTGACGAACGAGATGGATATACTCAATTGGAAGGATAAGACACCGGAAGTGCACATGTCGATCTCGATTTTGAAAGAGATATCTCTTCAAATATCGCCAATTTGATTGGTGCTCGAAGTAGAATTCGTGATCCACATAAGCATCAACAACAGAAAACTGATTTGGTTGAACATATATGACATAAATTTGGACGTGATGGAGACAACAACTGAATTTGGAAGTTTGTTTTCGAATTATTCTCGATTATTGTACTAATCTTTATTTTCATGCTTTTTAATCTATGTTTTAAATGTTATTTCAATATGTTTTATTTAATAAGTGAATTTTATTTTACAAAATTAATATTTTTTTTTAAGAATCTCTGGTTAAAAAACTCCCATTGAACCGCTTAAAATGAAAGTTTTTTAACATAGATTTTTAACTCCATTTAAGATTTAATTTATTATTAAAATTTTATTAAGGACTCCTAAAAGGATTTTAGGGTTAAAGATGATCTAAATAGTTAGAGAATAAAACATCCATATTTCCATTGGTGACAAAATCTCGTCTAATGAAAACAATTTTGCCTTATTTCATCTCCATTTCCGTGAATAAATGGATAATGGATTGCTTACATACTAGAAAAATAACCTTACTACAATCCCGTCCCGATATATGTATATTACGTATGCCGGTATGCGGTATATGCCTTAATAACGATCAAATTATTCGCCACGTTGGTTAGTAGCCTACCAAATATATGTATGTATACGTAGAAAGGGATCAAGTTGAGTTCACTTTACAGAGCCATACGTAGTGGAAATACAACTGAATCCAGCTCATTATAACCACTGCTTTTAATTATTTTCCTCTCTTTTATCAATTTTTATCACCTTATAAATAAAAAGGAAACTAATAATTCGAATACATCTAACTTCTGAATAAAATAAGTAGCATCAAAAAGTAAAATGAACAAACTTAATCACTACAAAAAGATATGCGAAAATGGGGGATGAGTTTTTGTTTCAGACAAGAAACAAACTGCCAGTGATATTGTCCATTCTCCTATTAATGCTGTTATACTTAAACTAGGCTTAAACAAAACACATCCGTAACTAAAATGTGACCGCTTTCTCCTAAATGTTTATAAAGTTTTTAATGGCTGTTTATTTATAATATTATCCATATATTCACAAATTCATAATAAAAATGCAAAAAATATTATCCCACATCTGTAACGTAGATTTTGGGAAAATTTTTTAACTGTAGTTTTGTAAGAAGCAATTTAACTGTATTTTCTGATAATTAGTTGGGAGGATGTGAATATATGAAACTATAAAATATTTTATAATATTATCTTTTTTTAAACCAACTCATAAATTATCTTGAGTCTGCAGTAACTTATAATCATTATAAATTTGAATTTGTACTACATCAGATTTTCACAACGTGTAATTACCAAAACTTTCACATTCTCTTTCCGGAAAATGGTTTACCACCAACTTACAATCATTATATAGTTTTAGTAAGTTCATCGTTAGGCTGTAAAAGCGTATGTATAGTCTAAAATTGGCGCCAGTGAAAATCAGGCTTGATTGTCATTTGTTCTTTTTTTTTGAGAAAGTATTGTCATTAGTTCTTACAAGTAAGTTACCAGTTAAGGTATATGTATGTTTACGTTATTTCAATCTGATTTATCGGATATGGATGTGTCTACAAACGGAAAACACGTTGATCGTTACATGACAGCAAATACGTAACGGCTAGAAAAAAGAAATTAAAATCAGTGGTAGTCCAAGAACATGTTTACGTAAAAAAAGATACATTATTAGACACCGAAAATATTTCAGTACCATTAAATAAGGTAGGTCATAAGCTAACTAAACCATGTCTCTATTTGCTTTTTCTCATAAATGCATTGACATCCGCCTAATAACCATATAGAACTCAGACATTTATCTAACTCGACGTCTAATTTAATACCGTAACTAGATGTTACATCAAAAATTCCACATACAGAATTGATCACACCACCCCCTTTTCGACCTCAAATCGTCAATAAAACTGATAAAATGTAATGTTTCAACATTTATATATTGAAATATATTAAATGGAAAAGATGTATCACAATAAATACAAACGGTGAACAATGACGTGTGAGTTATTTAGTTGCATGATATTGATAAGATTAGATAGGTCAACATTAGGGGTTAAAAAGGTAAATTAACAGTCATCACCGATTTATCCAGCGGCGGTGAGAAGCTAAATAGCTAATATGGGCCCACGTACATGCATGCTACCCGAATATTATCTCTATCGTCTCTATCTGCAGCTGTTCTTGCTGATTAACTTTGATTATTTTCTGATAATTTAACAAAAAAGCACCCATTAATCCATTATGATGTCAATCATTTTAAACACTTTTTAATTATATTCTTAGGCGTCTCCACAGCTCATAATCTTCTGGTATTGTTATATCTTTTGGTAAAAAATCTGGCTTTACTCCTTTATCGGAAATTCAAGTATTGTCACTCCTAACACGAATTAAATCCATGTAACAGTAATTACAGCCACAATCTTTTTACCTTTTTTTTTCCTTGACATCAGCCACAATCTTTTTACTAAAACTCGACCTTAGTACTATTGTTATTATTTCAAATGGAATCATCATCTTGATTATATATTTATTATTTGCTGAACTATACTATATTTTTTAACTATACTATATACTTTACATAGTATCCATATATGCATTTTTCACTAATTGTATTAAGAAAGTCTGATAGAGAAGAAAAAAAGTAAGTAGATTACAGGGCAGAAGTTGCAAAGTGGGACAGTTAAAGACCCTTCAATTATACATCCACATTCAATCCCCTTTAAATACGTAAAATTGTATGGATTGACGCAATGAATGAGCAATTGTATCTTGTATTGGAACGTAATTTTAGAATTCAGTTCTATCAGTTCGTAAACTATTGATATCAAATTATTCAATCTAATCAGGGTTTTGATATTTAACCAGTTTGGTACCACAAACGATGGCAAGTTTCTGGAATATTTATTGCCGAAAAAAGCTGCTAAACCAATCATTAATCAGATGTTGCACCTACTGAGATAAAATATACATAAAGCTTTAATTTATATGAATTATTTTTTTTGGTACGAAAATTTTCTTATAAGCAATGAGAAGATTCCCAAATTTAAAAAGACAGAAGGAAAGCGAAAATAGTTCCACTTTTAAGTCCCACCCCTCTCTTTTGATATAAACAATAATTATGCAAAATATATCACCTAGAAAAATGTATTATATTTTTATATCTGATATTTAAATAGTCCATCCCACCCAATTAAATACCTCTAAGATAAAATCACAATAGACAAGAAAAGAGAAAAAAAAGAGAAAATTCATCCACAACCTTCGTTGTCTCTTCAAACTCTGCTAAACTCTCTTTGATACATCCAGATTTGAGTCTTAAGTATGTCTGGAAACTCTTCAGGACTGTTAGATAGCTCCTGCGGTGGCGGCGTGGGTGGTTCAGGCGAGGAGGAGAAAGATATGAAGATAGAGGAAGCTGGAGAACTAGGCGGCGGAGGAGGAAACCGGTGGCCAAGACCGGAAACTCTAGCTCTCTTGAGAATACGTTCGGAGATGGATAAATCTTTTCGTGACTCCACTCTCAAATCTCCCTTGTGGGAAGAAATCTCCAGGTTATTGTTATATATATTTATGATACATACATATATATATTAATATTGAAAACACAACTTTTATGATATTGTATGTAAGTTTTACACATTTTTTGTTATGCCTGTTTGTCATATTTTGGTAATTTTATTTGAATAGTACTACTATACGGCTAATTCTATGTTTATATGTATCTTAAATTCTAACTACAAATCTACACTAATCTTTTCAATAAACTCGATAAATCAAATTACAAATTGACATTTAGCTTTGTAATAAAGTAGATAAATATATTTATGATGCATGCATATATATATATTTCATACTAAAAAAATAAACAGAAGTTTTTTCTTGGTACAAATGTTAAAAATAAAACAGAAGTTTTATGATCGTTTATATGCGTTTTACACATTTTTGGATACGTCTAGATTAACATATTTTCGGTTTTTTTATTTGAAAATTCCTATATGTTTATTATATCTATCTAAAACTATAATTACAAATTTACATTTCACTATCTAGGAAGAAAAAATTGTGCGGTTTCTTACGGTGTTTATTGTTTGATAAATAATTAGGAAAATGATGGACCTTGGTTACAAAAGAAGTGCAAAGAAATGCAAGGAGAAGTTCGAGAACGTGTACAAGTACCACAAACGTACAAAAGAAGGTCGTGCCGGAAAATCCGAAGGCAAAACGTATCGGTTCTTCGAAGAGTTGCAAGCTTTGGAGGCTCTCAATTATTATCCACCTGAACCCGAGTCACGACCCGCAAAATCTTCTACAGCCACCACGACAGTGACCACGACCACTTCTTTGATACCGATGAAGCATCATCATCATCATCATCAGGATAGTGTAAAACCCATCGCCACAATACCTAACTTCCTGTCCAAGCAACCGTCTCCTACAACACCTTTCCCTATTTATGGCAACAACCATAATATTGGTTTTAGACCAACTTCTAATGACTTGATAAACAATGTCTCGTCGCTGAACCTTTTCTCAAGCTCAACTTCTTCATCTACTGCATCTGATGAGGAAGAAGATCATCATGATCAGGAGAAGAGATCGAGAAAGAAGAGGAAATATTGGAAAGGATTGTTTACGAAGTTAACTAAAGATTTGATGGAAAAACAAGAGAAGATGCAAAAGAGGTTCTTGGAAACTTTTGAGAATCAAGAAAGAGAGAGAATCTCAAGAGAAGAAGCTTGGAGGGTCCAAGAGGTAGCGAGAATCAATAGAGAACACGAAACACTAGTCCATGAGAGGTCTAATGCCGTGGCTAAAGACGCTGCAATCACATCTTTCCTACACAAAATATCAGGAGGACAACAACAACAATCACATCAGCAACCGAAGCAGAACCATAAAGTACCACAAAGGAAACCATATCATAGTGAACATTCAATAATATTTGAGAGTAAAGAGCTCAGTCCGGTTCAATTCGATGGCAACCATTCACTATCTCCTAGTTCTTCAAGATGGCCTAAAACCGAGGTCGAGGCCTTGATAAGGATAAGGAAAAATCTTGAAGCTAACTATCAAGAAAATGGTACTAAGGGTCCATTATGGGAAGAGATCTCTGGAGGGATGAGAAGATTGGGATACAATAGAAGCGCTAAAAGATGCAAAGAGAAGTGGGAAAACATAAACAAGTACTTCAAGAAAGTCAAAGAGAGCAACAAGAAACGACCCCTTGATTCTAAGACGTGCCCTTATTTTCACCAGCTCGAAGCTTTGTACAACGAGAGGGAAAAAAGTGGGGCATTGCCACTATTACCTGTAATGGGGACTCCACAGAGACAGTTGCTTCTCCCACAAGAAACGCAGACTGAGCTTAAAACTGATCACGGGGACAAAGGTGTAGAAGGAGAGAGTGAAGAAGAGGATTTCGAAGATGAAGATGAAGAAGGAGAGAACGAGACAAGTGAGTTCGAGATCGTGTTGAACAAAACATCTTCACCTATGGACATTAACAATAATATTTTCACCTAAATGGTTTTTTTATATTTCTCTATATACACTTTTCTATTAAACTACGCAATCGGGTGAAAAATAGAACATATACAACAAATGTAATTAAGTACATGGCTTGATTTTCAGTGTTCCTTTTCGTGGTGTTTAATAAAATAATTAAATTTGTAGATATATTACCATGCGTATCTAATTATAGAACCACAAGGTTCAATTGGTATCAAGTACCAACTGATGAAATTTGAATTAAAAATTGGCTCAATTTGTGGGGAGAAGCCAAGGTTAATCAAGCATCCATCTATATCCATGGATACCGTACCGACACACCTACTAAAAGTTGGACCTACGAATTGATACTGGGTCGTCGCTTTCATCATTTTTCTTTCCTTTGAATATTATTGCAAATGTGAAATGTTAGTATCTTTTATTCCCATTACCAATCTTGAATATATAAATTTACCTTAAATCATCTAATCATGAATACCGTCCGTGTGGTGGATGGCATTGGTGAGTTTCTTTCTGTAATTTGTGCCTACATACCACGAGGTGGACCCAACAAGCACACAGCATATTCGAATATGTACAGTAATATTTAAATTTTAGTGAAAACTAGATTTTAATATTTTTAACAAAATTTAATTTAGCAAAAAGAAATAGAAAGGAAAATGATGAATAACAAAATTTACATAAAATAATATATTTTTTTTTGAGCAACACATAAAATAATAGAAATGAAGTTAAATAAGCACAAGTTGTCTAAAGAAGATGTGAACCAGATATATTATTTAATGAGTAATGAAATTTTGTATATTTTAGAAACAATGAAAGATACTATATGGTACATCAGTTAAAAAGGGTTGGAGTACTAGATCCATCTTTGTAGATCTATGTATTTTAATATTATGTGACTAAACCACATTATACCCATATATCAATGGTCACAAAATAACGAACTTATAACAATCTAATAATATTTCACTTTCATTTATTTGTAAATTTTAAATAATTTTTTACTTTATATTTATAATGCGTTTTTATTATTATTTGTATTATAAAATATTATTTTTAAAATCTTGATAATTTGATTAATCATTTTAGTATATTGGATTGTGAAAATGTAATTGAATTGAACAACAATATTTTTGGGTTAGAATTAGACTAAAGTTAAAATATTATTTTTATTTATATTTATATCAAATTTAGTTTTTTTTATCTAAATTTGTAGACACTCCCTATATATATATAAATTTTGTCTTTTATTTTTCCCATATTGAAAAGGTAAATGCATACTTATCTAATTTAGAATAAAAATATAAGTATTAACAATAAAAATAGGCTAGATATTGAATACATTGAGTTACATATGTAACTAGTCTTTGTAAAAGTTAATATCGCCTCACAGAAAATAAACTGATTTTAAAAATATTATTATAAAATATTATATTAACTCAGTAGTTTTTTTTTAAATCTTCTTTATTGTGCTTGTGTCAAAATTGGATGATTAGTGATATTACATAGGGTTACAAAAGTATATATTATTGAAAATAGTGATAGTGAAATTTTGGCAACTGCAGAAAATTAGAGATTAAAGATATTTCATGACATAATTTAGAGTCTTAGCAATAGACTTTTGATTCTCAATCCTAAAAGAATCTCCGATGTATGCTTTTATATTTTCTTTAAAACAAAAGTTTCAATTATAGAAGTAGTGAAATTGCTCTAATGTATCTATAAGAGAATTTTTCTATTTTAAAAGAAAATATAGAGAGAAAATATTTTTTGTTTTTATATTTAGAGGTGAATACATTTTTATATTTTTTCTACATATATATAGAGGAATTTTATTATATTGACATATATTGGAGTAAATCCAACTATGTAATAGAGTTACTTTATTGTAGAAAAAATATAGAAATGAAATTAGAGTTGGATTAGAGATGATTTTAGCACGAAAAATCACCTGTTCGATATTTATTTATCTTCCCCCATGAAATGTTGACCTTTTCCATGTCAAGACAAAAGTAAAAGCCAACTCTTTTTTTGTCCACAAGTAAAAGCCAACTTTCATATTATCTTAAGCACATATTCATTTTTCAAAATTCTATTTATAGCAAAAAAGAATCACTTCCTTTTTACATGTCACTTCTTTTATGTTAATTAAATGATTTTTTACAGTAATGTCTTTAACTGATGTTGGGAGTATAAGATATTCAAGAACTGATCAATTTTAATGGATTCAAAGAATTTATGCTCAATATATATATACTTTTCATCATTCCCTACTACAAGAAAACATCAATTTAATATTTCTCTTGCAGCTACAGCTGATAGTTGCAAAAATGTGTAACTAATTTCAAACTAATTCGTAACTATTTTGTATTTATAAAGAAGAAGTCATATTTTAGTTGCAAATATGCAACCGTAACAAAAGATGGTATTAAAATTCGTTCTTTTGAAACACTTTTGTGACGTTTTCGTAACTACTCTGCATAGTCACAACATAGTTTAAGCTTCTGGAAAAATAAAATACATCCGTTTCTGAAAATAAGATTTTCTGAAGTTTTTACGTTTATTAAGAATACAATAAATATTTGCGATTTAGTTTATTATTTATTTTTTATACATTTTCTAATAACTATCAATCAATAAAATTTAATCAATTCAAATATTCACAATTAATGTTCTTCAAAAGTGTACAAAAATACCTTAACAAAATAGAAAATCTATATTTGTGGAACAAAAATAAAATCCAAAAAAATCATACTTTCGAAAAAAAGAGTACAAAACATGTATGCAAAAGAAAAAGGAGAAAATATTCAACATTCATGGAAAAGGAAAAGAAGAAGATTCCATTCCTAATAAGAAGCCACCGCTCTTACGCATAAATCATTTTCCTCTTTTCTTTTGCTAAAATCATTTTTCCTTTTACATGGTCACTTCGGAATTTTCATGCTTCATTTTCTGTTCTTTTGTTTTCGGTATATAGTTTGGACAATTGCTTAATTTTATGCTTGTTTAAAAAAGTTAATTTTCTGCTAACCTAATCTAATACACATAAAGTGAAACTTTTATAAATTAATAATGTTAGGACTACACCAAAATTATTTTTTTATTAATTTATAGATATATTAATTTATTGAGATACTAATAGAACTAAAAACTCAATTTAGAATTATAAATTTATATTAATTTATATAGATTTTTCGTATATATTAATTTATCGATTATTAATTTATAAAAGTTTTGCGGTATATAACCGTAACTCAAAACCAAAATTCGTAATTAATATGGTGTCATGAAACAGAAAATTAATACGGTGGAAAATGATGTCCACTTGTTGATAGCTTTTCATGGAGGTACTTACTCGGTGCCACAAATTGTTCGAATTCATGACAGATCTAACGTCTAATATCATCTTATACGCATTACATTTTTTTCCTGACATATTCTTGAAATAATAATGACTCAGAGCGAATAATCTTATATTTTTGTCTATTTAGCTATACAAAGGTAACGATTAAATACTTTACAAAAGCCACATCCTAGAAGTTTTTTTTTGTTGTTTTCAGCCAACGTATGTGGTGGCTCTACGAGTGTGCTAAAAGACAGAGGATAAAGAATATTCCAAAGTAAATGAACTTAAGGTCACAAGTTTAAGCTCTGATGGTATATAGATAGCACGACACTGAATTAATTAACATAACATAACTCTTATACGAAGAAACTACGAGTACTCAACATTCAGAACTTCTTTATAAAAACAACAATTTCTATTTTTTTCATAAAATATATAAACTCAACGAAGATAGTTGATATTACCCTTACCGCAGGCATGTCAACATCAAACCTCGTTACAACTCTATGTAGACATCACAAAATATGAAATTTGATAGCAAGTACTATTAAGTAGGTGGCTTGGTAAGAAGTTATCACCCTCGCAATGAAAATGAAATCGATCCAAAATATCTTTATAAACTTTCAAATAACATCAAATTAATACAGAGGAGAAATTTCTGGACGTACAAATCAAATATATCATACATCAAATTTCTACATCCGTGGACTGGCAAATTTTCAATACTACTGATAAAATAAGGACAGATATGTTTTCAACAGGTCCTTTTCGTGTACTTTTAAGTCTACTTATTGCCTGATTAAATAATTTCCAACTCCCAATTTCGAATTTGTTTAATAGTATTTCATTAATTCAACGGTACAAACCGAGACTTGCTTAATGCGCTGAGAGCCTGACAAGATACTTGCGTAGAAATAGAAAACGTTAACAGAATAATTAGCGGTTGTGGGCGTTCCAAATAAACAATAAAACACACCAAATATATTTTTTTGAGCAAAACACACCAAATATATTAAAGTGGGCTCACATTAGTCACAAATTGTTACGAACAAAAGTTATTATCGCAATGAAACGTGCGTGTTCCTTTTCCAAAGGTTGTGCAAGAGCCTGCAGATTCGTGTATAGGTTTTGAAGGAGTGATATTGTAACGACCGTGATCTTTGGGGCAAAGCCCATTTGTTTTTTTTATTAATTAAAACCCAAAACCCTTTCTTTTTATCTTTATCCCACATTGGAAGTTTGCAAAATCTAGCTTTCTTCTCTTCTCCTATATAAGAAACTCCACATTTTCCCCTTATTCTCATCAAGTCAAAGTTTATCTTTGCGTGACAAGTTGTTGAAATATCCAACGACCAGTCACTAGTAAATTTTCCGGTGGAATTTCCGGGAGAGCTTCCGGCGAGTTTTCTGGGCGAGCCTCTGGTGGGATTTCCTGGCGAGCTCCAGCGGGTTTTTCTAGTAAGTTTGTCGCCTCTTTATTTCTAGTTATAGAAAGCTATTTAGGGAAGTTTCTATTTTAGGAAAGCTGCCATTTTAGGAAAGTTCTATTTTAGGAAAGTTCTATTTTAGGAAAGTTTCCATTTTCGGAAACTTTATTTCCTGAGACTCTGAGCTTAAGTCGCTGACTCTCGTATTGCAGTTGACTTCAGTTGATCATCTTCCGTTGTTCATTCCAGCCAGTTGCTAAGGTGAGGGCTACTCCGTTAAATCCCGAGCTAGTTTAGTACTACTATTATGGAAAGTTTAGTTTCGAAACATGATAAGTTTGTGTGAATCGAGTCTGTTTGAGAGTCTTGTTTGATTACTGTTATTATTGATTGTTAAACCGGAAATAGGATAATAGAGGATTCAACGGTTGAATGAATTGAGTGATGTTAAAACTGTTATATATGTATATATATAAATATGTCCGTTTGTGTGGATTGCGGGTGCACAAAGACGTTTGTGTAAGCCGCCGACGAGCAGTGTGATTGCGGGTGCACAGAGACGTTTGTGTAAGCCGCCGACGAGCAGTGAGATTGCGGGGGTACAAAGACGTTTGTATCAGTCGCCGACGCGCAGATTGTGGGAGTGCAGAGATGGACTACTGTACGCCTGGAGATATACATATATCCTTATGAGGAAATGCGGGGTGCATTGATTAGCATGTACTATCAGCGCATTGGATGTTTTATGTGGTGTATTAGACACTGTGTTTGTTTCATGCTAGAGCTAGGCCTACATGGTCGTAGTGCTATGTACTGAGTCAGCGGTTTTACGGTTTAGCATCCCATACCTTGCTGAGCGATTCCCCTGTCGTTCATCCCTCTTCTTTTCCTTTTTCAGGTGAGACCGACGGGCATGAGTGATTGCTATCAGATTGGTGCTTTTGGGAGTTTTACTTATCTATTTTCCAGACTTGTGGTTTTATGTTTTATCGATATTTTTGGGATTCATTTTATTACTTGGATTTAGTACTACTTATTTATGGATTATAATATTGGAATTATTTACGCGGAGCAATAAATGGAGATTTTAAGACATTATTATTTATTATTTATTTTGAGAAATACGGGTGTTACATTTTGGTATCAGAGCGGGGTTCCGTCCCAGCTTCGACCTGGGACGGCGATTTATGGGACTTGGATTTTAGCGATTTTCAATATTTTGGGATTGGGAGTGTTTGAAAAAAAAATGGCACTGTTCTGTCTAGTATCATTCGGTTAGTCGTTAAAGACTTTCTTTTCTTTTGCAGGAGAAGACCAAGTATCTTTCGTCTTTTGTCTTTTGTTTTCTTCGTAGTCGTGGATGTTCTTCCTTTGTGTCTTTGGAATTCGGGACGAATTCCGATTAAGTGGGGGAGAATTGTAACGACCGTGATCTTTGGGGCAAAGCCCATTTGTTTTTTTTATTAATTAAAACCCAAAACCCTTTCTTTTTATCTTTATCCCACATTGGAAGTTTGCAAAATCTAGCTTTCTTCCCTTCTCCTATATAAGAAACTCCACATTTTCCCCTTATTCTCATCAAGTCAAAGTTTATCTTTGCGTGACAAGTTGTTGAAATATCCAACGACCAGTCACTAGTAAATTTTCCGGTGGAATTTCCGGGAGAGCTTCCGGCGAGTTTTCTGGGCGAGCCTCTGGTGGGATTTCCTGGCGAGCTCCAGCGGGTTTTTCTAGTAAGTTTGTCGCCTCTTTATTTCTAGTTATAGAAAGCTATTTAGGGAAGTTTCTATTTTAGGAAAGCTGCCATTTTAGGAAAGTTCTATTTTAGGAAAGTTCTATTTTAGGAAAGTTTCCATTTTCGGAAACTTTATTTCCTGAGACTCTGAGCTTAAGTCGCTGACTCTCGTATTGCAGTTGACTTCAGTTGATCATCTTCCGTTGTTCATTCCAGCCAGTTGCTAAGGTGAGGGCTACTCCGTTAAATCCCGAGCTAGTTTAGTACTACTATTATGGAAAGTTTAGTTTCGAAACATGATAAGTTTGTGTGAATCGAGTCTGTTTGAGAGTCTTGTTTGATTACTGTTATTATTGATTGTTAAACCGGAAATAGGATAATAGAGGATTCAACGGTTGAATGAATTGAGTGATGTTAAAATTGTTATATATGTATATATATAAATATGTCCGTTTGTGTGGATTGCGGGTGCACAAAGACGTTTGTGTAAGCCGCCGACGAGCAGTGTGATTGCGGGTGCACAGAGACGTTTGTGTAAGCCGCCGACGAGCAGTGAGATTGCGGGGGTACAAAGACGTTTGTATCAGTCGCCGACGCGCAGATTGTGAGAGTGCAGAGATGGACTACTGTACGCCTGGAGATATACATATATCCTTATGAGGAAATGCGGGGTGCATTGAGTAGCATGTACTATCAGCGCATTGGATGTTTTATGTGGTGTATTAGACACTGTGTTTGTTTCATGCTAGAGCTAGGCCTACATGGTCGTAGTGCTATGTACTGAGTCAGCGGTTTTACGGTTTAGCATCCCATACCTTGCTGAGCGATTCCCCTGTCGTTCATCCCTCTTCTTTTCCTTTTTCAGGTGAGACCGACGGGCATGAGTGATTGCTATCAGATTGGTGCTTTTGGGAGTTTTACTTATCTATTTTCCAGACTTGTGGTTTTATGTTTTATCGATATTTTTGGGATTCATTTTATTACTTGGATTTAGTGCTACTTATTTATGGATTATAATATTGGAATTATTTACGCGGAGCAATAAATGGAGATTTTAAGACATTATTATTTATTATTTATTTTGAGAAATACGGGTGTTACAGATATGGAGATAGCACGGTCCACACCCACACACAAATGAGAAGTGAAACAGCGTTTAATTTATAAAGTTTTAAAATAACATTTAAAGACAAGTGTTGTTTATATTTTTCAGTTCCAGAATAAATATCATTTTAGTTATTAGTATAAATTCTGTCATATAATATCTAATTTAACTTCAAGTCAAAAGTAATATATAGTAAGATATACCAAATCTCAAAATTTTAGAGTTCTAATATTTTTTACTTATGTTTTTGTTTTGTATGAAAATGTAAAATGACATCTATTGTAAATTATTTTGCTCATTGTATATTAGTTAACCAATTTATTGAAAATAGATTCGACAACCTCGTGTCTCAAAATTCTTCATGTTATTTCCAGATTGCTTGGATTATATTCCCCCCAAAGGGAATGCTATTCTACAGTTGAATGGTTATTTGATTCTCTAACCATAAATTACCACTGTAAACAGTTCTAGTTGATGTAAAAAGAACATTTCTAATGGAATTAACTGATTTTTCACATATTTGTGTGGTTATCTTGAACTACGACATGAAACTCTCGATCATGAAGAAACCAGTATTATATTTTTGAGCTAATTAGGTAAATATCCTAAAACTATGGAGATACCATAGAGAAGGGGGGAAATGGTAGATTTTGGGGGGGGGGGGAAATTTAGGGGGATTGTGTGTAGGGAGTGCAAATATTGTATATGTTGTGTGTATGAAATGCAAATTCTCTATATTTTTTCCAAACATACAGACTAAAACCCATTCATCTACAGCTAAATCTATGGCATGAAGTTGTCTAAACCCAAAATGATTAATTGATGGTATCTTAGTTTTATATTTTATACAAGCATAAAATACTTAACATACAAACCAAGTTGGGATTTCATTGTTAACATGTGCAGTAAACATATTATTTATAACATGCTGAATGTTCAAGGACTGAAACCAAACTCGGTCATGAGTATACGTAGTTTTTTTTTTGCTGCAGTAAGAGTATAACATAGGAAACGTTTTTTTTTTTTGTAAAAATGCATAGGAAATATATATATATTGTAAAAATACTTAGGAAATGTTTTTAACATCTATTCAACACAATCAAAATTACACTCGTATGATCCGTTGATTCTTTGCGTCCACGAGCAAGTGCGTGTGTACATATATAATATAAGTAAGCATACAATAAAATTGTAGGAGTCGCGATCATTAGTAGAGACATCAATATTTGGTTATTATACTTTTTCAGTTTTTCTTTTTCAAAAAAAAATATTTGGTTATATATACAGATCAAGAAATGCGACCAAACATGTGCCGCTAGGACTGATAAATTAAACATGGCACAACGAATAATCGTCTCAGATAAGAGTTCTGTATATACATCGTCGTTGGATCTTTCACGGGCGTTCGTCAGTCTAATCTATGAATTTACCGCTACAAATAAAAGAGAGTGTTGTAATTTTAGGGCAACTAAAGAGAAGAAGACAGAAAAAGAGATGAAGATTCCTTTTACACGTGGACCCCAAACCCCATGCTATCTCTCATTGTGTGCATGTGAACTTGGCATCTTCAGTTTCATTTATTTTAAACTTTAATAGATAGTTTTATTTTCTTTATTTTACCAAGGAAACTGTTACTGAAAAAGAAAATGATGAGTAACTCTCGTCTCTCAGTCCCACCTTATAATCAATTCTTTTTATATTTTAATAATGAAACTAGCAATAATATGTAAAAACAAATACGCATCGCCACCAACAACAAGAACCATTCATTTGAAGGTTCTGCAAGCATTAACACTACTAGTTTTATTTTTTTTTTTTTTGATAAAGGACTTCATTAACACTACTAGTTACACTTATGAAACCGACACATTGTCCCTATCGATTAACACAACTAATTTATTTATGTTCCTCAGTATAACATAAAAATCAAAGATTAAAACAAACCCCTTCCAATATTTAAATTCTCTTCTTATGTATCAAAACTTAAAAAAGATTAATAGTCTTTGTTATCGCTCGGTACAAGCTCAAACTCACCTCCTTCCTCTTCTTCTTGATTCTCTTCGTCGTCTTCCTCATCGTCGTATTCTTCTTCGTCTGTGCCTTCTTCTTCATCAAAGTTATGATCCAACGGCTGAGGAGGAGGAGGAGGAGGATGTTGATCGGGTTGAGCCGTTGCACCAACCGTAGTTGCCGTAGCTGGAGGCCATTGTTGCTCCGGTTGGACCATCAAAGGAACCAAATTATCCGGTTTGACTAAAACGGATGTTGAGGATGAAGATGCTATGTTGTTGGTGTGGAAGTTGTTCCTCTCTCTATATAAAGCATCAAGCTGGTGAAAGTAAGGACAAGTCTTGGAATCTTCAGGGCGTTTCTTGTTGCTCTCCTTGACTTTCTTATAATATTTGTTGATGTTTTCCCATTTTTCTTTGCATCTCTTTGAGTTCCTGTTGAATCCTAGCCTTCTCATTCCTGCTGAAATCTCTTCCCACAATGGTCCTTTTGGTACGTTCTCTTGATATTTCGTATCAAGATTCGTCCTCAGCTTTATCAATGCCTCTATTTCCACTTTTGGCCACCGCGAAGAGCTCAAGGCTCCTGCCGTGGAGGCCGACGCAGGAGTCATGTTCTGATCACCATTGATTGTTTCCGTAGTGTCCAAGGTCGGTATCACTGCATGTGACGGCTGAGGAGGTGGCATTTGAGGCGTTTGCTGCGGTGTCACATGCTGGTTGTTATCATTAACCAGCATTTGCGATCTAGCATGTTGCGGTTGTGGTTGTGGTACTGCGATTGATTGACCTTGAGGGTTCGGTTTTTCTGAAAACTTCTGAAGAAATGCCATGACCGCGGCATCTTTAGCTGCGGACATGGAGCGTTCTTGAGCTAAGATCTCGTGCTCGCGGTTGATTCGAGCAATTTCTTGAACTCTCCAAGATTGTTCTCTAACCATTCTCTCGTGATCTCGCTTTTCAACAGCTTCCAAGAACTTGCGTTGAAGCTCCTCTTGCTTATCAACAACCTGTTTCATTAACCGCTCGAAAAACTCTTTCCATTTCCTCTTCCTCTTCTTCCTCCCAGAAGAAGTTGAATAAGAAGACGATGTGGAATTATCCGACAGAAACTCTCCAGAGATGTTTGGAAACGAAGATATGTTCAGAGGGGTGATGTTTGTTCCTGGCGGCCTAACAGTTGCTACTGGAGGAGGAGTGGAGAACATGGAGCTCATGTTATTGTGAGGTGGTAGAGTTTGCTGTTGAAGCGTCTGAGATTGCGTTTGCTGATGAGGACGCCGTGAAGAGGAGGTTGAGTGAGTCTCCAGAGCTTCTAACTGATCAAAGAAGCGATAAGTTTTGCCTTCGGATTTTCCGGTACGGCCTTCTTTGGTTCGTCTGTGGTATTTGTAAACGTTTTCGAACTTCTCTTTGCATTTCTTTGCGTTTCTCATATAACCAAGCTCTCCCATTTTCCTGACAACAGAAAAAAACCTCACAAATTCATCATCATGCCGTTACTTTAAATATAAAAATTTCAAAATTTGTAGGAAATGTTCATTAAACAAACTAATATTTTTTGTTTAAATCTATATCAGTAAAATGACGATATATAATATGTAGTCAATAAAGTATTGGTGTTATAAAAAACATGTAGTTGAGAAGTGGATCAATCAGCATGAGTTTGAGTTTGTGAAATAAAGTACATCAGCTTCACAATCTCATCGTCAATAAAACATGACACAACTTCTTTTATGTAAATTAACAGCTAATAAATTACAATAAAATAATAATTAGACTCACTTCAAGAACTGTCCGAGGCTGAATCTCAGTACGATAAATTTTTGGATATCTCATTGAGAAAAAGACATTTTTACGAAATTAGGAAAAAACAAATTGACCGAACCAAATTCAAAAGAAAAAAAAACAAATCTGAAAACACTTAGCTCTACAAAAAAAAGACAGATCTTTAAACACTGTCAGTTAAACTAAAAAAAAGGAGACAAGCTTAGTAATAACCATTTCTAATGATTTTTCAAAACAAAAAAAAATTCCAAAAAGGGACAAAGTAATAAAGGAGGAACTGGAAACGCACCTGGAAACCTCTTCCCATAAGGGCCCTTTAACGGTCGCGTCTCTAAACGCTATTCCCATTTCAGATCGTATTTTCAGCAGCGCAAACGTTTCCTGCTGCGGCCACCTGTTTCCTCCAAAACTACGGTCGCCCATCTCCTCCGACACCTCAGAAGCTCCAACCGCTGCTGCTGTTGCTACCGCAGCTTCTGAAGCGGCTGACTCGTTATGCTGTAGCGGCAACGCTTCTGTTGCGGCGGCTGTGGTTGTACTACCACCCTGCTGCATCATCGTTAAGGGTTTCGATTTGTTCCTCCAGTTTTTTTTTTTTAATTTATCTTCACCCTCTTTTTGACAGAGAAGTTACAGAAATGAAAATTTTAAAATAAAAAAGGGAAAATAAAAAATTATAGGAGAAAGAAAGAAAAATAAGAGAGAGTGTGTTTATTTGAACAAGAAAAAGAGAGAGAGAGAGTGTGTTTACATGAGGAAGAGGAGTGAAATCTCTAGGTGGAGGGTTTTATGGAGTTAAAGAGTTTGTAAATACTTAAAAGTTAATTTTCATTTTCATTTTTTTTATTCTGGTGATGGATCTGCTTGTCAACCTCAAGGAGCCATTCAATAATATATATATATATATATATTTTTTTTTTTTTTTTGATTTTACAATAAAATATTTATATCATATTTTTTTGTCTTTACATATTTTATTCAATTTGATTACCTTGTATTTGGTACTTTTCCTTTGTTTGAGCTAATGGAATCTTCATAGTTTCTTTCTCCTTTTATTTCCAATATTTGATAATTATATTTCATTTACAATGTATTAACTTATCACAGTTTGTCTACTGTAATAGTGATTTTGATTTGATTACACACTAACTATCAACAAAAAGATCCTGTCTATGTGAGAACAAAATAATGATAAATTAATATTATTATACAGTAAATAATGATGTTTCATATTTTAACTTAGTTTAGATTTGTTCGATAATTATATCTCTATGCAACTGTATCAATTTAAAAATTATAATATCATAAAAGAGAAAAAGCAAAAATATTGGCTGATTTTGAGATCGTATGATAAATATAATTAAACATTATTAATTAAAATATTTAAAATATGTACATTGCTGATTTTCAAGTTTCTACATAGTATAATTACAGATGTGATAAACCATTTTAATGATATATTTTTGAATGTAATATTTTAAGTTTTTAATATAATGTATTTAATATATGTAGATTTGAAAAGCGTTACGTTTATCATCACGGGATGTATGTATGATGATGAAAAATTGGGCACAAAAAGATTCTCTAGCCAAGAAAATGGAAGGATTAGTTTTTATATTAAATAATTTTATTTTGTTGGAGAATAATTGTAAACTATATGTACGATACAACATTACATAACCACATATACATACTATTTTTTTACGACGATACATACTATTAATGTACTGAAAACTATACTAGTTGTATGAATCAAATATAAATAGAAGTAGCAAATTTTGATCCAAAAAAATAGAAGTAGTAAACTATTATGTGTTTATTGTATCATCAACATCGTTCTGGCAGCTACTATAATATGCCAGATGATGCAGCGGCATCTGATATTATGGCGCTAATATGATAATTCAAATTATCATAATTATCTTCTAGCTTTCCTTTTTACGTTGGGTTTTATTTTAAGTTTCCTTGTCGTAATAGGTTTTTCTATTTTCCTTTTCTAAGCTGATTTGTGGCTTTAGATTAGCTATATAAACAACTCTAAGTTGTCTTGTTTAATTACGCTTTGAATAATAAGAATAGCTTTTGCTTTAAATCCCTTGTTTGATTCGATTTGATTCATCAACAAGAAGTTGGTCTCAAGAAAGCAACCGAAAGGAACTCTTGATCGATCCAAGAATAGGTCTCTAGAACACTCTAGTTCTTGATCGACCGTTCAACCCATTCGTACGCTGCGCCAGGTTGGTATCAGAGCTTTGCTACGCTCCGAAACTAGCTAACCACTACGATGGTTCGACGAACTCGTAATCAGCAATATCAAGCTGATGACGATGCTCCCGCTACCCAACAATCCGTTGACAATCTTCAACATCAAATTCTCGAGCTCACTGCTGCCGTGGCCGCTTTGACAGCTCGCCAAACCGCCCCTGCTCCTCCTCTACGTCGCAACGATCAGCTATCCACCCATGACAACTCCGACGATGATAATGACAACCCGTTCGCTGCCCTTCGCCAGCAGCAACCTCGTCGACAACAACGCAACAACAGCAACGCTTCTGATTCGGATTCAGACTCTAACTACGATCATAAACGATGGAAATCAAGCTTTAAAATTGAAATCCCAGAGTTTAAAGGCTCGACAACTGCAGAGGATCTACTCGATTGGTTCGTAACTGTAGAAGAGATACTAGATTTCAAGAACATCCCACTTGATCGATGTGCTTCCCTAGTGGCAATACGATTTCGTGAGAGAGCTGCTGCTTGGTGGTATCAAAGTAAAACCACTAGAGCTCGTGCTGGAAAAACAAAAATAACCTCTTGGGATAAGCTCAAAAGAGAGATGCAAAAAAATTTTTTGCCCTATAATCATGAACAATTAATGTTCCAGAAATTTCAGAATCTACGACAAGGGTCTCGTACCGTCGACGAATACGCCACAGAATTCTTCAAGATGATTAACCGTGTGGAGGTTCGTGACACGGAACAGCAATTGGTTATGAGATTTATCGGAGGATTGCGACAACAAATTCAGTTTACTCTGAACCTGTTTCGCCCACAATCAATCTCAGAAGCTCATCAACAAGCTCTTACAGTAGAAACTCAGAACCGCTCTGGTTCTACGTCCTGGAACGCTTCTCGACAAAGCAAACAAGCGGTATCAACGTCAACAGCCTCCAACACCGAGGTCACACCCGCGAAAACAGAGACCGCTATTGTCCCAGTAGCCGATAACCAACAGGCCCGAAGCAGTGGGTTTCGTTGTTACTCTTGTGGGGAAGCTGGTCATCGCCAGTCAGCCTGTCCAAATAAAACTCGCCGTGGTTTGCTCCTTGACGATCAGAACAACGATATTGACGAACCAATCTATGATGACGATGCACAAGGAGAAACAGAGGAACTTGTAGCTGACTCCGGACCTTTGTTAATGCTTCGCCGTTCATGCCTCGCTCCGCATGGTACCTCGGATAATCCACAACGAAACAATTTATTTCACTCCAAGTGCACTATCAACGGCAAGGTCTGCAATTTCATCATTGATTCTGGTAGCTCTGAAAATGTGATCTCCTCTGACGCTGTTAAGAAACTTTCTCTCCCAGAAGAACCACATCCGACGCCTTACAAGCTTGCGTGGTTACAACAACACACCGATTTATTTGTTACCAAACGAACAATGGTATCTTTTTCCATTGGAGATGCTTATCAAGATAACACGTACTGTGATATCGTACCGATGGATGCTTGCCATCTTTTGTTAGGAAGACCATGGGAATCCGATCGAAGGGTCATTCACGATGGCTTTCTCAACACATACAGTTTTCGATTTAACAACCGGAACTTTGTGCTAAAACCCTCACCACCTGCCTCTCTCCCCATCTCATCGACACCTGCAACCCCTACGACGTCTCCTGTCCTTCTCCTGCAACGGGCTCCGTTTGAATGTCTGATGCGTGAAACAGGCATGATCATCCTTTTAGTGATCTCCCCAACAACACACAGTGCTCCATCAACACAACCACAGTTCGACAACTTACTCGCTGAGTTCGCTGATGTCTTCCCAGATGATCTACCATCAGGGTTACCACCGTTACGGGATATCCAGCACCGCATTGACCTGGTGCCTGACGCCTCTTTACCTAACCGCTCCCACTACCGCATGAGCCCATCCGAACATGAAGAGCTTCGACGTCAAGTTGAGGATCTGCTTCAAAAAGGATTTCTCCGCGAAAGTTTAAGTCCTTGCGCAGTTCCGGCACTTCTAATCCCCAAGAAAGACGGCACATGGAGAATGTGTGTTGATAGTCGAGCTATTAACAAGATAACGGTACGCTACAGATTTCCTATTCCGCGTCTTGACGACTTGCTGGATCAAATTGGTTCTGCATCAATTTTTTCCAAGCTGGACTTGCGTAGTGGATACCATCAGATTCGTATCCACCCAGGTGATGAGTGGAAAACTGCGTTCAAAACCCGGGAAGGTCTATTCGAATGGACAGTGATGCCGTTTGGACTTTCTAACGCTCCAAGCACTTTCACGCGTGTTATGAATCAAGCTTTGCGACCTTTTATTGGGAAATTTGTGGTGGTTTACTTCGATGATATTCTCATCTTCAGTTCCTCTTTATCCGAGCACTTAGATCACCTTCGTGACGTTCTCTCCGTTCTTCGACGCGATCAGTTCTTTGCAACGAAGAAGAAGTGTGCATTCGGCGTGTCCGAGGTCCACTTCCTTGGGTATGTTGTCTCTTCTCAGGGTTTGTCCGTCGACCCTGGAAAAGTCGACGCCATACGTTCTTGGCCTACTCCAACGACCATCACTGAAACTCGCAGCTTTCATGGGCTCGCATCCTTCTACCGCCGTTTTGTGTCTCAATTCAGTAGCCTTATGGCTCCAATCACGGATTGTATACGGGATGGCAAGTTTTTTTGGACAGCGGCCGCTGATCATGCTTTTCATATCATCAAAGAAAAGCTTTGCTCCACGCCAATATTGGCACTACCTAACTTCACTGAGGTCTTTGAGCTTCATACCGATGCTTCCAAAACTGGCATTGGCGCGGTCCTCAGTCAACACAATCGCCCTATTGCATTCTTCAGTGAGAAGCTTGCTAACTCTCGTCTCCGTTACAGTACTTACGACGTCGAGTTTTACGCAATTGTTCAAGCAATCAAGCACTGGCGTCATTACCTCTTCCATCGCGAGTTTGTTCTTTACACAGATCATGATGCTTTAAAGCATTTGAGTACGCAAGAGAAAGTATCCGCCAGGCATGCTTCTTGGATCGCTTACCTTCAACAATTTTCTTTTGTGATCAAGCATACTTCAGGATCCTCTAACCGCGTCGCCGATGCCCTCAGCCGTAGGCACTCTCTGCTCGCCACAATGCACACCACAGTCCCTGGATTCAGTTCTTTTGTGGATCTTTATGCGTCTGATCCTTTCTTTGGAAAGATTTACGCTGATACCGTCGCTGGTCTTCCGTCACCGTATACTCTTTGCGATGGTTTCCTTTTTCGTGAAAATAGGTTATGCATCCCGGAATGTAGCTTACGCATTAAGCTAATTACAGAGTTACATCAAGAGGGACATGTTGGCCGTGATCGCACTCTTCACTTGCTTTCAACATCCTACTTTTGGCCTTCTCTGCGTCGTGATGTTGAGCGCTTCGTCGAGCGTTGTGTTACTTGTCAACGCTCTAAAGGTCATACGACCAATGCTGGCTTATATATGCCATTACCGGTTCCAACTCAGCCGTGGACGGATGTTAGCATGGATTTTGTGGTTGGTCTTCCACGGACGCAACGTGGTTTTGATTCCATATTTGTCGTGGTAGATCGTTTTTCCAAGATGGTTCATTTTATTCCGTGTAAGAAGACAACGGATGCTGTGCAGGTTGCTGTTCTTTTCTTCCGCGAGATATATCGGTTGCACGGTCTGCCATCATCCATAGTCTCTGATCGAGACTCTCGTTTTCTTGGCCACTTCTGGCGTTCTCTCTGGAAGCTATTAGACACTAGTCTGGACATGAGTTCTGCTTACCATCCTCAGACCGATGGCCAAACGGAGGTTGTTAATCGGTCCCTCGGTAATCTTTTGCGATGTTTAGTGGGCGATGCTGTCAAGACTTGGGATTCTCGCTTACCACAGGCGGAGTTTGCTCATAATCGTTGTGTCAATCGCAGCTTTGGTTTTAGTCCTTTTCAGGTTATCTATGACATTCTTCCCCGAGCTCCAGTCGACCTGTCATCTCTCCCGGATCGCACAAGAATCCACGGTGATGCTTCTGTCTTTGTCGATGCTATCCTTGATACTCATATAAAGACTAACCAGCAACTCCAAGCCTCCACCGCCAAATACAAAGTTGCAGCAGATTCCCATCGCCGCCGTGTGCTATTTGATATTGGCGACATGGTTTGGGTTCACTTAACTCGTGATCGTCTCCCTGCCCGTGCCTATAATAAGCTCAAGTCTAAGAAGATAGGACCAGTTGAAGTCATCGAGAAGATCAACGATAATGTGTATCGTCTCAACCTTCCTTCCCATATTACTACTTCTGACGTTTTTAACGTTCGCTACCTCACCAAGTATGTTCCTCCGGACACTGATGCTTTGGATTCGCGGTCGAATCCTATTCACCCCGGGGGACCTGATGCAGCGGCATCTGATATTATGGCGCTAATATGATAATTCAAATTATCATAATTATCTTCTAGCTTTCCTTTTTACGTTGGGTTTTATTTTAAGTTTCCTTGTCCTAATAGGTTTTTCTATTTTCCTTTTCTAAGCTGATTTGTGGCTTTAGATTAGCTATATAAACAACTCTAAGTTGTCTTGTTTAATTACGCTTTGAATAATAAGAATCGCTTTTGCTTTAAATCCCTTGTTTGATTCGATTTGATTCATCAACAAGAAGTTGGTCTCAAGAAAGCAACCGAAAGGAACTCTTGATCGATCCAAGAATAGGTCTCTAGAACACTCTAGTTCTTGATCGACCGTTCAACCCATTCGTACGCTGCGCCACCAGACTTCAAATCCAATAACTTTGATTGAAATTTGACATATTTTCTAATATTTTTGACTGTATAACATTACATCGATTATTAATCAATATATTTTTTTGTTTTTTTGTATTCATTTTATAATCTATTTTAAGACTTTGGTTAGCTAGCAAAATGAATGATGATAATTGTATTGACATTATAATAGTTAGTAGTTACTAAATGTTGTTATATAAGATACATAGTTAATGTATGAATAATATATTATTTTTGTTTAGATGTGTAGTATGTGATTGATTTTAGTTGACAATCATTATTTTTTTATCAGAAGAAGGTTATTTGTCACAGACATCTGTTTAATCAACAGCTGTGCATAAAGTTGGTGGTGGTTTTTTTTTTTTTTTTTTTTGAAACTCAAGTTGGTGGTGGTTATTACTTGGTTTTTTGTTTGTCCAGCAAAGTTGCCTTGGGCATTAAAATTATTTAAGTTTCTTTACAAAATTCAGGGTTTGAATTATGACCAAGAAATTAAGAAGAATATCGAATTTCTTATTATTCTTAAAAAAGTTCACCATTTGTTAAGGATTTTTTTTCTTTTCTTTTCATTTCTTTTGTAGAAAAATATACCAAAAAAACAATGTCAAATTTCTTTAAAAAGTTATGATTTTTTCGTTTTTACTATTTTATTTATATCCGTTCTTTTTCTATTGGTTCATATTGTTTTTATAATGGTCATCAGTTACATTTTTAGTGAGCAAACTACTCAACTGATACAAATAATTTAGAAGATAAGTGACATAATAAAATTTTGAATCAGTTCTTACCTATTAAAACGGAATTTTGATGCAGTTAAGATTAATATGTTTACAAAAACATATTAAGTGTAGGTTGTGTACTCGAGTTTTTAAATGTTTACCAAAATACGTTTCTTGGAACATATTTTTGATCGTGATAAAAAAGAATAACATATTTTTGGAATTCAGTGGCGGTGACTTACGTATTATTTGGAATTACGATGCTGACCCTAACGTGGATCCCATTGACCTTTAATCATTGAAGTTATTAAGCTATTATTTTCCTAGTTTAAAATTTAAGTTTACCTTTAATATACTAATACATCCTGGTTACTGATCTGGATTTGTCCCCCCTAATATAAACAAGTACTGATCGCCCACACTCTATAAACACGGGATTGATTTTGAAATCAAGCCTGAGATATGATGGTTTTGTAAATTATTATTATAACTCAAATTTAAAGGCTAAATAAATAAACTAGTACTGTGTAAATAATGATGGGATGTTAGAAGGAAGTGATTAGATGTGAGTCATTTTCGGGATGGAAATAAATGGTCACAGTTTCCCGTTGAGGCCATACATAGCCTCCGCTATTACTACGTCTACTTGTTAAGTTGTTATTATTGCCATGGCTTTTTTTTCATATAGAACCGTTTTGACGGCTGTTATTTAACTAAATCAATAATTTAAAACACTTGAACATTGCTACCAGTACAATCAAGTTCAATCGTTAAGTGATTAATTTCTCCAGCCTTTAAATCAACAATTTTATATTTCTTTTTATTATCATAGATAATCTGGTGAATCCAACTTATCATATGGTATGTAAATTCGTAAAAATACATTCATACCACATGGTCAATATCTTATTCGATCTAAATTGTTGTTGAGAACAAGTTATATATATATATATATCTCCGAAATTTATATCTTCTTGTTATTGTTGAGATCGCAAATTATTAGTGAGTCAAGAAGCATGGTTACGACTCACGAGAGTTGGGACATATAACAATAGAGACACACTGCTGCAAAAATCTACTAGAAAAAAATATATATATTCCCAGCCGAGTTTCAATAGGAAATCACAACAGTTATGCCACTTGATTCTCATAGGTGCATTTCGTAGTTGAAAAATACTAATCAGGTATCAAAAATAGTATTGGGTTTTATTATAGAACAAGATTATGACTCTCCCATTTAAAAGGCAGGTATATATTTTATTTTTATTTTCTTGAGAAAAATTCAATTTTTATATTTGTTTTTTATAATTATATTTGCGTCTAATATTAATTTAACTTAGTATATTTTGGTAACCATATTCAATATGTCAAGTTACATAACTATACATTTGTGCCATATGCATTTTATAAATCATTTTAAAATTTATTTTTAAAATATGCAACATATTATATTTTCTTAATAGTTATCTAATATAATTAGTCAATAATATTTGTATCCAAAAAACCTGATTCGGAATCAACCAAAAAAACAAAGTCTCATATTTTGTTAGGCATGGTCTTATATTCGAACGGTTCTTAAATTGTTATATCCGAAAATTAATATCAAATCCAATCCGCACCGAAACCCAAACAAAAGTTTTGAAAAATATTTCAAATATAATTTTAATATATTCTGTTATATATATATATATATATAAGTAAATAGGTTAATGTGTGATCTTTACTAATTTTGAGTAAAATCACATTTATTACAACATATTTCCTAAACCCATTAAACCCGTGAAAATTTATTTCTATTAAAAGTTCTATTAAACCCGTTAAACCCTGTTAATCATTAAAATTAAATGTTATTAATAACCCGCTGCCACCACTAATAAATAATTAAATATTAATATTAGTTAAATTTTAAAGTTTCATTTTTCACAAACTTAAGAACTATATTTCCATCAGTTTATATATTTTTCTGTTTTAATATTACATATATTCAGAAAATTTTAATATTTATTACAACATATTTCTTAATTTTCAGATAAATATAACTATATATTAAGTTACGAAAGAAATTTATTAATATATATATATATATATATTATAGTGGTCATTCAATTTAATTTGCTTTTATTATGAATTTAAAAGAAGTGGGAGTTTCACTATTACAAATATGTAACTGTCGGTATGAATTTGAGTGAAATGGATCCCGAAAGTTTTTGGATTAAATGGATGGTTAATTTTTGGGTTTAAAAAATATATAACTGTTGATATATGTATATAGGTCTAATAACAAAAACAAATCTTTATTATTAATCAAGAAGCATTTTGAAAATGTAACTTTGAAAATGTAAGTTATTTACATAAGTGTCATGCTAACGTGGTATCACCATATTCACTCTCAGCCAATATATATAATTAACTTTTCTCACTTAGAAAAATTACAAAGAAATACCATTGTTGTTCAACTTTATATTAGTGTCTAAAATTAACATAGGAATGCACATCAAATGAAATTGCCATAAACAGTTCAGCATAATGGTTTTGTGTAAAATGATTTCAGTCAACTTTATATAGCACAGTAATTATTGTCAATCCACAATATTCGTTCACACGTTATATTATTCCACAGTAACAATATGATACACAAAGCTAATTAGATTATTGTCAACTAAGATGTTATACATCGTTGAACTTAATAAAATGATTCTCTTTTCATGTCACTGATTCTTTAGCGCTGTAGATTTTTATTAATTTTTTTACATGCTTGGGTTGATTATCAATTTTTTTAATGAACACATCAAATATTTTTTAAGTCATAGAACAATCTTTAGTTGATATGGGGTTACTTATAATTTCACGGAAAAACATGTAAAACTTATGCAACATATATATGTCACATGACCTATATGTAATGTGAGTTTTTTTCAATCTAATTATACTAAACATAATTGTTCACTCCGCGCAATGCGCGGATCTCTATCTAATAAAGGATTAAATAGTTAGTTGTACACAACATATATCAATAAATCTTGATTTTAATTTAATAGTATTGATCCGTATATATGTGACTATTACTAATTTTAACAGTAGCGAGTTTCTGTTAAGAAACTTGTTTTAAAATAACAGATTAAAATTTTGGTTAGAAAACTCAATAAATAAATAGACATAGACATTAGTATTCAAAACAGGAATGGTTAACGCCATAAATTTGAATAATTCAATTGTTGATGGTCAATAGTAAATTTAAGGTGGAAACATAAGAGAAGAAGAAACATTCAAATGGATTGAGCAAGGAACTATCAGCAGAGCCGTCCCTAGATCATGCGTGATGAGACATTTAGTACATGCTTCCATTTTTATATGCTCCCGTGGGCAAAAATTCAGATACATATATATATATATATATATATATATAAAATATTCTCTCATTGATCATCTAATGAGTAAACTAAATTGTTTGTTTTGTGTCGTTGTTTTATTAACTTTAATTAAATTTAATGAGTATAAAACATAATAATTTAGTGGTGCAGTAAATTAAAAAAATTATAAAACTGAAAATCCAATTCAAAAGATGTAGATTATAACTTTTTATGAAAAAAAAAATTCTCGATTGCTTAGCATTTTTTATTTGGAAATATTTTTATGAGTTGGTTTTTATTTCTCATGATGTAGTATATTAGCTCTCATTTATTTTTTTGTGCCGGCTATGGAGTATCGACCGATTTGAACAAAAGAGTTATAATAGTACTCCTGCCGTTTCATATTATATAATGTTCTATCTCAACGTATGAATAGTAAGAAAAACATTTTTTTATCAAAATATCACTAAATTACAATTTAAAATTAGTTTATTTAATTATAAATAAAAAATAATAATTTGTTAAACAGTTTTTGATAAAGGTAAAATACATAGATTTATGCAAGTTTTATATATTCTATCCATTCCAAAATAAATGATGTTTTGAAGAGTTTTTGATATTTTTAAATACATGATGTTTTGGTTTTATATTAATTTTTATTGAAGATTGTGAAACCAATGATCTTTTATAGTTTTTGATCATTGGTTGAATTAATGTTTTTAAGTTCTTAATGATATTTTTTAGATAAAAATGTATATCTTAATTCTTCTGTATTGACTTAAAACATCAACTATTTTGAAACAAAATAAATATTACTCTCTTTGTTCTTTTTTTTTGGCATCAAACGGCTGTTCTTTAAAGATGTATGTTTTTGTGTTTTCACACATATTAAGAAAACACATTAATCATACATTGTTTTCAGAAATTATCAAATTCAAATGCATTTTAACTAACAGTTTTTCAATAAATTCAATTAATTTTATTGAAATTTGCAGTTTTATATATGAAACATAAAAAGTAGGGATAATTTGAAAAATTCTCTATTTAGGATTTTAAATTTGAAAAACACAATGTCTCTAATTTCTTTTGAAAACTACATTTTTTAAATATGAATTTACTTTCCACTCTAATTTAATATTTCAATAATTAATACATAAATTTGTAATTAATAATAATTTATAATTATTTATGTTTAAAATAAATATGCGTTTAAAGATAAATATGTTACAATAAGAAAGATATATAAAATAAATAAAATTATGATTTGTGTTGAGTTTATCATGACGTTAATATAGATTTTAATTTATTTTTTTAACTATAAAGTAAATAAAATTTATTATTCTATATAATAAAATTTATAAATATATTAAAAAGATATAGGAAAGATATTATGTAGTTTAAAAGATATTAAGCATATTCTCTAACGATTTTTCTTTTTTTCTAATTTTTTTTTTAAATATAATAAAATTGAGAAATATTAAGATTGTACAATTTGGTAAATTTATATATAAATAAGTGTATTTTCTAAAAGTTTAAATCAAGTATGTATTTTTCAAATTATAATCTTATTGAAATGTATTTATCCAAATTTTCCCTAAAAGGTATATATTTGTGAAACAATTTATTTTTCTAAAAAAAACTATTTTTTAAAGAACTGAGGAGTACGAAACAACAAAATATTTTCTAAAACATAAGTTTACTGAAATTGAGGAAGAATTAACTTCTTATCCCTATGGGATGATTTAGAAAAAAAAATATTCTCAATTACTACATTATTTCAAAAGTTTTTTTGAATATGATGAGCTTTAGTACTCTCACGGAAATTCATACATATACATGTAGTACACACACACCCCCACAAAGTATACTCTGTGCACGGAAAATCACAGACACTCACTCAGATGTATACACACGAATATGTGTGTCAGCCTGCATCTGTCTGATTTTCGACGTGGCACCAACATAGAAGATCTGGTATTACACTTTTAACAAAAAAACATTTTATTTTAAAGCGTGCAAAACTTCGTATTAGAATCCATAATTAATGTAAATCCATAGTGTCATTTAGACACATTCCACGCTTATTAAAAAAATAATAAAACATATTGACCCACCCTTATTTATTATACATTTATTAATCAAAATGAATTAACTAAACATTTATTGGTTATTTGAAACGACAGAACATAAATTTAATATAAAAAACTGCAATGAAAATGCAGCATAACATTTATTTTGCAATAAAATAAAAAACTAGAATGACATTCTTTATAAAACAAAGAGAATAATATAAATAGCATATAAATAAAATATTATAACAATATTAATTAATATAATATTAAACTAAAATATAAACCTTACATAGAAATACATAATTAAACATTATATTACAAGTAAAATACCAAATTAATCTAGTTTAGTAATACTTCTATATATGATCAATTTGTTAAGTTTATTTTTAATATTGTTATTGTGTAAATCTAATTTTAATTTTTTCTCTATTTTTATATGTAAAACTTGAACTTATAAAAGCAAATTTGAAATATTATGATATATAATTTTCTTAAGGATTAAAAAGATAGACGACAAAGCAAATTTGAACAATTTTTTATATAGGATTAAAAGCAAATTTGAACAATTTTTTTATATTGGTTACAATCGAGTCCGACCAAACTTGGAAAAAACTGAACCAAACCCGACATGAGTATTAGCAAAACCCGAATGAAATTTATGAGCATAATACTGAAAATCTAAATTAAACAAAGCGGCCACCGAATACCCATGCCTACTGTGTAGCTCAACTTGCTTAGTTAACAATAACAACTAAACCTCAATACATTGTGAATGGTTTATTTGGGGCCTCATGGGTTGGTCTAGACGTTTACTTGGATACTGTCCATTTGGATATTGGTTTTTCAGATTTGAAAATTGATTTTTTTTTAAAGTATTTAAAAAAACGGCTAGGGTTCGAGAAGGATCCTCTTGGATCCGGTTGTTTCGGGTTTTAACGGAAGTAACTAAACCACTCGATTCGACTTTATATCCAGACTACCTAAACTTATTTTAAATAACTTAAAAACCAAAATACTCAATTTATGTAGTCCGAATAGGTTATTTTTGTCTGAAAATAACCATAGATATAATGTTGCTTGAGAATTTTTATCGGAACATCCATTTTTATCTATATATACCCAAAATAACTAATATATTTGACATATAATTTTTATTTTAGGTATTAATATTTAATACTATATAAATATAATTTAAAATAACCTTATATATTATTGGTTATATTCAGATACTCATTTGGTTCTCGGTATATGTCGGATTCGGTTTTGATTTTTCTAGTACTGAAAAAGACCATTTCAAATATTTAGGCAGGATTTGATCAGATTGAATATCCTATTTCTCGGGTCGGTTCTGGTAAGTACTTTGGATATGGATGTTATACCTCACCTCTTTTTGTTCCGTCTCTCTAATTGTTCTCTTTTTATTAATCTTCATATGTATTTTCTTTTCGTGTACTTATTTTTATTAATTATTTAAAGATTTTAGATCTGTAGACTTGTTAAGTTTTTTTTTTGAGACTAGTAGGCTTGTTACTTCCTAAAAGATAAGGAGATAAAATTCAAACTATATAATTGAAACACTTTTCAGAAACAAATTTTTTCCTACAACATTTGAAATTGTGACTTCCAGATTTTCTACTAATATTACTTTAACTATTTAACCAATTCTTCGTTGTTCTTATGTACTTTCTTATTGTTGTTAAGAACTCAATAACCGTTGATTTTACCTAGCAAAACCAAACAAAAAAGTAAGATCTAGTTTACATTTTATTTTATGGGAGCTCTTTTTAATCAGGTGATGTGTTTGAGTTGAAACATGAAATTAAAAGCGCATGTTACTACAGCCCCAAACTACCAATGTATTGGGCCAAGCTTGTAGTTTTCTATTTGTATTTTATTCTTATATTTATTTGTATAGTTCTGTATTATACTTTTTTTTTTGGGAAAATAGTTTTTTTTAGGTCAAAAAAATGATCTTCATGTCTCATTAGACTAATTTGTTCTTTGTATCATTTTTTCCTATAATACCCTTTAGTAATTCACAAAATAAATAAAATAAATAGTTTTACAAACCAAAAAAAATTTTAAAATAGTAACTAGTGATGACAAACCAAGATCAACTTATTGGTATTTTTTTTTCAATTCTAAAAATGTTTAAATCATAGTTTTATATTTTGTTCTAATAAAAGTAGAATCGAGATTCTACATAGTAGAAAATATGATCTACTTTTTTCATTGAATCTACTATGTTTAGAATACGTGTTTTACATAAATAATAGTAATCTAAAAATATTTAGAAAACACATTCTACGCATAACCTATGTTTCTAAAATCCGTAGAAATCGGAATCTACACATTACTAGATTTCTAAAACCAGTAGAAATCGGATTCCACACAATATTATAAACAAGTTTGTTTACAATATTTTATTTAAAACTTAAAAAATAAAAATACTATTAAATAAATATTATAATTCTATTTTAAAAACGAAATTTATTTTCATATATCTTTTACAATTTTCTTTGTTTTGAATATAAAAAAGGAAAATTACTATTAATAATATTTATAATAATATTTTTAATTATTGGATAGATTAACACATGTCACAATCTTAAAGTTTTAATTGCCATGTGTCGCGATCATATTAATTAGTAACTTTGAAAACTAAGCTTTATATAATAAGATCTAAAACAATTAGAAATCGATTTCTAACATATTTACAATATTCTAAATATAGTAAAATACATACGGATAATGACACATTCCAAAAATATAGGAATTGAATATTTGGAAATATTTTATTTCCTTATTTAATAAATCGTTTTAAAAAAAATCATTTTAAAAAAAGGAAAACAAGAAGAAAATCTTGTTTTAATTAATTATTAAGTTAAAAATTGAAAAAAAAAAACAAAATCGTGTTCTAAACTTCTTTTTTCTTCTCCAGACGCCGTCTTCTATTCATTCACAAAATTTCTCAAAAATGTTTCTGCTGTGATTCATATCTATGAATCATGTGGTGTTTGGGATTTGGTTGTAGATTCAGGTTGGACCGGCGCAATCTAATTAACTTGAAACGATCGATCAATTTTCGTTGTTTGGATTTTTCGGTATCGAGCAGCCGAGATCGATCAGTCCCAATGCGATCGATCGATCCCGATGAATCATCAAACCTTCATTCTTTACGATTTTTATTTCTGAGAATTTTAAAACACTAACTTTTTAAATTATTATAGTTAAAAATATTTTTAATATTTACAAATCGGTTAATTTAGAAATTTTAATTGAAATTAAGGGCAATATGGTCATTTTGAAAAGATTTAGTTTATTAGGACATGAATCGCATAAAATTAGTCTAATGGAACATGAAGATCATTTTTTTGGCCTAAAAAAACTATTTTCTCTTTTTTTTTTGGTTTCCCTAAAACTGAAAAGGGCATATTCAAAAAGGTTACACAACCAGCTAAAAGTTCATAGAGCCTCTTCATACCTCTGAAGAAAACCAATGTAGAGCAGTCGTAATTTTTTATAAGTTACTATATGTTCTTGTCCCTTTCACTGACTCACTGATGCTTACAAGACATAACTAAGCATATCGAACCACTTTCTACATTTGGAAACCACGAATACTATTACATACGAAACTATGATAATAATACTTTTTAACCTCAAGCTTTTTTTAGCTCAATGGCCAATGGTAAGTTAAGCAAACTGTTAGATACTGATATGTAACTGTTTACCTCTTCTTGATGCAACTACACTGTCATTGGTCTTGATTGATTTCTTTCATCAAGAGAATCATATATGAGTTGAATAAGAAAATCTAGTCCCAATTTCGTTATAATTTAGCACCCAATTTAACTAGTCCCAAATCCAATGACATCCTTTCACCTTCCTTTGTTCACATCAGCTTGGGAAACATGCACATGAGAGACATAGCTATCAGTGTACATTTATTCTTGTATAGAGAATCTTTGTATATGTTGTACATTAAATCCTTGTGATCTGTTATAATATAAACCATAAATATATAGATCTCTAATCTCTTTGTTTTGGTTTAGGTCTTGGTCATGTTTATATATAAACGAATTCTCAATTGTAAATATTTATGGGTTCAAATCCCACTGTCAACAATAGCTTTTGTTATTTATTTGTTCTCATCAAAAAAAATTGTAAATATTTGTTAATTAATAATTAGGGAACCTTCATGTAGTATTAGAGCCACCTTCATGCTATACCAGTTCATCATGACTCAATGTACAAACTACAAAATATACAAAATTTCTCTATAGACTATAATATATGTACACTAATAGTATGATGACTCTGGCTTCGTCTTAGGCCTTGATTGGTAGAGCATTAGCATTAGCGTTATGCTCTACATTATCCAATCAACATTTGGTACAAAAGCATTTAAAAGAGCATTTACTAAATGTTAATGCTCTCTAAATGCTCTCTAGCAAATGCTCTCATATGAAGCTTTTGGAAGAGCATTTGCATTTATAATTTATAAATTTAAGAAATATATATAATTAGTTCACTTATTTTATTTAATAATATCATAAAATCATTTTTATATCCAAAAATAAAATTTTGATTTCTAGAATAAATTTACAATTTAAAATATTTTTTTAAATATTTTTTTAACATTTTAATTTAATTATATTTAATTAAATTAATATATAAATTATATTTTAAATTAATTATATAAATTAGATAAATTAATTATATATATTAGATAAATTAATTATATAAATTATATAAATTATGAAATTAATTATATATTTAATAAATTAATTATATAAATTATATTATATATAAATAATATTTTAAATAAATAATATAAATTAAATAATTTTTTTTGTCGAATTAAATTATATTTTAAAATATAATATAATTAATTTAATTATATATATTAAATTATATTTCAAATGCAAAATATTATTTTTAAAAATAGATATTTTAATTGAATTTTTTTTTAAAATAAAATTTTAATTGTAAACATAATTTTAAAACTAGTAAATAAAATAACTAATTATATATATTAATATATAAAATAATATATATATATATATTAAATTAAAATATCTATTTTTAAAAATAATATTTTGCATTTGAAATATAATTTATTTAAATATATTATATTTAAATATATATATATATATATATATTACAAATATATTCGTTATATATAAATATATTATATATTATATATTATTTTTAATAATAAATTTTAATAGCATGTTCATACTGCTCTACCAATCAATCTTTTAAACAGTTTAGCAAAAGCATACAACTTCTGCAGCATACTGCTTTTATAGCATAATGCTACTGCTTTCTCATCTGCTTTGCCATTCAGGGCCTTAATCAATCAGACCTATGGAGGCTCCCCCCGTTATGGTAGTAGCTAGCACATGTCCTTGTAGAAAACACGATTAAAGTTAAATTAATGGGCCTATATTGGGCCGGGGCCCAGATAATTTTTAACAACTATTTTGTTCCAGGAACGAAACTTTGTGGGCTCAAAATATCGGTGAAACAGCGGTTCGGTCGTGAGATCATAATCTCTCAAAGCTTGTGTCGGGTTAACGATTCGTCGGTATCGAAACCCTCGCGAGAAAGTTTATTTTTTTTCTTTCTTGATACGATGTCCGGAGAGGAAGACGCCACCGTGAGGGAGCCGCTAGATCTGATCCGTCTGAGTCTCGACGAGAGAATCTACGTCAAGCTCCGCTCAGACCGCGAGCTTCGCGGCAAGCTTCACGTGCGTTTTATTTTCCTCTCTCTCTCGTGGGGGTTCGAAAGTTTCAATCTTTAGCAAAAGGGTTCTCGAATTGATAGACGAAACCTTTTTTTAAGTTGTCTCACTTTAGGTTTTGGTTTTTGGTTTGGGCAGGCGTTTGATCAGCACTTGAATATGATTCTGGGAGATGTTGAAGAAGTTATCACAACGGTTGAGATTGATGATGAGACGTACGAAGAGATTGTCCGGGTACTTTTTGCTTCTTTCCTTATGTTTTGATTGTATGTTAATTTGAGGGATTGGTGGGTGGCTAAGTATCTCAAAGTTAAAGATATTGTAGATAGAGGAGTCTGTTTAGTACAGTTACTCAACTGCTCTAATTGAGAGTAGTGATTAGTAGTTATTTTTTTTTTCAGTGATGAAGTCTCTTTAAGCTTATTAGGCACACTAGTTGATTAGAGACACTTCTATAGTTGTTCTACCTTTTTATCTGATTGGTTTGTCACTATTTTTTTTTGAATTTGCAGACGACAAAGCGCAACATTCAGTTTCTGTTTGTGAGAGGAGATGGAGTGATATTGGTGTCTCCACCACTCAGGGCACCCTGAAAGTTAAAAACTCAAATTTGTAGCCTATGTTAAGGGAGCTTTTAAGTCTTCTCAGTGGGAGCTTTGTGTGACTATTGGTGTGTATTTTAGTCACTTGTTGTCTGAAACTTAAAAAAAAACTTGAATGATCTCTTTTACTTAATCCCCATTTGCTCTCGGATATTTATACCTTAGCTACTTCGTGTGACATTCTTTAATTACAAATTTACAACCCAGTTCATCTTAGTTTACAAACAAATGTTAGTTCTAAAGAAGAGCAACAAAAAAAAAACAAAAGAAAAACATGTTTTGTTACCCTGTACAGTATCATTGTGAGCTTCTGTAGTTTCTGCTTGGAGAATCCATCGGTCCTCTGTTTGGAACTTTAGGTAGTGAAGGAGTTGGCTCTACAGGGACTGACTCTGCAAAGCGTGCTGTGTTCACACGAGTCCTCTCCATCTCTGTTTCTAGCAGTTCACCTGAATACTGTTTCGTTAGAGCCTGATCACAAAAACAAAACACAAGTTAAGACTTGAAGTTTGTTAATATATCTGTTGGAAAGAGTAAGGATGGCTACAAGGAGGTCATCTGCTGAAACAGATGATCCTCGTCAGTCATCTGAAGCTTGGTCTTCGCTGCCACGAGTTGGTCTGTTGTGCCAAAAAAAACAGAATTAATGACTCGCAAAAGTGTCGATTAGTCCTTCGATCAGAAAGCCAGCAGGGGTCTTGCTCAATAATATAATTACTCATTTTTCTTCTCAAAAGCCTCTTTGGTTACTTCCACATGTATTGGCATTTCTAAAAATAATTCCTTTTTTTTTCAATCATATGTGATTAAATTTTATAAAACACATATGGAAGTTAATCCAATAATTAAGGGCCAAATACACAAAATATAGGATTTGGTTTCTAAAAGTAAAATTTTGATCATAAATGCAATAAATACCAGAGGTTACAAAATATTACATTACACATAAAATAGTGACTGTTATAAAAAATATTAACAATCATAAATAAAAAAATATTCATTCTATTTTAATAGAACAAATTTAATTATTTTAAATAAATAATAATCTAATTATTTAAAATTGTAAAATTCATTAGACGGTTAGAGGTTACAAAACACTACAATTATAAAATAAAAAAGATAATTCAGTTTATTTTAATGTAGTAAATTTGATAACTTGATTATTATATTAGATTTCATAATATGTTATCATAATCAATAAAAATTGCATAGTAAGTAAGAAACAAAGTATTTAACTAGCGTTAGAAATTGGTGACTAGTGAGAGAATCGGGTAAATATAAGCCTAAGACACACACAGCGTCGTTTTATAAAGGGAACCATTTTTTTCTCTTTTGGCTCAACAACAACCCTAGGGAAAGGAACCCTTCAAGCCCGTTTTTAACAAAACCAAAACTTGCTTCCGCTCACTCCCTTCTCTCTCTGCGCCGCCGCGCTATCTCCTAATCTCGCTAACCCTAACTCCCTCCCTCTCCGACGTTAAGGTAAAAACGATTCTCCTCTCCTACTTAGCTTTGTACCGATCTCGATTGTTTAAAACCTAAAATTGATTTCAGATAATTTACCTATGGGGCGGAAGAAGCCTAGTGCTCGCGGTGGAGACGACGAAGCACCAGCTGCTTCGTCTCTCGTCGGTGGTGGTGGTGGTAAGTCGAAGAAGAAGGCTGTTCAGATCGATGACGATGAGTACTCCATAGGTACGGAGCTCTCTGAGGATCCTCCGAAAGGAGATGAAGAGAAGGTTGTTGTTGTTATCACTGGGAAGAAGAAGAAAGGTAAGAAAGGTGATAAGAGAAGTGACGATTTCGCTGCGGCGGAGGAGGAGGACGATGTTGTTGCTTTTGAAGGGAAGAAGAAGAAGTCTAATAAGTCTAGGAAAGGAGGAGGTGGATCCGTTAGCTTTGCTTTGTTAGATGATGATGAGGATGGTGATGAAGTGGAGGAGGATGAGCCTAAGAAGAGTGGTACTACGGCTTCAGCTTTTGGTGCTCTTGGTGGTGATGATGATGAGGAGGAGGAGGAGGTGAAGCCAATCACCTTCTCTGGGAAGAAGAAGTCTTCTAAGAAGAGTGGTAATTCATTTGCGGCTTCAGCTTTTGATGCACTTGGTGATGATGATGATGAAGGTGAAGAGGAGGAAGAGGTGAAGCCAATCACCTTCTCTGGTAAGAAGAAGTCTTCTAAGAAGAGTGGTAATTCATTTGCGGCTGCTTTGCTTGATGATGATGAAGAGGAGAGTAATGCAGCTGAGGAGGAAGAGAAGCCTTCTGAGATTATGTTTACGGGTAAGAAGAAGTCTTCTAAGAAGAAGGGAAGTAGTGTTTTGGCGTCGTTGGGTGATGATGATGACTCAGTTGCTGAGGAAACGAGTAAGGATAAAGCTTCTGATGCTAAGAGTGTAGAGGTTGTAGAGCCTGCGAAGGGTAAGAAAAAGAAGAAGAATAATAAGAGTGGGAGGACGGTACAGGAAGAGGATGATTTGGACAAGCTTCTGGCAGAGCTTGGAGAAGGCCCTGTTGCTGGAAAACCTGCTGAAGAAGAGAAAGTTCAAGCTGAGCCTCAGCCTGTTGTTGCAGCTGTAGAGAATGATGGTGAGAAGGAAGGAGAAGAAGAGAGTGCTGCAGCGAAGAAGAGGAAAAAGAAGAAGGAGAAGGAGAAGGAAAAGAAGGCAGCAGCAGCTGCAGCAACCTCTACTGTGGAGGCTAAGGAGGAAAAACAAGAAGAATCAGTAGCTGAGCCACTGCAGGGGAAGAAGAAGGATGCAAAAGGTAAAGCAGCTGAGAAGAAAATTCCTAAACATGTCAGAGAGATGCAAGAGGCTCTTGCACGGCGGCAGGAAGCCGAAGAGAGAAAGAAGAAGGAAGAGGAAGAAAAATTGAGAAAGGAGGAAGAGGAGCGCCTGAGGCAGGAAGAGCTTGAGAGGCAAGCCGAGGAGGCTAAGCGCAAGAAGAAGGAAAAGGAAAAGGAGAAACTGCTGAGGAAGAAGCTAGAGGGCAAGCTTCTAACAGCAAAGCAAAAGGCTGAAGCTCAGAAGAGGGAGGCTTTTAAGAACCAGTTGCTTGCCAGTGGTGGAGGTCTCCCACTTGCAGATGAGGGTGAGCCTGCCACAAAGCGTCCCGTTTATGCCAACAAGAAAAAATCAGCTCGCCAAAAGGGCAATGATTCTGCCTCTGTTCAGGTGGAAGAGGAGGTCGACCAAAAAGAGAATCATGCAGATGAGCCAGATACTTTAGAAGTGGGTTCAGCAGAAACTGAAAAGGTGGATTTAGTAGAGTCAGCAGACACTGATGAGAAACCTGGTACTGCTGATGTAGCTGCGGAGAATGGAGCTGAGGAAGAAGATGATGAAGATGATGAATGGGATGCAAAGAGCTGGGGGGATGATGTTGATCTTAAGTTCAAAGGTGATTTCGATGATGAAGAGGACAAAGCCCAGCCTGTAGTTAAGCAAGAAATAAAGGACGCTGTATCAAAAACTCAAGACTCAGGTTAGTGTGAATTGTTGTTCTCTAGCCATCTTCCTAGTGAAATATCGGTGTCTGTTTTAATCTTTTGAATTTTTACGCAGGCCCTGAAGCGGAAAAACCAACAGCTAAACCAGCAGTTACGAACAACCGAACAGCACCTGCCACTAAAACTGAAGTGGAAGATGCTGCACGTCCAAAACGTGCTACCCGAGCCAAAGATGCATCTAAGAAAGGCAAAGGCTCAGCTTCCAGTGAAACCAAAGAGGGTGAAGAAAACCTCCGCTCTCCCATTTGCTGCATCATGGGCCATGTCGATACTGGTAAAACGAAGCTGTTGGATTGCATCAGAGGAACAAATGTACAGGAAGGCGAGGCTGGAGGTATTACTCAGCAGATTGGTGCAACATATTTCCCCGCTGAAAACATCAGAGAGAGGACCAGGGAGCTGAAAGCCGATGCAAAACTTAAGGTACCGGGTCTACTGGTTATTGATACACCTGGCCACGAGTCCTTCACGAATCTGCGGTCAAGAGGTTCAGGTTTGTGTGACCTTGCAATTTTGGTGGTTGACATAATGCATGGGTTAGAGCCACAAACCATCGAATCTCTAAATCTATTGAGAATGAGGGACACCGAGTTCATTGTTGCCTTGAATAAGGTGAGACTCCTTGTCACTCTGATGGATAAGAGTTTTTGTTACCTGTCGTTAGTTCCCATGTTGAAAATTAACCTTTTTATCTTCCAGGTGGATAGGCTATATGGATGGAAAACATGCAAGAATGCTCCTATCGTGAAGGCAATGAAGCAGCAAACTAAAGATGTTGTAAATGAATTCAACATGAGGCTCACTGGGGTAAGTTATACGTCTAGCGTTTCTTTATATGGCTTGAGTTAACACTTTGTGCACGGTTTACTCAAATTATTATGGTGTTTCGTTGGTATTTCAGATTATAACTCAGTTCAAGGAGCAAGGTCTCAACACTGAGCTTTACTACAAGAACAAAGAAATGGGAGAAACTTTCAGCATCGTTCCCACCAGTGCTATTACGTATGAATATCTGTTTACTTGTCTTCAATTTACTTCTCAACAAGACAACTCATCAACCCTTGATAGTTGGTTAACTTTGGTTCTCTATATTTCAGTGGGGAAGGGATCCCAGATCTTTTGCTGTTGTTAGTTAACTGGGCGCAGAAAACAATGGTTGAGAAGCTTACATATGTTGACGAAGTGCAGGTATCTCATCTCTCTTTTAGGGATCATTTTCTTTCCGAAGTACTTCAGTATGATGAATTCTTAAATCCTTTTTTGAATTGGTCGAACAGTGTACTGTCCTGGAGGTTAAAGTTATTGAAGGCCATGGTACAACGATTGATGTTGTGTTGGTAAACGGTGTACTTCATGAAGGTGATCAGATCGTCGTGTGTGGGTTACAGGCAAGTAGAAACCTTGTCATCTATAACCAAACAAGTCATGCACTGGGCACACATTACACATAGATTTAAAACTTTGAAAAGTAATGTTATTTCTTCCTCTTCTATTTCAGGGACCTATAGTCACAACAATTAGAGCGTTACTGACTCCTCATCCAATGAAGGAGTTACGAGTGAAGGTACTTTCAGATACTACACTTCATTAGTCTGACTGTTATTCTTTCAGAAACATGGTTCATTTAAAATCTTTTTCTGAATTGTTTTTCTTATACAAAACGTGAATTCCTTCCTGGTCTCATGTTTCAGGGTACTTATGTGCATCATAAAGAAATAAAGGCTGCACAGGGTATTAAAATTACAGCCCAGGTGATTTGAACAGACTCCACAATTATCTCAGTTCATAGTTGAAATTGCTGATATTTGGATCACATCCTGACTATTGCTTCTTTTTTTGTTTTGTTTCAAAAAGGGCCTTGAACACGCTATTGCTGGCACTGCTCTGCACGTGATTGGACCTGATGACGACATCGAAGCAATCAAGGACCAGGCTATGGAAGACATGGAGTCAGTTCTGAGCAGGATCGACAAAAGCGGCGAAGGAGTGTACGTACAAGCGTCTACACTAGGGTCACTGGAAGCGTTGCTCGAGTTCTTGAAGTCCCCAGCTGTGAAGATACCCGTCAGCGGCATCGGCATAGGTCCTGTGCACAAGAAGGACATCATGAAGGCCGGAGTAATGCTCGAGAGGAAGAAGGAATACGCTACGATCTTGGCTTTCGACGTGAAAGTGACCACAGACGCTCGCGAGCTCGCTGACGAGATGGGAGTGAAGATCTTCTGCGCTGATATCATCTACCATTTGTTCGACCAGTTCAAGGCGTATATAGAGAGTATCAAAGAGGAGAAGAAGAAGGAATCAGCCGATGAAGCGGTCTTCCCATGTGTCCTTAAGATTTTGCCTAACTGTGTGTTCAACAAGAGAGACCCAATTGTCCTTGGAGTTGATGTCGTCGAGGGTATACTTAAGGTAACATGTCCTATATTCACACACGTGCTATGATTCATTCACAATGTCTTTAACATTATGTCTTGTTGGTTTTTTTGTAGATTGGAACTCCCATCTGCGTGCCGAGTAGAGAGTTTATCGATATTGGGCGCATTGCCTCTATTGAGAACAACCACAAGCCTGTTGACTATGCAAAGAAAGGCAGCCAGGTGGCTATTAAGGTAAATACTGGAGGAGAGTGGAGTTATTGTCGCTATGTGTTTTCACCTTGAGTTCTTATTGATACTTTCTTTTGTTTATATACAGATTATTGCTTCAAACCCTGAAGAGCAGAAGATGTTTGGGAGGCATTTTGACATGGAAGATGAGCTTGTGAGTCACATTTCGAGAAAGTCTATCGACATACTCAAAACTAACTACAGGGTAAGTGTTTGTAACTCGAAGTTGCTTCCCTTTTTTCAAATCATCATCTTGAATTTTAGACAAAAACAATGAAACCCACGTGAAATTGCAGGATGAGTTAAACATGGAGGAGTGGAAGCTAGTTGTAAAACTGAAGAACATCTTCAAGATACAGTAGATTCCTTCCCCCCACAAAGCAGTCACGAAGAGTATTTTGTTTTTTTTTTTTTTTTTTTATGTTGTCTTTCTCCCTGGAGAGTGCTGAATAATTGAACCTTCTTAGTGGCACAAAACTTACAGGGAAACAAGATATTGAGTTTTGAGATATACAAACAAAATTTCGTTACATGCCCTTTTAAAATAATCTTTTAAGCTAAATACAAAAATCATATCTACAAATATTGATGATCACTACTATAGTAGAAGATTTTGTTAGTGTTCATATTCGTTTTTTAATTTATTTTAAAATAACAAAATTGATTTGAATGATAATATATGTGTTATGTGTATAAGCAAAAGCAAGCTGCTCCTCCTTTTATGGAGATGTGAAAAAAGCATGAATGGGAATCATACGTAAGATAATATAATAGCATACGACAACAATTGCAAAGTAGCTCTCTTTTTTTAGCTTTTTGAACGTTGTCGAGATCATCGATATGTTACGTTCAATGGTACGAGTGATCTACTAAACTCTGCTGTGGTCCATTGCTTTACTGTATCTAGTTTTGATCCTTTATTTGTTTGAACCATCATTTTCCGTCTGTTCTTAAATTAATCAACCAAAATAATAATTAATCGATCAAAAATTTAAACCAATCTATATATATAAAGAAGAGTTTTCTCTCTTCTTATGACATGTGGAAGGGGGGTTTTTTGACATGTGTCCTCTTTTTTTTGTTTTTTACATTTTAAGTCCTTTTACTTTTAGATTATTACAATTTGTCTCATTATTTTCTAATTATGCACTATCTAATCTTTTTTATACTAACCATAATTTGATAATCCATTTATTGTTAAAATTTCAAAATAAATAAAAATATATAAAAAATAATATAAATATATTTTACATATTTAATTTATTCACAACTAAAAATAACATAAATTACTGTATTTTATTATTTTTTACTCTATTGTATTTTTTTACAATTATATGTTTATTTTATTAATTAATGCAAAAATAAACTAGAAACACAACTCATGATCGAAACATAAAATCTCTATAATCATAGAAAAAAACAAAATGCCAAAGACACATTAACTAAGTAAATGTTTAGAACTAAAACGATATAAAGAACAAAAATTAACTTAGCTCACTTTATCATAGAATTTTTCGGTTATAACAAGGAGATGTCAGATTCGTCCAAAAAAATACAAGGAGATGTCGAAAAGAGTAGAAAGATAAACTCCGAGACAAAACATCTTTCGAATAAAAAGAAACACGATCGAAAACCAATACAAAGAACCAAGAAAGCGTGTTAGAACAAGAATATTCAACAGAAAGCAAAAATCGCCATGAAACAAGAAAACAAATATTTAACACACCATAAGCGCATCCACCAGCTAAGATGTACGAAACACCTCACAAACTAAACAAGCACAGAAAAAACGTTCATACCAGCAAAGAACCACAAAACTCTAGATAAAAAAGATTAAAATTCTGAGAATCTAACTTTGCACACTTATACTAAGAAAAGCAGGGGAAGTAAACATACAACCTGAAGGAAGGAGGATGAAAGTTAACCACCAAGAAACCAAATCCCAAACTTGATACCAGACACAACATTATAAATCTACAGAGCATACACGGAAAAAATACTATTTAAACCTGAAATCGCAAATTTGGCAAAAGAGAGAGCCACTAGAGATGCGAGCAGTGATGAAATCAGCAAATCATAGAGCCAACCTCAAACTATGAAATAGAGCATAAAAGTCTAATGATCAAAAACCAGATCTTGAAAAACCAACCGAACAAGAATTATCGACGGTAAGCTAACGAAGAAGAAATCAACATCAAAGACGACTAGACTATGATCCAACATAAGGAGATGCACTTCCTAACATCAACAAAAATCTTAAGTAAAAACAGGAGCAGCCAATATTGACCGAAACAAACTATAACGCTGTGAGTAAGAACCACACTACATGAAACTTATAAACTCAATTTATAACAAATACCAAACAATCTGAGGAAGAACAAACACACAGAGGTGAGTATTTTTTCGGTGAGGGTGAGAAGGAAAGCACACGAAGAAGGTAAACGGAATACATAGATAGTGATGACTTAATGTCAAAATATGAAAAGAGAACACAAAACATCTCAAAGAATAATGTTCAAATAATTCAAATAAAAAATAAATACAATTTATAACGTTAAACTGTTAATCTTAAAATAATAAATACAAAGTTATTGAAATTTAATATGCTTTACATCAGAGGCTTAACTATTATATACAAAACATATTATTGAAAAATATAAACACAAAATATATAAATTTATCACCTATTATGATATAACACAATAAAACATTAAATAATGTTCTTAACAAGTAGAGATGACCTCATAATTACATTATCTAAAAAAAAATTACTTAACAACAATAAATATCAAAATTTCCAAATTCTTAATACTAAGATTTATGATTAAAAATACACCGTACCAACTTCGAATGTATCTTTACGATCAATATATATTTGATTGGTTAAATTGATATAGTCATAACTTCTTAATTTTGACAAATTCAAAGCGAGAAGAAACTAGCTGTTAATATAACACTTATGATTATTTTAAATTATCATCATAAGCACCGCTCACAAAATATAATTCATTGAAATCGACCTAGAAAACTCCAAAGCATCAAACTATTATAACACCTCCCCATCAACCCAATATACAAAACTAGGTTTGGACATAAATCTCGAACCCGAACCGGATCCGAAGTAAAAATATTGGTTCAGTTACGGATCTAGCCAAAAACAAGATCGATTTCATTTACTTTGGATTTTCGGTTTCATTTTAGTCGATAATTGAAGAGTAATCCGAGCTGAACCTAACAAATACAAATGTGATAAAGTAAAACGTGACAAAAAAGTTTATTTATTCCAAATGAGATGACGCAAAATAAAAGATAAATAAAAAATGTCGTTTATATAACTAGAATATATTTATCAATTTAAGTTTTTAAGCATCTTTATTATCATATCTAATGATTGATATATAAATATATATATATATATATATATATATATATACATATAAATATATATGTATAAACTCTATTTAATATAATCATTGTAAGATGAAGTCCACATTTATAAATTATCTAAATTATAGTTTAAATTAATAAGTTTTAATCAAATAATAAATAATTCAGCTATTACATTTTCAAATTGTCATGCATATATTTAAACTTAAATTTATTTCATAGTAATTTTACAAAGACTACAATTAAATTAATAAATTTCATAAGATCATATATATATTTTGTTTTCTAAAATATTGTTGAGAAATTCTCTAGACTAATAAAACTATAGTCAAATCATAACAATACTAGCAAAACCGGCGCGTAGCGCCGGCAAACCCCTAGTATATACGTAAATTTAAGTCAGATGATAACGAATTGAAAACCTATATTTTTATATAAAAATATTAATTCATGTCCACTAGACTATTTTCAATAGTATTTCATTTTTTTCATTTTTTTTTCACTTTTCACTTCGTTTTTATTGAACTTCCATGATACTTCTATTTTTTTTTAAAAAAAAATTGAAGATGTATTTTTATTTACAAAGTAATCTTTATTTTCGATTCATTGTCATTTGTATTTAAATAATATAAATGTTAGTATCACCCAATTAATTTCAAAGTTTATATTCTTATTTTCATCTGATTAGATGTTATTAACAAAGAACGTGAAAATGATAAATTTTAACAATTCTATGTTTGATTTAGAAGAATTTAAAATTAAAAAATCTCATTCTTTGTTTTGGAATATTTTGGTTAATCACTTGATATGTATATATGGTATTTTTTATAGAATCTAATTTTTTTTGTTTATTTTCTTTAATATTATGTGTAATAATAGTATCTTATAATAATGTTCGACTTATAATAAATGATAATTGTATCGGGTTGCTGTGAAAACAAAATATAGCCGGATAAAATTAGTAAATTTAAAATGTATAAGATTTTATAAATAACTACTTGTAAATAGTGATAGAATATACTTAGAATATCCGTTTTCTGAAGAAATAAATGAAACAAATCATTAGATATTATATTTTTTATTTTTTGAAAAAAAAAGTTGAAGAAAAAAGTTAAGTTTGCTATTGGCAATGCTCTTATTATGAGTTATATTCTGACATTCAAAACCTCTTTAAAACTTGAAGGACCCATTCATAAACCTCAATTTGTATTATCAACAGTATTAAAAACATGTATTTTGGTACGTTTGCTTACAGTTTTACATAAAATTTAAGTTTGGAAACTATGATAATATTGACTCGAATTATTTGTCATCTAAACGTAGCACACTTATTTTTCAACTAATTTACATTATTCACCGTAAAACATGTATCTCAACCACATCCACATCGTCAATACGAACTCTATAAATTACATCTTCAAATATACGAAAACATAACCAGCATAACTTTAATAACCTGCTGTTTGCAGTATGATTATGTGAATATCATTAGAAGTAAAACACTTGACAGTTCTGTTCGTTCGGTACACATACTCACATACTGTCATCATGTTATGTGTTTCCAACAGAACTTCACTGTAGAATCCGCAACGTTTACTATAATAAGATGGGTAACGAACAATTCAGAGTCCATGTAAACCAATAAGCTTAGTTAACCCAAACGTAACCGCCATAGCTAACCACCCTCCAAACAAAACCCTGGCCGACGACCTAACCGCTGGAGCCTTCCCTAACGCCGCTCCTAACCACCCAAAAACCACAAGCGCCACCGTAACGGCAGCCACAACCGCAACGATCCTCACTCTATACTCCTTCACAAACGCAGCCGCCAAAAGCGGCACAATCGCACCCGCTGAAAACGCTAGCGCAGACGCAGCGGCCGCTTGTGATGGACTAGGAAGCTTCTCTTTCTCCACTTCACCGCTCTCTCTCTCCATCTGAGCCACCTCTATGTCGTACTGAGAGTAGACGGAGACGAACTCTCCTATGGCCATGCTACAAGCCCCGGCCACCATTCCGGCGAATCCTGAGAGGATCATAGCCTTGACGTCGTGTTTCACGGCGCCGACTCCCATCATCAACGACGCGGTGGAGACAAGACCGTCGTTGGCTCCTAGGACGGCGGCGCGTAGCCATTGAGCGCGTTTGGAGTAGTCTAAGGTTGTCGTTGATTCCTTCTCTATGTCCATGTTACGTTCTTGATCCATTTTTTCAAAGGAAAAAAAATGTATTTGTTGTGTTTTGTTTTTGTTCGGGTAAGAGAATCTAGTAAGTGTGGAGAACACACGTCGAGACTCATTCTATTTATGGAGGTTTTTGAGTTTGCTTTTTGGCTTGGTGGAGACAGTATGTGGAAAACATCACCACTACTTGTTTTTCTTTTGGTGGTATTAATTTATACATAATTTTACTAAGCAGCACTAGGTTAGAGATAAACTACTTAATTCAGATACTATTATTACAAACAATGTTTATAGAAGAAAGGTAATATAAAAATGTTGTTGTTGTTTATAGTTCTTACACAAATGTTGTTGTTTGAGACATGGACCCTTCTTATATTTCAACTTCAACGTGTAAATTAGATGATGCTTACACTATGATTCGTTTCCATATTATAAAGTGAACTGAAATTACGAGTATGCATGTAATCATACGATCTTTAACTTTTCTCAACCTTCCTACGCTATTCAAAGTTTTCAACATATATGAAGTTTTTTTATGAAGAATGATTTTGTTTTAAGATAACTTAAGTTACTTAGGAGAAGGGAAAATTATACCGTGCACATCGTATGTTTAGTAAGTAGGAATGCGAATAGAAATTATGATCTAAGTATGAAGTCGAACGAACAACGTTAATATTTATTTCTAATAAGATATATCAGTTCGAGAATAACTTAATAAGAAAGGAAGCAAACATTTGATTACAGACAGAGTAAAACGGGAAACCAAAGAATGTGTAGTCACAGACGAAACTGTTCTGTCCTCTTCATGATCAAAGGCATGCATGATGCATGTCTTCTAGGGAAAAGAAGAACAAAAAATAAAGGAAAAAGGAAATATCAACTTGTTGCATTACTATACGTAATCTTTAACACAATTCATTTCAACTTCATTCACTGCTTACTGATTTTATGATATTATTATCATGTTTATTATTTATCTCAAGTAATTCTACTAGATAATGAAAACATTAGGTACGGTAAATGAACATTTTGCTGAATTTCTCTATGTTGAGAGTATTATATAAGGACTCGTGGACATATTTAAGAATATGAACATATAAATTATCTTAATCACTCAAAATTTATGGTATCTTTTTCCAAAAAAATATCGTTTTTTCTTCTGGTTTTAATATTGAATAATATTTTTCTCTTTTCTTTCGTGCTTCTTTTTGGAAGTTTTTATACCTTTTTCCTCGACAAATAAAGGAACCAAAAAGGAGAAAAGAAGGGAAAATGAGGCTAATCAATCACACATTGTTTATTCATTTAGTTTTAGATTTTTGTAATGTTTGACCAAAAGTTATCAATAATTGTAGAGTTTAGTAGTGTTTGACGAAAAGTTATCAAAGTTGAACGGATTTATCCCAGTATTATATTGGATATACAGAATGCATCTGTTTGTTTTGTTTTGTTATTTCAACCATATATACAAAATAAATACTACAAATTTAACTGATTAGATACACATAAACTAGTAAAAAATTGGGTCAATGTATAGATAATAGTAACCAAGAATCATACAAAGATAATTTTGAAAGAATAACACCACGTACGGCACTAGCCCTTACTAATTAAAACTCATATTACATGCAGGGAACAACTAGAATATGAAATAGTAGAATCCAACTATTTAATTATCAAGTGCGAATCAGATGTGTAGTCATGCAACAAGTCCTAGATCCTCTAAAGACGGCAATGAGCAATTAGATCCGTTTGAAAGTGAAAAAGTCTATTAACAAATAGATAATATTTAAAAAAAAAACGAAAGATAAGGTGGAAGTAGGGTTTCGTTTAAGTGTAAATATAATGAAAAATAATTGGATTCGTGGATTGGAAAGCACCGGAAAGGAACTTGTAGTGAGATAAAAATGATGGAAAGAGATCGATAATAAAGAAAGAGGAAGAGTGTGGTTTCCACACGAAGAGCACCATCCTTCACCATCATCACTCACGCATCACCACACTTGTACATACACCACCACTCGCTTCATCCTCAAAACAATTAATGTAGTCTCCTGCCAATTTATAGTTTATTACTTTTATAGGACTAATATAGGATTTATACATATATTACGTACCCTACTTATATCACGCAGAGAACATGCATGCATACGTACTGGCCTACGTACATATACACTGATACACAACAACCAATGACATTGCTAAAGTTATAAAATTGCATATTAATATTTTGCTTTAAACTGAGAAATACGTTCGACATGATCTGCAATATTAGTTTAGTAGCCGGGGAAGCCTTTCTTTGTGTGTGTGTTCAGTAGATCATCTAATTGAGGAAACGTGTCAACTTTAATTCTCTTATAAATTATAACCAAATAATATAGGAACATGAATTCTGTATGGAATGGAACAAACATGTAGTGGGGGTTTAAGATTCGATGGTTCATGCTTTCCATTTCAAGCCTTCATTTATAATGTATTGAATACGTGTTGTCTCGTTTTGTCTTCCATTATAACGAAATGAAGATAATTATTCTTTTATCTTAAACATATTCTTTAATTTGAATAAGATCAAATAAGAAAAAATCACAAAAATCTAATTCGGACAAAGAATAAAAATGATTTATATTACTTTACAGTTGGATCTAAAATGATTAGAAGATTGGAGCACAATTAAGCATCAACTTTTAGTCTCTGATTAATTGTCGCTTGAGTTAAAGACAGTATATGAAGTTATGAACTACATAATTTTGTATGAGTCGATAAATCAGATTAAAAAAAAAGAAATTTAAATGTTCTCAAAACAATGGGCCGATAAGCGAGGTTCCTTGATTGGGCCTATTATAAGCCCAAAGGGACTATCTATTTACTAAAATATACGTGATGTACAGTATAACATTGCATTTCTCTAGTGTTCTAAGGTGGTTTGCACAATCTTATGGTGATAAAAGTTGTGTGGATCTTGATTTCACATTACATGCGAAAATTCAAAAAAGAAGAAGAAGATGATATTGTTTTAGTTAGAACTTGTAACATTTTGTTTTTCTCTTGGAACGAATGATACTAATAACTATGACTATAAGTGACATAAACAATGTTGATCCTCCGACTAACCTAAACCCTAGTTTAATTCTTCTAATTTTTTTAAGTTTATCATTATCTTCATCTGAATCCATCTCTTGAATCACTTCAGCGTCCCAATCTTCTTCGGAGTCTTCAACTTCAACTTCTAACTCTTCTTCTTCATCATCTTCACTTGTTTCACTATTCTCTTGTTGGATCTTGTCTCTTTCTTCATCTCTTCTTGGTTCTGTTGATGCTTCTTTGTCTATCTCTTGAATCTTTTTCGAGCTACCATCTTCACATTCAGTTTCTCTGCTCTCTTTTTCTTTAAGTATCTCTTCTTCACCTGTTTCTTTTTCTATGTGCTGATGAGTCTTGCTTGATTCCTTTTCCTTGATTTTTGTTTCTTCATCTATATCTGTTGATCTTTCTTGCACTAGTTCACTCCCCTTGTCTTGTTTCCTCATTCTTTCAGGTTCTTTTGATTCAAAGTCTTCAGATTTTGCCAAGACCTCCATAAACATTCTCTTCTTTTCTTCCTTTTCTTGATTGTTCATTTTCTCTTCCACTAAATCAGTGATGTTATCTTGGTGATCATGACTTTCCACCATTTTAGTTGCTTCTCGTTGTTCAATCTCCTTTAACCTTCTTGTGCCGTCTGCTTCTGCAGTTTCTCTATCTCCCTTACCATCCTCTTCATTTCTGAAATAGTTTGGTCCCAGTTTCTTCTTGTCTTGTTCCTCTTTGTTTATCTTTTGTTCATAAGAATCTTGTTTTTCATTTTCTCCAGTCTTTCTTGAGCTTTCATCTCTACTCTTTGTCTCTTGATTCCTTTTAACCTTTGGTTTACCACTTGTGTCCTTTTCCGCAACTAACTGCTTCTTGTCTTGTTCTCTGTGTCTCAAAACTATTGCTAATTGTTCTTCTCTGAAGCCATCGTCCTTTATTGTTGTCTCTGACTCTGCTCTGTTTCCTCTGTTTTCTTCTTCTTCATTGCTTGTTTCCTCTTTTGCAAGTGATCCGCTCGTCTCTTCTTCCCCACGTATTTCTAGTTTATCTAACTGTTCTCCTTCATGTTCTTGATTCTTTCTTGAGCTATCACATTCATTTCTTGTAACTGCTTTATCAACAATCTTCTCTTCCATTTCTTTCTTCCTTTGATCCCTTGTTTCTGTTTCCATCACTTCTTGATGATCTTCCTTTTGCTCTTGCCCTCTGGATCTTTCGATATCGTTATTTTTCGAGCTATCATCATTTGCTTTTGGATCCACCTGAGTAATTCTCTGCGCTTTCTCGTTCTGCTCTTCTTCTTCCTCCTCGGCCACTAGCTCTTGGATGTTTCCTTGTTCGGTCTGATTTGGTCTCTTTTCTTCAACATCTTGAGATTGTCTTGTATCTTCCACAGAATCTTTCTTGAGCATTTCCTTATATCCTCCAGTTTCATCCACTTTTTCTTCTTCCACTGATTGATCTTTTAACCCACTTAGTTCCCTGTGTTTCTCTAATCCATCTTCTTCTTGTGCTTTAATATTCTGAACCTCTCTTGAGCTAACATCCTCAGCTTTTCTCTTCATCTCTTCAACTTCTCTATCCTCCACTCTCTTTTCCTCCTCTCTTTGATACTTTGTTCCTTCAACAATCGGTTCTGGAATCTTTTCATGCTCTTCATTTTCTAGAAGCTCATATGGTTCTTCTCTAAGTTGTTGGATGTTTTCTTGTCCCACTGGTCGTCTCTTTGGTACATTCGATGACTCCTTTTCTATAAACTCTTGACCTTTTATAAGGCTATCCTCGTCAGTATCCAGCTTAGCTCCATCATCACTCGCTTCTTTCCTCTCTGGTTCTTCAATCATTCCTCCGGGTTCTTGATCTTTCCTTACATTCGATTCTTGCACTTTAGTCTTTACAACCTTTCTCACAATATCATCGTCACTTCTTGTCTCATCATTCTTCTTTTGTTTGCCTTTTTGTCCTCTCCTTGAATTTTCATTCTCTGTTTTTCCTTCAGGTTCTTGGACATGAATCTTTTCCATTTTTGTCTCTTTCTCGGCAACTCTTTCCCCATCTTCTTCTTTCACTCTAGGATCACTTGTTGCAGGGATCTTGTCTTGTTCCTCGTGTTCTCTTAGTTCTTCTCCTCCAGTGGTCTGAAATTTTCTTGAACTATCTTTCTCATTGCTTACCACTACAGCTTCAGCTTCCCCTACCCTATCATCTTCTTGATCCCATTTTTTGTCTTCCACAATATCTTGGACTATGTCTAGCTTCTCTGGATCCTCACCCTCTTGAACCTTTCTCAAGCTACCATCTTCAGTTTTTGTCCTTCCTTCCACTGTCTCGTTCTCCTCCATTGATCTAGCTTTTTCTTTTTCTTCTGTTTCTTGCTTTTTGTCCTGTCCCAAAGATCTCTGCAAATCACCAGACTCCTGTTCTGAGCTATCTTCCTCAGCTTCCACTTCTGCCTTAGGAATTAAATTTTCTTCATGTTGTTCTTCTTTATTATGGTCATTGTGTCCTCCACCGGTGTGTTTGAGATCAAGTGCTTCCTCTTTAACTAAATCCTTCATCATTCCTCTCTCCTCTTGCGTCAAATCTTCATATGCTTCTTCCACTCCAGGATCATTTGTTTGTTCCTTGCCGTCTTCATGTTCTTCTATAGTTTGCAATATTTGTGAACTATCGTCATCATAATTTTCCTCTACAGCTGCAGCTTCCTCTGCCACTTCATCTTCTTGGTCCTTTGTTTCCTCTTCCACAAGGTCTTGGACTATGTGAATCTTTGGTTCATGTGATTCTTCTTTTTCACTTTCTTGAGTCTTTCTCACAGAATCATCTAAGGAGTTTTCTTCTTCTTTTTGGTTCTTCTCTACCTCTTTCTTGGTCTCATCCTGAACTTTTGTCTCAGTCTGTGCAACTCTCTCATATATTTCTTCTTCTTTAGGTTCTTCTTTCCTTCCTGTGTGTTCATCTTTGGGACCAGTTGCTTCTTCTTCAAGTAAAACCAGTTTCTCACTTTCTTGACTTCTTAAGATATCATCTCCATCTTGAGTCTTGACCTTTTCTCTGTAATCACTTGTTTTCATTTCCACTAGTTCCTTGATATTGTCTTCATCTCGTCTCTTATGAGGTTCACTAGATTCTGCTTCAGATTTTGTCCTCCTCTTCACAGTCTCATTCTCCTCCATGGCTCTAATTTCTTCCTTTTCCTCTGTTTCTTGCAACTTGTCTTGTACCAAAGATTTCTGCAATTCACCGGACTTCTGTTTTTCAATCTCTTGAATCTTTTCAGAAGTATCTTCCTCAGCTTTCACTTTTGCCTTGGTAATAACCTTTTCTTCTTCTTTATGGTCACTCTGGCCTGCTTTAGCTGGTGCTTCCTCTATAATTATACTTGGTTTGCCAATCTCTTTGCTTCTTAAAGTATCATTCCCATCTTGTTTCTTGACTTCTTCTCTGTAATCACTTGTTCCCCTCTCCACAGATTCCTGGACCTTGTCTTCTTCTTGTGGCTTGTAAGGGTTACTCAATTCTTGCTCTGCATCATCCTGAACTTTTCTCAAGTTACCATCTCTGGTTCTTGTCTTCCTCTCCACAATATCTTTCTCCTCCACTGCTCTAGTTTTCTCTTTTTCCTCTGATTTTTTGGGATCAGTTGCTTCATCATTACTCCTCCAGCGCGTCTCATGTGTCCAATCTTTATATGATTTTCTTTCTTCAATCTCATGAAACTTGTCTGAACTGTCATCTTCCACTTTACCTTCTTGCTCAGCCATTTTCTCCTCTTTTTCTTCTTCCACTGATTGAGGAACATCATCACCATCTTGTTTCTTGACTTTCTCGCTGTGATCATGTGTTCCCATGTCCACTGGTTCTTGGATCTTGTCTTCTCCTTGGAGAATATTTGTTTGCTCACCGTGTCTCTCATGTTCATCTAAATTTGGGTTTCCAGGCTCTTGAATTCTTGAAATATCAATCCCATTTTGTTTCTTGACTTTTTCTTTGTAACCACTTTTTCCCATTTCCACTGATTCCTGGATCTTGTCTTCTTCTAGTCTCTTATAAGGTTTACTCATTTCTGGACCTTCAGCACCTTGGTCTTCTCTCAAGCTAACATCTTCAGTTTCTGTAATGCTCTCCACAATCTCTTTCTCCTCCGTTGCTCTACTTATCTCACTTTCCTCTGTTTCTTGCTTCTTATCTTGCACTACAGATCTCTTTAAACCATCAGGTTCCTCTTTTTCTATCTCCTCAACCCTTTTTAAGGTATGTTCCTCAGTTTCATTATGTCCAGCTTCCACCAGGTCTTGAGTTTTGGATTGTTTCTCATGACTGTCTTTGTCAGGTCGTTGGTCCTTAATCTCTTGAGCAGTTGGGGAGCTTTCCTTCTCTGTTATTCTCATATACTCTACAACTTTCTCCTTCTCTTCTTCCCCTCTCTCTTGACCACTTGGTTCATGCAACTCCACTTCTTCACTACCGTGTACTTCACTTAAGCCACCATATTCATCTTTTGTCTCTGGCTCCGCAATTTTCTCTTCTACCACTTCTTTAATCTTTCTTACATGGTTCTTTTTTGGTTCAGACAACTCCTGTTCTTTAGGACCTTCAACCTTTCTTATGATATCATCAGCTTTGGTCTCTGGTTCTTCTTCTTTGCAATTATTGTTGTTCTCATCCACAGGTTCTTGAGTCTTTTCTCCAGGTTCTTGCTCCATCTGTCTCTTCAGATTAACCAATTCTTGTTCTACCATACCTGTCCCTCTTTCTGGTATATCAGCTTCGTCCTCCTTCTCTTCTTCCTTCTCATTTTGAAAAGTTGTTATATCTTCCTGGAGTTCTTGGAACTTGTCTCCAGGTACTTTTCTTTCAACCTCTTGAGCTTCATCTCTTGCGGTATCCTTGAATTTTTTGTCTACCTCTGTTCTTTTCTTCTCGCTCTCTACACCTTTAACTTCTCCTTGACCAATTGTCTCTCCTCCTATAAGCTCCTTGACTTTATTTCCAGGTTCATCTTCTTCATGTGATTTCTTTTCATCAGTCTCCTGAGCTTTTCTTGACTTATCATTCTCAGCTTTTCCCTCTGCAACAATTTTCTTACCGCCATCACTTACCTTTTCTTTCAGTGCTAATTCTTGAATCTTTTCTTTTTCTATTTCTTTTCCCTTCATTGCATCACTGTCTCGAGCTTTTCTTGACAGATCATCATCACATAACTCTTTTTTCTTCTCTGCAGTATCTCCTTCCTCCTCTACTTTTCTTGAAAATTTCATCTTCTCTTCAGCTAGTTCTTGGATCTTGTCTTCTCCTTCAAGTATTTTTGGTCTATAAGACTCTTGATCCTTTGTTTCTGTCTCTGAAAATACCTTTTCCTCACATGTCTCTAACGGCTCCACCTTTGGTTTTGCAGTCTCTTGAACTGTCTCTGCCTCTTGTTTCTCTTCCACCTCTTTGATCTTTTCTTGTTTACTGTGTCGATTTGGTCCCTGAAATATTTTTTCTTGAAGCCCTTTTAAGCTACTGTCTTCTTCACTTTTCTTTCTCCCTTTAGCATTCTCCTCTTTCTTTTTCTCAACCAGTTCATCTGCTTTTTTCTCAGCTTCTGTAATACTTGGAGTGAGTCTTTCACCCGTTTCAGCATCATCCTCTTCTTTGGCATCTGAGTCTCTTTGTACAGTATCTCCAACTTCTCTTGAAATTTGATCATCATCACTACCAAACTCAGTTTTCTTCTCTGCAGTTTCTCCCTCCACCTTGACTTCTCCATTTTTCAAAAAGCCAGTCTTCTCTTCAGCTAGTTCTTGAATCTTTTCATGTTCAGTTGTTTCTGTTTCTGCAAGTTTTTTCTTATCTTCATCATTTGTTTTGCTTTTCACTACTTCTTGGGTCTTGCTTTCTTTCTCGCATCTTTCTGCTTTATCCAAGCCTTGTTCATGTATCATCTCTTCCTCAACTTCTTCTACTGTATCAGATTCAAACTCTTCAGCTTTTTTCTCAGTTTCTAAAATTTTTGGTGTGCTTCCTTCGCTCCTTTCAGGATCAACCTCTTCTTTGGCATCTAAATCACCTTGTCCAGTATCTCCAACTCTTCTTGAAACATGAAGATCATCACCACCAAATACTTTTGGTCTATACGGCTCTTGTTTCATTGTTTCCGTATCTGTTTCTGCTCTTTTTTCCTCCTCACATGTCTCCAACGCTCCCACCTCTGGTTCTTCAATCTCCTGAGCTGGTTTCGGAATTTGAGTTGTCTCTGCCGCTGGAGTTTTCACTTCCACTAACTCTTTGGTCTTGTCTTGTTGTTGTTCTTTAGTCTCTTGAAGCTCTTTACTTAAGTTACTGTCTTCACTTTGTCCTTTCATCTTAGCATTGTTCTCTTCCTCTTCTTCTTTCTTATCAACCAGTTCATCTACCTCATCTGGTTCTAATTTATAAAATTCAAGCTCCTCAGGTTTTGTTTCAGTTTCCGAAGTGTTTGGTGCCTGAACTGGTGTTGGAATATTTGTCTCGGTCTCTGCAGTTTTTTCTTGTCGCTTTTGTCTCTTTGAATGTTGCTTTTCATTCTCTTGAATCTCTAATAAGCTTCTTCTGTCTTCTCTTTCTTTTCTCACCTTAGAATTTTTCTCTTCCTCTTCTTTCTTCTCAACCACATCATGTATATCTTCATTCTCATCTGGTTCCAATCTTTGAGATTCAAACTCCTCACCTTTTGTCTCTGCTTCTGATATGTTTGTTTTGAATCCTTTGCCCTTTTCCACATCAACCTCTTCTTTGGAATCTGAATCTCTTCTTGAAATTTGACGATCATCATCACCAAATTTTTCTGTTTTCTTTTCCTCAATTTCTTTCTCCTCTTTCTTTTCATCGCTTGTTTTGCTTTCCACCACTTCTAGGATTTTGCTTTCTTTCTCGAATCTTTCTGCTTCATCCAAGTCTTGAACTTCTCCTGAGCCAGCACTGTTAAACTTTTTCTCTGTCTCTACCATTTTCTCTTTGTGCTCCTCTGCCTCTGGGGTTTTCTCTTCCACCAATTCATGAATCTTTTCTTGCTTGGGGTGTTTCTTTTGTCCCTGAAATTGTTGCTCTCTAACTTCCTGAGGCTTTATGGAGCTAATGTCTTCACTTTGGGTTCCAACCTTAGCATTTTTTTCGTTTTCATCCTCTTTCTTCTTCTCAACCAGTTCATGTATCTTGTCTACCTTGCCTGATTTTAGCTGATCAGACTCAAACTCCTCAAGTTTTGTCTCAGTTTCTGCAATGTTTGGTACGCTCAATTGCGCATCAACCTCTTCATTGGCATCCCTATATCTTACCTGCAAACTTACTTTTTCTTCCTGTACTGATTCTTGATTCTTTTCTTTTTCTTCTTGCCCCTTCATTGCATCAATATCATCATCACTTAACTCTGTTTTCTTCTCTGCGATGTCTTCGTCCTCCTCGACTTTTCTTGAAAATTTCATCTTCTCTTCAGTTAGCTCTTTAATCTTTTCTTGTTCCCCAAGTATTTTTGGTCTATAGGACTCTTGCTCCTTTGATTTTCTTTCTTCAGTTTCTTTCTCCTCTTCATCTTTATCATTTGTTATGCTTTTCACTACTTCTAGGGTCTTTCTTTCTTTCTCACATCTTTCCGGTTCATCCAACTCATGTTGACTAATAATCTCTTGAACTTCTCTTGAGCCAGCATCACCAATCTTTTCCCCTTTCTTAGCCATATTCTCTTTGTGCTCCTCTGGCTGCTTCTTTGTTTCCTCTTGGATAAGTCTCTGAATCTTTTCTTTTCCCTCACCTCTCTCCTCAACTGGTTTCAAATGATCATTCCCTATATTTGTCTGTTCCACAGGAGTTTTCTCTTCCACCAATTCCTCAATCTTTGCTTGTTTGTCATGTTTCCTTTGTCCCTGAGATTGTTGTTCTTCACTTTCTGTTCCAACCTTAGCATTTTTTTCCTCTTCCTCTTCTTTCTTTTTCTCAACCAGTTCATGTATCCTGTCTACCTCATCTGCTTTTAGTTGATCAGATTCAAATATCTCAGGTTTTTTCTCAGTTTCTGCAACTTTTGGTACGCCCATTTTCACATCAGTCTCTTCTCTGGCATCCCTTTTCCTTACCTCCAGACTTGCAATTTTCTTCTTCTCCGTTGCTTCTTTTTCTGTATCATATGTTTCTCCTAATGTACCCACCTCTGGTTTAATCTCTTGAACTGGTTTTGGAACATCATTAAATACATTTTTCTCTGCCTCTGGAGCCTTCTCTTCCACCAATTCTTTGATAGTTTCTTGTTTCTCCTGACGCTTTCTTCCCTTAGAATGTGATTCTTCAGTCTCTTGAAGTTTTATTAAGCTTCTGTCTTCACCTTTAGCTCTCACATTGTCATCTTCCTCTTCTTTCTTCTCCACCAGTTTATGTATCTTGTCTACCTCATTTGCTCCTAGTTTCTCAGATTCAATATCTTCAGGTTTTGTCTCAGTTTCTGCAATGCTTGGTGCAAATCCTTTGCCCATTTTTGCATCAACCTCTTCTTTAGCATCTGAATCTCCAGATTTTCTTGAGATATCATCATGACCAAGTTCTGTTTTCTTCTCTTGAATTTCTTCTCCCTCCTTGACTTTTCCATTTTTCGAAAAGTCTGTCTTCTCTTGAACCTTTTCTTCTTCTCCAAGTACTTTTGGTCTATATGAATCTTGCTCCTTTGTTACTGTTTCTTCAATGTCTTTCTCCTCTTTCTCTTCATCATTTGTTTTTCTTTTCACCAGTTCCTGGGTCTTGCTTTCTTTCTCGCATCTTTCCCATTCATCCAACTCCTGTTGTTTAATAGTCTCGTGTGGTTTTCTTGACTCAGCATCATTTGTTTTCTCCTGAATTTGTTTGGGAGTATCATTCTCTATAGATTCCTCTGCCTCTGGAGTTTTCTCTTCCACAAATTCTTTGGTCTTTTCGGGTTTTTCGTGTTGCTTTTGTCCTTGAGATAGTTGTTCTTCAACTTCCTGAGGCTCTATTAAGCTTCTTCCGTCTTCACTTTCTCTTCTCACCTTAGTATGATCCTCTTCCTCTTCTTTCTTCTCAACCAATTCATGTTTCTTTTCGACCTTATCTGTTTCTTGTTTTCTAGATTCAAGTTCCTCAGATTTTGTCTCAGTTTCTGCAATATTATCTTCTGCGACTACTCGTGTTGTCTCAGTGTTCTGTGTGAATCCTCCTCCCAAATCTGCGTCAACGTCTTCTTTAGGATCCTTACTCTTTGTTTCCATCTGTACAATTTTTCTCTTTTCATGATCACTTGTTTCTTTGACCTTGCTTACTTCATTGCGCCTGTCTGGTTCTTCAATCCCTTGAGCCTTGATCAGGCCATCATCACCAGCCTTTGCTCTGCCTTTACTTGTTCCATCTAGCTGCTCATGAGGTTCTTGTTTTTCAATATCTTCAAACGCTCCAGATCCAAAATCATCACTTCTAGTCTCTTCTTGTGAATCTTTCTGATCCATCACGTCTAAAATGTGTGGAGGCTTTCTTAAGCTACTACTGTCATCAATCTCTGTAACTGAATCAGTAAACACTTGTTGACCAACATTTTTTTCTTCAGCAGATTCCAAAATCTTGCCTTGTTCATCAATCTGTTGACTCTTTTCTAAGTCTTCATCTTCAGTTTGAGTTTCTTTTCCATTGGACTCTTCCTTGGCATTCTTCTCTTGACCACCTGTTATCTTTCTCTCTTCATGGTGTTTCTCTGGTTCTTCGGTTTCATGAGCCTTTCTTAAGCCAGCACCATCATCACCATCAGGCGCCGCTTGCTTTTCCATTGCTTTACTTTTACTTGTTCCACCTACCTCATCAGATTCTTGTTCTTCTTCCATCTCTTCAACTGCTCCAGATCCAATGTCACCACTTTTAGTCTCTTCTGAAACTCTCTGTTCCATCACTTTTTCTATAATGTCTGGAAGCTTTTCTAAGCCACTGTCCTCATTAGACTCTTGTTCATCAATCTCTTCAAGTGCTCCTGATCCAATGTAATCACTTTTAGTCTCTTCTGAGACTTTCTGCTCCATTACTTCCCCTAACGTACCCACATCAGGTTCAGTCTCTTGCACTGGTTTCAGAGCATCATTCACTATATTTGTCTCTGCCTCTATCGCTTTCTCTTCCACCAATTCTTTGATATTTTCTTGTTTGTCTTGTGGCTTTCTTCCCTTAGAATATTTTTCTTCATTCTCTTGAAGATTTGTTAAGATATTGTCTTCACATTTTGCTCTCACATTAGCATCTTCCTCTACTTTCTTCTCTACTGGTTTATGTATCTTGTCTACCTCATCTGCTCCTTGTTTTTCAGTGTCCATCTTCTTACTCTTCTTCTTCTCTTTTCCTTCATCATCTGTTTTAAGTACAGAACCCACCTCTGGTTTTGAAGCATCATTCGCTATATTAGTCTCTGCCTCTGCAGTTTTCTCTTCCATCAATTCTTTGATATTTTCTTTTCCTTTAGAATGTTTTTCTTCATTCTCCTGAAGCTTTATTAAGCTTACCTTATCAACCAATTCATTTTTCTTGTCTATCTTATCTGCTTCTATTTTTTCAGATTCAAGTTCCTCAGCTTTTGTCTCAGTTTCTGCAACATCATCTTCTGCAGCTACTGTTGTTCTCTCAACATTTGGTGTGAATCCTTCTCCCATCTCTGCACCAGCGTCTTTTTTACGATCCCCTTCCACCATTTCTTGGATCTTTCTTACTTCATTGCGTCTCTCTGGTTCTTCAATCCCTTGAACCTTTCTCAGGCCATCATCATCAGCCTTTTCTCTGCCTTTACTTGTTCCATCTACCTGCTCATGAGGTTCTTGTTTATCAATCTCTTCAAGTGCTCTAGATCCAAAACCATCACTTGTAGCCTCTGCTTGTGAATCTTTCTTTTCCATCTCGTCTTGTTTATTTTCTTTCTCTATAATGTATGGAAGCTTTCTTAAGCTACTTCTCTCTTCACTTTCTGTAACTGAATCAGCAAACTCATGTCGACCAACTGTTTCTTCTTCATCAGTCTGTTGACTCTTTTCTAAGTTGTCATCCTCAGTTTGAGTTTCTTTCCCATCAAACTCTCTCTTGGCTTCCTTATTGTTTATCTTCTCTTGACCACTTGTATCTTCTTCAACCATTTCTTGAATCTTGCTTTTTTCATTGTGTCTCTCTGGTTCTTCAATCCCTTGAGCCTTCCTCAAGCTATCATTATAATCATCACCATCAGTCCTTTTCTTTTCACTTGTTCTACCTATCTCATCAGATTCTTGTTCTTGAATCTCTTCAACTACTCCAGATCCAATGCCCTCACTTTTAATCTCTTCTGATACTCTCTGCTCCATTACTTCTTGGTTCTCTTCTTGCTCCATAATGTCTGGAAGTTTTTCTAAGCCACTGTCCTCATGAGATTCTTGTTCTTGAATCTCTTCAGTTGCTCCAGATCCATTGTCATCACTTTTAGTCTCTTCTGAAACTTTCTGCTCCATTACTTCTTGGTTCTCTTCTTGCTCCATAATATCTGAAAGTTTTTCTAACCCACTGTCCTCATGAGATTCTTGTTCTTGAATCTTTTCAGTTGCTCCAGATCCATTGTCATCACTTTTAGTCTCTTCTGAAACTTTCTGCTCCACCACTTCTCGGTTATCTTCATGCTCCTTATTGTCTGGAAGCTTTTTTAAGCCACTGTACTCATCAGATTCTTGTTCAATATCTTCAGTTACTCCAGATCTAATGTCACCATTTTTAGTCTCTTCTGATACTTTCTGGTCCATTACTTCTCTATCATCTTCTTGTTCTATAATGTCTGGATGATTTTTTAAGCTATTGTCCTCATGAGATTCTTCTTCTTCTTCAATCTCTTCAGGTTCTCCAGAAACTTTCTTCTGGCTCATGATACTTTCTTCATTGTCACCACTTTTAGTCTCTTCTGAAACTTTCTGCTCCTTGACTTTTTGGTTATCTTCTTGTTCTATTATGTCTGGAAGCTTTGTTAAGCCACTGTCCTTACTCTTTGTGTCTGAGCCATTGTTCCCATCAGATTCTTGTTCTTCAGTCTCTTCAACTGCTTCAGATCCAGTGTCACCACTTCTAACATCTTCTGAAACTTTCTGCTCCCTTACTCTTTGGTTATCTTCTTGTTCTATCATGTCTGGAAGCTCTTTTAAGCCACTGTCCTCATCAGATTCTTGTTCTTCAATCTCTTCAGTTACTCCAGATCCAATCTCCTCATTTTTAATCTCTTCTGAAACTTTCTTCTCCATTACTTCTTGGTTATCTTCTTGCTCCATAATGTCTGGAAGCTTTTTTAAGAAAATGTCCTTACTCTCTATGTCTGAATCAGCCAACTCTTGTTGACCAGTCTGTTGAATCTCTTCTAAGTCATCATCTTCAATTTGAGTTTCATCCACACCTCCACTGAAACCCTCTTCTTCACCTTCATAAACTTGACTCTCTCTTTCTTCATCTTCCACCATCTCACCAAAATATTCTTCTCCTTGAACCTCAGAGTGTTCATCAGATTCCTCTCTTTCTTCATTCTCGTCTTCAACCTCTTCTCTGTTCTCAACTTCACTCACATCTCCAAACTCCACACCCTCTTCTTCCTCCTCCTCCTCTTGCTCAAGGTTAAATCCAGAGATTCCTCTTACTCTTTTAGGCATTGTGATCGTAAGAGTAGCATCATCATCATCAAATCTAGCTTTAATCTTGTCTAAATCAACCACATCTGGAATCAGAAAAACTTTCCTGAACGCTCTCATCTCCACTTCTTTTCTCCATGCCATCCATCTAATCATAACCATTTCTTCAACAGGTTTCCTTCCACTTATAGTAATCCTATCTCCCTCTTTGTTTATATCAATCTCAATACCTTCCTTCTTGAATCCTACAGTTTCAATCCTCAAGTTAACATTCCCTAAAATACTAAACCCTATATCATTCAACCCTAACTATCCTAGACAAGCACACAAAGAGAGAGACCAAAGAGTGAATTTGTTTTGACCTTTAAGATGGATTATGATGATGAACCATGAATCTGTTTCTCTTGATAGCACCAAAGGACCAAATGGGTCCTTAGAGAAGCGAAAATCAACCGAGGAAGATACATCCTCTCTGGTTCTTGTGACTTTCAACCCTAATTCGAGCTCCATTACTAACTTATTTCTTGTGTGTTTGGATCTGGCTGAGGATTTTGATGGATTCCACTGTTTTTGATTAGTTGATTGCTCCACTAAAGAGTAAAGGGAAGGTGAAGGATGGGATATATATTCGTTACTTCCTCTTTAGGACATGAGTAGTCAAAGTCTTTCCTCTCTTGCTGTCTTGTAAAACAAGCAACCACTTTTTTTTTACTTTTCTTTTCATACTGAACCATGAAACCATTTTGATCTTTAATTAAAGTTTTTACATACTCATTTTGTTCCATGTAAGCATTATACTCATAATCTTTCCAAGATTTCAATTTTCTATAAAATTTTTTCTCTATTTACAGAACCAGTAAACAACACAAAACTCACATTACACAATACTAATCCAATTTTTTCTTACAAAAGAGATTAGTAAGAAAAAATGGGTCTTGTCCTTAGAAACAAGAAGACTTCTACCCTAATAACCCCTAATGATAAATCATTGATCTCATTTTCCTTTGGATTGAATCAATTGAATAATGAAAACAATAATCGACAAAAGCAGAGTAGATCCTGCAACACATGGAAAACGAAACTTTTTTCTTTTCTTCTTTTTAGGTTTACTTTCTTTTTCTTCACTTTCTTCCTCATGATCCTTTGTTTCTTCTTCCTCCACAATCTCTTCTTCAATCTTTTCTTCTTCTTCCTCAGGTATTGTTTCCTCTTTGATTTCTTCGTCTGGTTCTGTTATTTCCTCTGTTTTCTCTTCTTCTGGCTCTGTTATTTCCTCTGTTTTCTCTTCTTCTGGCTCTGTTTTCTCCTCTGTTTCCTCCTCTTCCTCCTCAATCTTCAAACCAGTTATCCCCTTAACTTTCTTGGGAAATGTAACTGTTAAAGTCTCATCTTCTTCACTAAACCTAGCTTTGATCTTGTCAAGATTGACGATTCTTGGAATCCGAAACACTTTCTTGAATTCTTGAATCTCAGTTTCCTTCTTCCATTCCACCCACTTTACCAAAACCATTTCTTCTACTTTCTTCCTTCCACTTATAGTAATCCGATCTCCCTCGTCGTTTATCTCCATATCAATACCCTTCTTCTTAAATCCTGCATTGCGTATCAATCTCAAGCTCTTACAAAATGTGCATGAGAAATGGGCAAACTTTGAATGTATGTGGGAGAAGGAGAATGTTTATATGATGAAACCTTTGACATGGAGAGTGAGGATGAACACAGAATCGGTTTCTCGAGAAGGCGAGACCTGACAAAGAGAATCTCTGGAAACCTTGAAATCTGTAGAGGAAGATACATCATCTTCTCTTGTTCGAATGAGCTTCAGACCTAGTTCAAGCTCCATTTTCTTTTATCTTTGCTTCTTCTTATTTAGCTGCATATGTTTTTAGTTTTGGTTGAAGTCTCTCTTTGATCCACTGTTCTCTTTTTAAAAAGTTAAGTAATTACACAAGTTTCTTTAAGAATATATATTCGTTGCTTCCTCTTCAGGAAACTGAGGTCATGAGTTTGTCTTTTGTTACTGCCAACGGTTAGCTACTTTCTAACTATCACGGTTGCGTTAGCGGGAAGTAACGGCTATCTTTATACATATATTAGTTTTTTGTTTTTAAGATCATGACCAATGCATTATAATAAGAACACTTTATGCACGAGAAGCCAAGACTGTAAAGTGTTCTTCTTACCACAATGCATTGTCACGTTGGTCTGTATAAGTTTCTATTTTCTATCCCTATGTTTGCGTTTACAAGGATCATTTATTTGAACTAACCAAAAATATATATAAAAAATCAAAATAATCTGTGTTTGTAACAAATCAGTTTGGCAAAGAAATAAAAACTTTCCACATCTTTCTCCACTATAAGACTGTTAAATATGAATGACAGGCGTATATAATACTTTATATTATTGATGTGATTTGGGATCCACAGTTATGGAGCATGACCAGGGCTTATGATTTCAGTGACTGCTTCCTTGATTTAAAGATTAATCTTGTTTTAAGAAGAAAATCTAACTTTTTAGATATGCAAAACCTTTGTTCTGACTAATCAACTTTTATTCTAGAGTAGTAACAGAGAAGCTAATGCTCTCTCAACATCTCTCTCCTATTACATTAGATAAAACTTTCTCTAAGAAAAAAAAAGAAAACATAAGCTATGGACCATGAAGTTCAAGGGTTAGAAGATCTAACAACATTACTAGGCTTAAACTTAAGAGAAAAAGGCAGTGGTGAGGAGGCAAGAGCATGTTCATCATCATTCTTGTGATCAGAATCCTGGTCGTCATCACAGTAACCTTGGAGAACATCACCTTCTTGAGGAGTGAAACCAAGAACACCGATCATAGTAGTCCAACACTTGCGTCCCACGGTTCGTATAGCACTACAACACCCAGGTCCAATGTAAGTCTCACCGTTGAGGAAGAACAAGATCAGCTCTCCAGAGCAGTGTTGGAGCTGCATCAGTGAATCCCAGCAGTAACCCGTTTCTTCATCAAGCCTGAGACGGTACACAAGGCTTGTGGAAGGAGAAGGTGCTGCAGCCACGGTTGGTTTCATGAGAGGACGAGATGTCACTGTGGGAGAAGCCAACATGAGCATGAGCATCACAGCGTATGCAGCCTCAAAACTTGGTTTAGTAGCCATTAGAGAGTTAAGGAAGTGAATATGGTAGAGATTTGTTTTGTGTTTGTGATGAGAAGTGAGATATAACCTTAGAGAGTTTATATAGAGATACTTGTGGCCTTGACTGTTACGCGTAAATGATAGAGTGAAAGGGCTAAAAGTAATTACATAGGAAACTCGTTGGACACCTCTTTGTGAGATAATGAATGCTTAGTGGCGTAGTGGGTATAGTTATTGTAATTTAATCTGCGTTACAAATTGGACGAACATTTACCACCGTTTAAGTATGCTTGTGTGCACATTACATGTATGCATGTTATAACATAACATTTACTAAGAACTTATAGTATGCATGCATGTGTGCATAACATGTATGGATGTTATAACATAACATTTACTAAGAGCATCTAAATAATGCATGTGTGCACATAACATGCAGAACTGTGCCTACATGTGAAAATTTGAAACATTGACCTAGGACAGAACATTTTTTATATAAAACTTAGGCATTTTTAAAAATTTATTTTATATAATCTATTGATGAAAATACTTTCTGAGAAGAAGTTATAAACCTATATAACAACTTACATTATTAAAATCAATTAACGGCTGCTATATCTATATTATATTTGAAATATTGTATTCTTTTTATTTTAAAATATGTCACTTATTTTTTATTTTATTTTTTATAAAATATTCACTGTAATGAAAATATACTAACTATTTCTAAACCCAAACAAAATATTGATATCATTGTCATTTTTAGTCTATTATTTTATATTCTAAATTTTGCAAAGTAAACCTTATGATATAAGTTTTGAATAAATATTATTTTAGACTAAAATAAAAAAATTATTTATAAATGAAACATAAAAATAAAACTCATTTTTTAATTTTCTATAAAAATACATGGTACAAAAATAATTATATTTTAATATTTTACTGTAAAATATGTTTTTTAAGTTTGGCCTATGGCATGAAAAATCCTTGGCACGGCTCTGGTAACATGTATGTCTAATGGTAATCTTATATTCTCTGCTTCTGCCAACTTAGCTACAAAGCTCAGATCCATGAGCATACAACAGCCGACCATACTTTTAAACCTTACTGACCTTTGATTTTGAGTATTGGTTAGCGCCTAGACCACCTTAGAACCATTACCATATCAACCTTCAGAAACATCCTCCTACATGGTCTCTTCCTGTTTCCTTTTGCATCTTCTTTGTTTAAAATGTAAAAATTATATTACCAAATGAAAACGGTTACAAGACATACGTTAGCCGATTACTTCTCATGTCCCAAAAAAAAAGAAATAAAAACCAGTGAGAAGCAATGTTCTGATACTAAGAACAAACGTTAGCTGAGAAATAGCAAAGAAGGAAATCATATCATCATTTTCTTTTGTCAACAAGTCGTTTTGACCGCCTTGGGACCTTTTGCTCTTCAACCAAACTACATAATCCTTTCTCGGCCTCAACAATCATCCCCTTGGACAGAGTTCGCTTTGACCGCCTTAGCTCTATACTTCCACCACCTTGGCCACTACACCTTCTAGCAATCTTACGCCTAGGAAGTTTCTTAACAGAGCGAGTGAATTCGAAGACTTGATTCTCAGACTCAGGGCTAAACCTTACTCTCTTAACCATTCTGCTACCAACTACATCCTCCTCCTCCTCCTCCTCCTCCTTAACCTGTGAAAATCAAGAAATCTCAAATTGAGAGACATATACTTTTAGTTGCATTTGTGATAATAAAAAAGAATATGGTCTGCTGCGATTGCATTACCACAACACTCTTTGCGTATGCATCCTTGTACGCTTCCGTAACCAGAAGTGAAAGTTTCTGCCAAAGGGTAATAAACACACAACATTGAGAAACCATAGAACTTTGATTAGGTCCGATTAGCAAGGTAGATAGGGTGCAGAGGTAAGTAACCTCAGAGCCTAACTCCATTGCTGCGTCAGTTATATTGGTACGGATTAGCTCCTGGTTAGCTGATAACGTAACCTGGAAAACAAGAAAGAAGCTCGTGTATATATGATTCTATTAGGACAAAACGAGTCTCATTAGTGTGAACTGGGACACAACACTACTGACCTTGACAAGCTCTCCTTGGGAATAACCATCATATTCGGCGCTGAGAGATTCGAACGAATAGGAGGAGACAGAAAAATTCAATAACACAGATAACTTGAAAAGAGAATCTAACTCCTAGTTTAATAAAATGAGTGAGAGAGACATACGCAGCTAACTCTTTTTGAACAAGAACAACCTCAACCATTTGAGTTTTCTTGATAGTATCCTCATACATATTCTGCATATTTATTACCAAACTCATAAGTTCCGAACCAAAAACCCATGTTGCATTCTGTAACAAATAGAACTAAATTTCTCCAAAAAAAAGAAAATAAAAATAGAACAAAAGCTAAAACCTTTGAATCTCCATCATCGAGAAGACAAGTGAGTCTATAAGCCATCTCGATTTTTTTCAGATTTGCAGGGAGTCCATGCTTTTTGCACATGGCTTGTAGTTCTTTCCTCTTCATCCCATGGAACTCCATCCCCACCGAGCGAAACAGGTTTAGAGATGGTCGAAACTTAAGAGCGGACGAAAAGAAGTTTTAGGGAAGATATTTAAAATTTGAATTTTGGCAACACTGACTGTTCTCGTAAACACGCGCTCTGATTGGTTACACTCGCTTATTTAGACGTCAGTACGTGTGACGTTATGATGAACGATGCGACGTAGAAGGCAGCGTATTAAACAAAGATGTTAATTAATGATAATACCGCCAACGGTGGATTATCTACCTCTCTTCTTAAATAATGTGATTGGTTGCCATTTTTGGAGTGAAAATTATAAGAGGAAAAAAACATTTACTCCTAGTTATTCCAACAGTTTCCTAATCAGATAAAAATAAGTCTTTTTTTTCTTTTTTTCCCTTCCATTATCATTCAAATAAATGTAGACACATACTTTACTCTCTTAAAATTATTTACTCCATTTTCTTCTTTTTTTTTCATTTTTATTGTTTCTCTCTCTTCTTCATCTAGTTAGTTTTCTCTCATTTACTCTTAACACTAACCACACTCATTTAGAATGAATAACTTTTTTTTTCAATATTTTGTATTAGTAAATTCGCCATTTAATAATATTAAACATCTTCTAATAACCATGCACCAGTATATTTCTTTAAATTCAAATATTTACAAGTAATGCTGTTAAATTTTAAAGTTTATCAACACAACATTATATGCATAAAAATTTAAATCTCAATATTTACATAAGTTTGCACTCCGATTAAACCTCAAGACACACAGAGCAAAGGTGCAGAAGCAGGTAATGATAACTAGACTAAGCTCTCGGAGGCCTAATGGGTAGTGTCAGAGAAATTAGACACGCTAACTGAGCCGGATGGTTATGATTGATGTTACACTTGCAACATTATTTAGTTGCTTTTAGACATCATGTGCGGAAATAAACTTTTAAATTTAAATAAAATTTTAAAATTAACTTTCAATAGATTTAGTAGTAATTTAGAAGATTGATTAATCTTATCCTTACATTGAGTGATATATTTAAATAATATTAATATATACAAAAAAATGTTACTATTATTATCGTCTATGTTATATATTTTAAAAACTATTCAAAATAAATAAATATTTATGCAATTTTTATCATTATATAATGATTTTGGATTATTATAATATTTTAAAAACTTGCCAAAGTATATAAATGAAATATCCATGTTACTATAAAGTATAATCTTGATATCATATACTAATTTTTAACTGTAATATTTTATTTTTATAAGAATATGGCAATGAACCGTTTAAGAAGTAATACATTCTTTGAAATATTTTTTTATGAAGATAGATTAACTTGTGAAAGTGTAAAACTACATATAATTTTGTAAAACAGTTTATTTGCAAAATTCAAAACATTATTTTTTTGTCAACAAATTCAAAACATTATAAATACTAGAATATAGAACACTTATTTTATTTACAGTATACCAAACAATTTAATTATGAGATATAAATTTAAGAATGAAATACTAATGTTACCATATTTAGATAATTTTCATTATAAACATTAAAATATATAAAGTGCTAAAAATAATAAATAATTTAGTTATTTTTTAATAATTTTTCAGGGTGTAAGTTTAATATTGATTGATTAAATTATTTTATTATATCTTTTAATTATAGAAATAACTATATAATTAAATTTTTAATTATGGTAATAGTTGTACTTAATATTTCATATTTGGATTTCTTTAATTAAATTTTGTGTAGTAAATATATTAAGTCATATCATAACTAAGTAGAATTTATACCATCATTTAATTGAACCATATCATCATTTTTTTTGCTAGAATAGCTATGGTGATAACATATATATCTTATTACATGGAAGAGAAAAACACACTTGAACAGACTTAATGACAATGCTAAGCTGTTGATTCAAGAAAAGGGTAATCCGTGTAACCAACAACAGGATCAGAAATATAAAACGTTGGCCTATCATATTTATTCAGCTCTGCATCCACTTCAAACCTCTTAGGCAAATCCGGGTTTGCAAGAAACCACCGACCATAAGCCACAAGATCGGTCCGTCCCTCTGCCACTGCCTCATTCCCATCTTTCCTCGTGTAACCTCCCGCTGAGATGAAAGTCCCCTGAAAGGCTTTCCTCATCGGCACTAGCAAGTGAGGACACTCTGTTATCTCTCCCATTGTTTTCATTCTTGCTTCAATCACATGACAGTAGAGGATTCCGTATATGTTCAGAGATTCCGCCATGTGAAGGGCTAGTGCTTGTGGGTTAGTGTCCGCAGACTCCATGTAGTCTGCAAAGGGAGAGAGCCTGATTCCAACACGGTCTGGTCCTATCTCTTTAGCCACTGCTTCAACAATGTCTAAAGCAAATTTGCAACGTTTTTGTAATGATCCACCGTATTCATCTGTTCTATCATTCACCGTGTCTTTCATGAACTGGTCTATCAGATAGCCGTTAGCTCCATGAATCTCTACTCCATCAAAGCCTGCAAACAACAACAACATTCAAGACACATATATAAAGTAGGCATAGACACATTTGTCCGGAAAACTAAATCCCAAATTTCTACAATATAGTTTATATATTTATACATATTAACTATATTTAATTTTAAAATAATCAAATAATTTAGAAAAAATATTTATAAACCACAATAACTTTAAACCGAATTACCAAAAAAATATCGAAAATATTTAAATCATCCGAAAATTCCAAAATATGATATTTAATCCAAAAATCAAAATTTTCTGATTTTTACCTCAAATTAACCAATAAACTAAACCGAACTAGCAAATTCCCAACTTTGTTATCTGAACTGAAAACAAAATAACGAAACCAAACCACATATTTGACATATCCGAGTGGATCCTAAATCCTAGAACCGAGAACCAAATGCCTAGGAGTAACTGTGAAGTGTCTTAGAATAAATATAGCTTCTCGACTATCAATGCTTACCAGCTTCCATAGCGTTTCTGGCTGCGAGCCTAAAGTCGTTGACAATGCTGGGGATTTCTTCAGTACTTAGCCGTCTTGGAGGCGTAAACATGGCTTCGTCGATGCCGTTTGAGCGGATTTGAGGCATCAATGGCTTGTCTGAACAAGAGATGGGAGCTTGCCCATTTGGTTGAAAACCTGAAAATACACACATTTAATGTTATACTCAGTATTCTAACATGAGTTCACTAGCCTTATTATGACTACAACTTCAAATGTCAAACCTCGGTTAGAGACACGGCCAACATGCCAGATTTGACAGAAGAAGACACCACCTTTGGCATGGACAGCTTCCACGATTGGCTTCCATGCCTCCACGTGCTCTTTAGTCCATATCCCAGGAGTATCTTGGTAGCTTCATGACCAGAATACACAAATGTAACAGAGTTTAGTTTCATACTCTAAGATCAAAACCCACAAATAAAAAGACTAAACTTTACCAGAATAAAAAAGGACAAATCTCTGGAATAGCATTTTGTAAAAAGTTTATATAAAATAGCACTAAATAATCAAAATTCTCAAAACAGCATAAAATGAAAAACATTAAAGTATTTTAATTCTCAATCCTTAATTCCACCGCTTTAGTACTAAACTATAAATCCTATCACCAAACCCAAATATAAAAAAGAACTTTGATCAAAAAAAAAAAGAACTATATTTATAACTTTCACTCTTGTCATAAAATACTCAAAACTAAAAATGAGCAGAGTGGTTAGTTAGTTACCCTTGAGCCGTGTCTGAAACTCCTGTAGCTTCAGTGACAAGAAACCCCCCCGGGCTCGTTCTCTGAGAGTAATACAAGACAGCGTGAGGCTGAGGAACGTTTCCGTACGATCTCTGTCTCGTCAGTGGTGCCAGAACAACCCTGTGGGAGAGATTGAATCTTCCCATCTTGTAGGGAGTGAGGAGAGGGATGCTCTGTTTCGCTACTGCATTTTCCATTTCCTTAAGTCTCTTTGATTCTTTTTCTCTCTTAAAACACTATTCAAGTTTTTGGTAAAATTGTGTAAGAAGATGGACATATCTGCAACATATATATACACATTTGGTATTCGATATATTAGGAAAGTGAGTTTTTTTCTTTGGACGTGGACGTCATTGAGGACGCATGCATCCATGGACCCCACCCCATCCACTTGCATCTTCATGACGCACGCATTGACGACATTTAGAGAGTTACCACCACTTTGAACTGAACCTCAATAATGCTCGTTTCTTTCTTACTCCGTCTACAGTTGAGATTCGACTTTTAGAGCTTAATTACAGAACAAAACTTTAGTGGGGCCTCATATAATTTACAATAATTAAAAAGAAAAGAAATTAACTTTGTCCATCTTTGACCACCGAGTCACCGACAGAACAAGAGGTTAAGGGTTCGAGGAAAGTAGGAAGGAAAGCTAGCATCATACAGAATGGGCATTGAGATTGAAATGAATGCTCGCAATAGAAGATTTAGAGAAACATAAAAGTTCAGATTTAAACACACGTTGATGATAGAAATTCAAGACTGAGAGTTCCTATCCTTTTATCAGTATTTAGTATTAGTAGTATTGGGATTTAGTGTAATGTGTATGGTTCACATCACCACATGGACAACACATGAACAATTCAACTGTAAGACCTAGCCGCCAGGCTGTGATTGATTTCAATGATTTGAGACCGGAGGTATCTATCTATCTTGCTGTTTCTTGCTTATTCAGAAATATCCTTTTGTACTATTGTACATGTATAAAAGTTATGAATTTATTCTTCGGCTGTAGGAAATTTGGACCCTTGAAGGATTTAATGTAAATTTGGGCCTCATTATAAGAAAATGATTGATGTTGAAAGCCCACATAAAAATATCTTTTGTAATAATGTCGAAGATATTCATGGGGTTTTAAAGATCGGTAAGCAGAATTAGACGATTACTCTAATTAAGAGGGCTACCGATTTTTGAACACCTACGCCATTTTTTTTTCTGCTTGTGTCATTCTTGAAATGAGATTAAACTCCTTAAGGAAGGAGTAGAGCATATTGATCTGAAAGACGTTGAGTTCGGTGAGACTGAAGTATAAACGGTTTGTGCCTTTATCAACTTAAAATGTTCAAGACTAAAAATGTATAAAATTTAAAATATCATCACTTTATTCATTTGTGTGCCATACTATAATTTCTTTCCACTTATAAGAAGTTCAGAGCGTGTTGGATGGATCTTTGTGGTAAAACCTATAATTTCTTATTTGCTTAAGAACACGACCCATCTTTAAAAAACAAGGCACATCTTCAATGTCAACTGAAGTCTGAAGCAAGCATGTGATTTTAGTTATTTTCTAGAATGATATATCAAGATAGATTTTTGTTTGTTTTATATACTATGTTCAATCTATGGCATCAAAACTCTAACCAGATGTTTCATTTCTGGAGAAACGACCGTAGCTACTCAGGGACATGTGATGTGTGTTAAAAACAAGAAAGTAACATTTGTGATGGTGTTACAAAAAAAAATGTGTGATGGTGTTTAAAGCTATGAGTGATGATTGAAATTAGAAAAAGGCAAGTTCTATTCACTGGAACTGTAATTTGTCAATAATTTTTGTTAATTACTTTGAGTGTTAACAAACATTAGTCGGTCTAGATTAGATGTGTTAGGTCCCACTAAATATGAATCCAGACCCACAAAAGAAGCAATACTACAACTGGGTCCTCTTTTCCTCAGCTTTATTGGAACCCTCAAAACCCAAAGACAATTCCTAGAGATCAAAACCACATTCAGAGAAAAGAATCACCTTTTGTAATCCCTTCAAATTGCCAATATATAAATAGTTATGCTTTGCTTCAAACATATAAGCTAAGTCATTTTTGAAAAAAATAATGTAAGTATCCTTTTTCGCTGCTAATCTTGCGAATTTATTTACTCCTTTATGTAATCCAAATACTAACTACTTACCATTTTTTCCAAACAGTTTCTTAATCCAAACTTTGTTTTTATCAACTATGGAAAAAAGCCAAGACAAGCACCACAAGCTTGTTTTCTTGGTAATTGCTACATTTATTAACTTCAATAGCCGTTTGACTTAGCGGTTACAGTGATTTTGGACGTGTTTCCATATCAAACCAAAAAATGAAGTAAATGGTTTGACTTCTACATATTCAACTTTGACTTATTATTGGGTTCACCCCTAGGTGAACCTTTAGGTTGGTGGTTCACCAACCAATATGATTGTGTCAGATTTAGTATTTTTTTAAAAGAAAACAAAATATTATCGAATTATATTATACTTTCAAAATAAAAATTAAAATAAAAAGTATATTAATCACAAAAAACAAGACTTTTTATTCTAAAAAAATTATTTTCAAAATACATCATTTAAGTTTATAATAATCACCAAAAAATACTTTTTAATCTTAAAAAAATAATTTATTTTGATAAAAAAAAGAATTTAAGATTTTGTATAAATCTTAAATTTAAAAGTTTAAAATTTATCCAATGGTTTAGGATTTACCCAAGGGTTTTAGGATTTACCCAAGGGTTTAGGGTTTAGGATTAGGATTTAGGATATAGTTTTTTGTTGATTGTGTTATAAATAGTGTTTTTTTAAAATAAAATATTTTTTTAAAATTTATCTAAGGGTTTACTAAAGTATTTAGGGTTTAACATTTAAAGTTTAGTGTTTTTTTTGTGGTATTAATTGTTTTTGAAAAAAAAAATATTTTTTTTGCAATTAGTATTATTTTTATTTATTTTAACTATTTTTTCATTTTTAAAACGTAATAGTATAATTTGGCAATATTTTCTTTTCTTTTTTAAAAGATGTCAAATTATTTTTTTTTTTAAAAAGATGTCAAATTTGAAATAACTAAATCATATTGGTTGGTGAATCTATAGGTTCATCCTAGGGGGTGAACCCAAGAATTACTCTTCAACTTTTAGTAAACGTGCCCAAGTAAAAGCTAATATGGTAATAAACTAATAACCCACTTAAGAACATTAACAGACCTTCAAAAATTTTCTCAGTTTTTTTTCCCCAAAATAAGTAGAGATCAAGTCTCAAAAAACTCAATAGACTTAAGACTTTTTTTTCATTTTTATTTGCAAGTTTCCTTCTTCAAATCGTAAAACAACAGGTTAGTGAGTGTGAACCCCAAGAAAACAGAGGTTTTTCCTTTTCCTCTTTTTTTTCTTTTTGTTTCGTCTCAGTCATATTCTGATTAATTGTTTTTTAAAAGTCACATTCTGATTAAAATAAGAAATGCTTTTCCTTTGGTAAAGGATCCATCTTTTCATGCCGATTGCATCACTTCAGATTTCCATTTTCACTGCTCTCTTCTAAAATCTCTCATCCTCGTCCATTCTTTTTTATTAAATCTCTCCCACTCCAGTGAAAAAGTTATAAACTTTGTCTTTTCTTTCCCCAAAGCTCTAATCTTTTATTTTTCCTCTTCATCTTCTCTGTGTGTAGTTCTGGATCATACCAGTAATAAACTCTGAACTACTGAAACCCTCTACTCAATTTTTTTCTTTAAATAATTTCTTCCTGACGAGTAGACAAACCTAATGGGCTCAGAGCAGCACAGATTCCCTCATCAGGACCAACAGGTTTCTCTCCAATTCTTTTACTTTCGTTTACATTCGAGTTCTTGTGTGGGTTCTTAGTTCTCTTCAGTCTCAGCTTCTTGCTTTATTAGATCTCACTATTCAACTCTGTTCACAGTTTCTTTTAGCTCTGTTTTCACTTGAACGAACCCAATGTTCATTAGGGTTCAATGTTAAAGTCTAAACCTTCACTGAAAAAATCGTTCTTTTTAACTAGAATTCAACAAAGTTTACACCTTTCCCTTAAAAATTAGCCACTCAATTACATTTAAAAAATCCAAACTCTGTGATCTTAAACTCATTGTCCTGCGACTCTGTTTTACTAGCTCTGTTTTTAGCTCTGTTTTCACTTGAATGAAGCAATATTCGTTAGTGTTTATGTTAAAAGTCTCCCCCTTTGAATCATTCAAATCTTAACCTTTACTGAACATTCATTTTTTACAGTAAGTGGTAACTGGGAATTGAACAAAATTCACATTTTTTTCTTAGAAACTAACCATTCAATTACATAAAAATCCGAACTTTGTGATCTTTAACTCATGTTTCAGCTCCATTTACTTTGTTACTTACACTAAAAGTAAGTGTGTGTGTGTTCATTTGCAGAGGAAAAGGTGGAGAGGTTGTTTAGGAATCTTCTCATGTTTCAAGTCACAAAAAGCCCTAAAACAAATCGTCCCCTCCTCATCTCGCATTCCTGAATGCAGCAGCAACGCCTCAGCTTCACAACCTCACCAAGGTGCTACAAGAGGAGGAATGAACTTAGCCTTCATGGCTCCACCGTCCTCTCCAGCCTCCTTCACAAACTCTGCTCTTCCTTCAACAGCTCACTCGCCAAACAACAACAACTACTTATCCCTCTCAGCAAACAACTCACCAGGAGGTCCTTCTTCCAGCATGTACGCCACAGGACCTTATGCTCATGAGCCTCAACTGGTCTCTCCTCCTCCTGTTTTCTCTACCTTCACCACCGAGCCCTCCACTGCTCCTTTCACTCCTCCTCCAGAGCTCACTGCTCCTTCCTCACCTGATGTCCCTTACGCTCGTTTCTTGACTTCCTCAAAGAACTACAATGATCTTAGATCACCTGAGTCAAACTTCTTCTGTCCCGAAACATTCGCCAAGTTTTATCAAGATCATGACCCTTCTGTTCCGCTGAACGGTGGGAGGTTGAGTGTTTCCAAGGACTCAGATGTGTACCCTTCAACGAATGGGTTGAATCAGAACAGGCAGGTGAGGCAAGAGATGGAGGAGTTGGATGAAGCTTATAGGGCTTCCTTTGGGTTTAGTGCTGATGACGTCATCACAACTAGTCAGTATGTAGAGTTCACTGATGTGATGGATGACTCTTTAGTCAAGGCAAAGGCTTCCTCACCGAGAGAAGCTAATCTGCTGAGTCAAACTGATCATTCACCAAAGAGATACAAAGGTGAGAGTCAATTCATTCACTGCCATTAGTTGTTCTCATTAATGCTAACTGTATGATATATTGTGTGGCTTATTGTTAGATCACAAGCCAAGAAAGGGGATCCACGCTGATGAAGAGGCTTTATTGTCAAGAGTGGGGTCTGTGAAGAAAGGAGGCAGAAGCTATCCCACTGGTGTTTCAAGCTCTGATGCCGAGATAGAATACAGAAGAGGAAGAAGCTTGAGAGAAAGCAGAGAGAACAGACACAGGAGATAGCTTCGTTCTTAAGGTCTTTTTTGTTGCAAAGTATTTAGTATGATCTTTGTGATGCTAAACACTTGAGATAAGTTTCCGGTTTTATGTATATATTAATATAATTCACAGATGTTTTTTAGTAGAATGGTGTGATATATAAGCAAACAAGAGGCAATATCTAGAGTCCATTGAATGAGAATGTTTCATATCGAGCTTCTGCAATATGCATTCACCTACTAAGTTTGTGTTGTATGCATTATTAAACCATGAAGCACATATTTCAAGACACAAGTTGAGCATGTGCAATCGAATAATATGACAACTAAATTCAACTTGAGCTTATTAGTCAGATTGTTACATAACAGCAACAAATGAAGAATCTGATAAGTGATCATAATATCCTCCTACCTCACAAATGAATCTCTTTCCCTTAACTAGTATAGGCTTTATTGTTAAAAGCATATACTAGTTTTGTAAAGATCTGATGTGGTTACAGATTCAAAGAGGTTGATTTCACATGCATTCAATGAAAACAGCATCTTTACAATTTTCAAGTGTTTGCCACTAAACTCCTCTGAGTAGGCATGGATGGTACATTTATATTTGTAATTCATGTAAAAACTCATTTTGTAATTATACAATTTTCTATTCAGGGTTATTTAGGCTTGTGTTAGGATATTAAAATAAACATAAAAGTAATTGTTTTATGTAACTACTAGGTGTTTACCCGCACATGCGGACAATAATTTCTTATGAATACTTATTATTATGTCTTACTAATCTAAACCAATATAATAAATTATTATTTATGTTTTAAATAGTTAAATCAAATATCAAAGTATTTATATATGTCAATTATTATCAATATATATACTTATACTATGTTAATTTTTTTTAAAACACTCACATCTTAGAGATATTTTAAAAAATATATTTATATAATTGTTTTCATGTGTGCCTAATATTTAATTATGAATTTTTTTGGGTATATTTTTTTAATTTTTTATAATTAAATATTATTTTAAGATAAGAACACAATATATATAAGAATTTATCTAATTTTAATTTTTTGGATAATTCTATTATATTAGTTTAGAATCAATTATTTAATCTAACATATACACTTTATATTATTAAATTAAAAAAAATAGTTACATATAAATTCAGTAATGATATTGTTTAAATTAATAAAGTAGTGAATCAGTTAGAAACTAGTAAGAAATCAATAACTATCTAAAAATCTAATACCTAATAAAAATATGACAAATTAGAAAAATTAATTAAAATTTAATATAAAAAATTCAATATTATTAAATAATATTCATTTTTAAATTTATACAAGATTCATCAAGGGTATTTTTTAAATTAATAAATTAGTGACTCAACTAAAAGCAAATAATAAATCAATGATTTAGTTTAAAACCTAATAAAAAATGATAATAAGCAAAATTAGCTAAAATTATGGAGAACATGACAAGTAAGAAAAATCACTTCTCAAATAATAGTATATATATATATATATATTTATATATATATATATATATATATATATAAGTTACATAAACTTATATTCAGATGTTATATCAAAATAAACAAAAATAGTTATTTATTTTTCAAATACTTATTGTGAATACTAATTCAAATCTTTGGTCAGGTTTTCAGAACTTTGTTTGATATTTTCTAGTATTTTTGCTATATATTGATTAATAACACTTCGAGTTCATATATGTTTTATACCACTTACATGATCTGTTCGACTACTTTTACATTTCGAATAGGATACAAATATGAGTTTTTATTTCGAGTTCAGTTCCAATATCGGATTCAGGTTTTGTTTTTGCCCACCCTTAGCTCTGAGCATTGAGATCAATTAAACACCAAAAGTACGTTAAGAAATGAGAAAGCCATTCACGTTAAAACATCAGGTAGCTTCTTCAGAGGTCTCAGTGATAGATTAGTGAGAGACCACATGCGTATACACTGATAAAAGACAAGTGGCAGTCAACAGATTTGTATACCATTTCTTAATCCCAATTCCAAATTAAAAAACGTGTTTTAAACATAGAGGATGAAACCTGCAAGTAATATATCTTATCTTCACTACAGATCTAAAGACTAATAATACATTTTCTTCTAAATCTGAAGTCTAATTATATTTGTTTTCTGAATCTCACACGTTTGATACGTTTCATTTTCTTTTTTATTAACTCCCATTCTATTATTGGAACTAGAAACAACAAATATATAAAGAGAAACCATTCAGACCAATGATATATTCTTACATCAAAAAGGCAGAAGAAAACTTGTAGCATAACCTTTTGTTTCTTTTCCTCATGAAGACTACTCAACGTCAACTATCTTCATCTTTCACCAAACTCTGCGAGAGACTGTCCTCATTCAGGAATGGTGAGGACAGTGAAAGAGACTTAGAGGCTGTCTTTGCTTACATGGACGCAAACAGAGACGGTAGAATCTCTGCAGAAGAGCTTAAGAAGAGTTTCAACACATTGGGAGATCAACTCTCTGATGAAGAAGCCGAAGCTGCTGTTAAACTGTCTGATATAGATGGAGATGGAATGTTGGATTTTGAGGAGTTTGCTCAGTTAATCAAAGGGAGTGATGAGGTTACAGAGGAAGAGAAGAAGAGGAAGATGATGGAAGCGTTTAGAATGTATATTGATGAAGGTGAAGATTGCATTACTCCTAGAAGCTTGAAGACTATGTTGATGAAGCTTGGTGAGTCAAGAACGAGTGACGATTGTAGGGTTATGATCAAAGCTTTTGATCTTAATGATGATGGAGTTTTGAGCTTTGATGAGTTTGCTCATATGATGATCAGATGATGTGTTAAAGAATTAGCCCATCTATTGCTGTTGTGGCTTTGTTTGTTTTTTTAATGTTTGATTGCTGTAAATTTGTATGGCTTTGCAAGCAATAAACAAGTATGATATGTGTTTGTTTCATATGCAAATCAAGCAAGCAGTGCATGTGCAGGTCTAGCTTTTAGTATTTCATTTTAAATAGAAGAGAACAATTGCAGCATGCATAAAAATAACACACTAATAATATGTATGCCCCAGCTCCCTAATCAAATAACATAAGCTCTTTTCCACCATATTATGAAAATTATTTTTACTTGAACTATGTGATAAACTATCTAACGAATAACATTAAATGTACAAGTTTCAATTCATTACTCCTATATACAAGGTACATTAATATAAGCTTAACAACTTTATTACTCGCATAAGAAATTGCATAATCTTGCATGATTGCAGCGATTCAACGTGTCACGTGCTCAATGAAATTCAGTGACTATTCCAAAAAATAATTAACCAAGTTTTGTTATAAAACATGTCAGTTTTTAAAATAATATTTTTTGTGGTCAACTGTTTGAACATCCACTATCGAAATGGAGGTGTATGAGTTGCAGATGATTATCCCTTAATGTAGTTTTTTGGTAAAATATCTTTTATATAGCTTATAAGATTACACATGTCACTCTCACTTGTACAAGAAAATGAACCTTTTCTGTAAATTGCTTTGACCGTCGTCTGAGATTTTCAGCCCAGCACACATTGCAGTAAAAAAAATTGTGTACTGGCTTAAAAATCAAAAAGAATCCCGGATATAAAAATGTCAAATAACTTTTAAAACCGTATAGGCTTTATTGTGAAAAAAAATTAACACATATTTCCAGGTATGATGGTTCTTACCGTCTCATCTCAGGACTCAGATCAAATGTGTCTCTAAACTCCCCCTGGCCTTTAAAGAGAAAGGTTGCAGAGAGAGAGATCAATCAAACACCAAAAGTGTATTGAGAAAAGAGGAAGCCAAGCCAAGTTAAACACATGCACATCAGACCAGGCAGCTTCATAGTTCATTATTAATAGATTAGTGAGGAAGACCACATGCATATTATTCATTGATAACAAAAAACATGTGGCAGTTAACAAATCTTTGTAATAGTAATAACCCAAAACCATTCTTTAATCCAAGTTCCTATATTTAAACAAAATAAATAAAAGAAAAACGTGTTTTAAACCTGTAAGTACGTAATATTATATGTTTTCTTTACTACAGATCTATAGACTATTAATACGTTTTGTTCTAGATCTGAAGTCAAATAATTTTTGTTTTCTAAATCTCACACGTTTTATAATTTTCAGTTTCTATTCTTGAAACTCGAAATAACTTGTATTTATAGAGAAACCACTCAGACCATTTGCTCATTCAATTCTTACATTAAAAAAAAAGAAGAAAACTTGTAGCATACTTTTGTTTCTCTTGTCCTCACCATGAAGACTACTCAACGTCAACTATCTTCATCTTTCACCAAACTCTGCGAGAGACTCTCCTCATTCAGGAATGGTGAGGACAATATAAGAGACTTAGAAGCTGTCTTTGCTTACATGGATGCAAACAGAGACGGTAGAATCACTTCAGAAGAGCTTAAGAAGAGTTTCAGCACATTAGGAGATCAACTTTCTGATGAAGAAGCCGAAGCTGCTGTTAAGCTATCTGATATAGATGGAGATGGGATGTTAGATTTTGAGGAGTTTGCTCAATTAATCAAAGGGAATGATGAGGTTACAGAGGAAGAGAAGAAGATCAAGATGATGGAAGCGTTTAGAATGTATCTTGATGAAGGTGAAGATTACATTACTCCTAGAAGCTTGAAGACTATGTTGATGAAGCTTGGTGAGTCAAGAACGAGTGATGATTGTGTAGTGATGATCAAAGCTTTTGATCTTAATGATGATGGAGTTTTGAGCTTTGATGAGTTTGCTCATATGATGATGCGTTAAAGAATTAAGCCCATCCATTGTTGCTGTGGCTTTACTTGTTAAGTCTTCATATGCTTTTCTTGTATGTTTGCTGGCTGTAATTTGCTGTAAATATGGTCTTCGCAAGCAATAAATACATCATTCAAACTATAATTTTCAAATGTTTGCCTCTGAACTCCCATGAGTAAGTATGGATGTCCAGGTTTTTAGTTCAGCCTCCTATGCTCCCATTAGGTATTATTTTAGTATACGTTTAGTTCGGCGAGTAATACACTAGATTCATATATAATTTGTAACTCATGTCAGAACTCATTTTGTAACTTGTAAGCATACTTATATATGATTCGAGTTATTTATCTTTGTGGTGGGATATTTTAAATATTATAAAATTGAGTATTTATGTGATTTTTAATGTTTAAAATTTTATATTTAGATATTGTTTCTAAAATATTATTTGAAAAATCTGTTTTCAACATTTCGTTCTCAAGTTATTTCTTATAAAGTCCAGTTAATTTTTACCTTAATGAATTAAAAGTTGTACATAATTTCCATTACTAAAACTATTTTGTTTACTTTTTGCTTGATAAATTTCTCATTATGTTTTTGATTTTAGTTTCTTTGTTTTTTTAAAAAAACTTACAACAATAATAATAATGATATATATATATATATACATAACATATTTTTTCTTTATATTTATTTTAAAATAACATAGATATATCTTTTGGTCAACAAAAAGGAAATATAATTGCATCTTTACATATATATATATATATATATATATATATATATATATATAACAGATTTTTATACATAAAATAGATTTTTCACAAACAACTTAGGTATTTGTCATTAAAAAAAGATAATATGATTTCAAATATAAAATTTAAAAAGAAAATAAAAATGCAACAAGAAAATAATTATTCTTAACGAAATTAGAACAAAAAATAGTTGTAGCACATTTCAGAGGAATGTATGCAATTCGGTATATTTAAATTACGGGTGAGTAAATCAATCATGATTTCTTACTCAAAGTCAGAAGCTTGATTATTATTAGGGCAATCAGAGCTTGCAGGGAATGGGAATGTGCCCAACCCTCTCTTCAGAGATCGCCAATACAAAAGCCCCCCCCATCTTCCTCCGCCGCCTGCTCCGCCGAATTCTATCGTCTGCTACACATACGCTGCCTGGAGAGTAGATCGAGAAGCAGCGGGCCTCGCATGGATCTTCACTGATCACACCGGTACCGAATTGTCTAGAGGCTCTTGTTTCAGCGACAACGTCTCCTCTCCCCTTACTGCAGAGGCCCTAGCTATCCGATGTGCTCTCGTCCAAGCTTCCCACCTCCGATACAACCATATCTGGCTTCGTTCAGACTCACAAGGGCTCGTTACAGCCATCAATTCGAAACAACGACCTGTAGGACTCTTCGGGATCTTAGCGGATGTTGACTCGATCATCTCTTCTTCCTTCTCTTTCGTCTCTTTTTCTTTCATTTCTCGTCGCTTTAACAGGCCAGCAGACTCTTTAGCAAAAGCCTGTTTATCTGCAAACTTATTTATGGGCCTTTAAACCCATATTTTAATTGAAATTTCTGTTGCTCAAAAAAAAAAAAAGTCAGAAGCCTTGTTTTTTTTTCTTTTGAAACTAGCGTAACTAAGTTAGCACATACTTAGAATAGTTTTTATTTTATTTTAGGGAAAATAGTTTTTAGGGCAAAAAAATGATCTTCATGTCCCATTAGACTAATTTGTTTTTTGTACCATTTTTTCCTATAATACCCTTTAGTAATTCACAAAATAAATAAAATAAATAGTTTTACAAACAAAAAAAAAATTAAAAATAGTAATTAGTGATGACAAACCAATATCAACTTATTGGTATTTTTTTTCAATTCTAATAATGTTTAAATCATAGTTTTATATTTTGTTCTAATAAAAGTAGAATCGACATTCTACATAGTAGAAAATATGATCTACTTTTTTCATTGAATCTACTATGTTTAGAATACGTGTTCTACATAAATAATGGTAATCTAAAAATATTTTGAAAGCACATTCTACGCATAACCTATGTTTCTAAAATCCGTAGAAATCGGAATCTACACATTACTAGATTTCTAAAACCAGTACAAATCGGATTCTACACAATATTATAAATCTAAAACAATTAGAAATCGATTTCTAACATATTTACAGTATTCTAAATATAGTAGAATACATACAGATAATGACACATTCCAAAAATATAAGAACTGAATATTTGAAAATATTTTATTTCCTTATTTAATAAATCGTTTTAAGAAAAAATAAAAAAAAAAACATTTAAAAAATCATTTTAAAAAAGGAAAACAAAAAGAAAATTGTGCTTTAATTAATTATTAAGTTAAAAATTGAAAAAAAAAACAAAATCTTGTTCTAAACTTCTTCTTTCTTCTCCAGACGCCGTCTTCTATTCATTCACAAAATTTCTCAAAAATGTTTCTGCTATGATTCATATCTATGATTCATGTGGTGTTTGAGATTTGGTTGTAGATTTAGGTTGGACCGGCGCAATCTAGTTAACTTGAACCGATCGATCCATTTTCGTTGTTTGGATTTTTTCGGTATCGAGCAGCAGAGATCGATCAGTCCCAATGCGATCGATCGATCCCGATGAATCATTAAACCTTCATTCTTTACGATTTGTATTTCTGAGAATTTTAAAACACTAATTTTTTAAATTATTATAGTTAAAAATATTTTTAATATTTACAAATCGGTTTATTGATTGTAATTTCGAAATTTTAATTGAAATTAAGGGTAATATGACCATTTTGAAAATATTTAGTTTATTAGGACATGAATCACATAAAATTAGTCTAATGGGACATGAGGATCATTTTTCTGGCCTAAAAAAACTATTTTCCCTTTATTTTATGCATGTAAATTACAAACAATTCAAAACCAATGAAACACATTGGTAGAATTATTTTTTACATAAAAGCTTATATACATGCATAAACTTTCAAAAATATCATTTACATTCACACTAATCCGAACCGATAACAGTTTCATGCTTCTTTCCTAGAATAATATAGAGAACTATACATGATTACGAGAATGTATGATGACTCAAAGATAATAAAATATTTTAAATGTAACTAACAAAATTAATATGATTTTAGGGATTTTATCCTATTCAAAATAATTTAATAATTATGTTTCGGTTGAGATAAATAATTGCAATTAAAGTTCAAAAAGATAAATAATTGCAGTTTAATATACCCAAAATAATTAAAACAGTCTAAACGTTCATAAGCAAAGTCAGCTGTTTGTTTGAAAAAAGATTATATTTATTGTTCATACATATAAATTACTAAAAGAATTAACACTTAATAAAATAAAATATCAATTGATTATTATAAGTTATATATTTATAAATATTTGTATCCATCTATAAACATGAGAAAATGACATAATATTTAAAAGTAAAATTGAGTTTTTAAAGTATTTATCTAAGTTTTAAATACTTATTTTGAATACTAATTTAGATATTTGGATATGGTGTTGAATTTTTTTTTTTTTTTGAGATTTTTGTGTTATTTATTGAAGTTCAGTTAATAACACTTCGAACTGATACATGTTGTATATCATCCTACAAGATATGTTCGGCCACTTTAACTTTTCGGATCAAATACATATTCGGGTTTCAGCCATAGTTTGGTTCTGATTTCAAATACCAGTCTTGGCCCTGAGCATTAAGGAGAAAGGCCATAGAGAGATCAAATAAACACCAAAAGTATAGTTTGGTTCTGATTTCAAATACCAGTCTTGGCCCTGAGCATTGAGGAGAAAAGCCATAGAGAGATCAAATAAACACCAAAAGTATGTTGAGAAATGAAAAACTCAACCTAGGGGCGAACCTAGAACTAGAATTAATCGGGGGCACATAACATTTTTCACTATATTTTGTAACTCAATAAAAGGCACTGTCATTGATTAATCAGAACCTGATCCACGCTGTCCAATCTGATACACATCGATCTAGTCCAAAGTTAGTCTATCGATCTTTGTCCGAGTATTCCGAGATTAACGTTAAAAAGAACCGTCATCTCGAATGAGTGTATTAGACACATAGTGTCCCACAACGGATATTGGAAGAAATCCTTAGTATAGTAATATATAAGATAGATAAGCTACTTCCCTAATCACCAATTGGTTTTATGTTGAAAGATCATCTAGCTTTACTTAATTACTCAAAGAAATTGAAAAATTAGATGGGGGGCACATGCTCTCACTACGTACGGCTCTGCCACGTTAGAACATCAGGTAGCTTCTTCATAGGTTCTAATGTTCTAATGATAGATTAGTGAGAAAGACTACATGTATATTTCACTGATCAAAGACAAGTGGCAGTCAACGAATCTATAATAATAACCGAAATACCATTTCTTAATCCTAATTCCTAAATTAAAATGCGTGTTTTAAACTGATATATCTTTCCTTTAATACAGATCTAAAGACTAATAATACGTCTTCTTGATCTAATGTCTAATAATATTTGTTTTCTCAATCTCTCACGTTTGATACGTTTCATTTTCTTTTTTTCTTATTAACTCCTTGGAACTCGAAACAGCATATATATATACAGAGAGAAACTACTCGGGCCATTTGCTCATTCAACTCTTATATCAAAAACAAGAAAAAAAAACTTGTAGCATAACTATTGTTTCTTGTCCTCATGAAGACTACTCAACGTCAGTTATCTACATCTTTCACTAAACTCTGCGAGCGACTTTCCTCATTCAGGAACGGTGAGGACAATATAAGAGACTTACAAGCTGTCTTTGCTTACATGGACGCAAACAGAGACGGTAGAATCTCTGCAGAAGAGCTTAAGAAGAGTTTCAACACATTGGGAGATCAACTCTCTGATGAAGAAGCCGAAGCTGCTGTTAAACTGTCTGATATAGATGGAGATGGAATGTTGGATTTTGAGGAGTTTGCTCAGTTAATCAAAGGGAGTGATGAGGTTACAGAGGAAGAGAAGAAGAGGAAGATGATGGAAGCGTTTAGAATGTATATTGATGAAGGTGAAGATTGCATTACTCCTAGAAGCTTGAAGACTATGTTGATGAAGCTTGGTGAGTCAAGAACGAGTGACGATTGTAGGGTTATGATCAAAGCTTTTGATCTTAATGATGATGGAGTTTTGAGCTTTGATGAGTTTGCTCATATGATGATGCGTTAAAGAATCAGCCCATCCATTGTTGCTGTGGCTTTGTTTGCTTTTTTGTTTGATTGCTGTAAATATATATGGCTTTGCAAGCAATAAACAAGTGTGTTATATGTTTGTTTCATATGGAAATCAAGAACGCAGTACATGTGCAACTGTAGCTTTAGTATTTCATTATAAAAAGAGAAACGAGTGGATGCATAACAATAGCACCCTAATGATATGTGATAATTTTTCTAACAGTTATACTTTTCCACCATATATACTATGACAATTATTTAACTTGAATTATCAGATAAACTATCTAAGAAATAACATCAAATGAACAAGTTTTGAGTCTTGCATGATTGGAGCGATATTACGTGTCGCGTGCTAACTGAAATTCAGTGACTATTCCAGCAGATTTTCTTTTTTGTTAAAGGATTTAAATTCTAGCAGATTTTCAAACCAAGTTTTGTCGTATAACATGTCACAGTTATTTTAAATAATCATTATCAGATGCCAAAAAAAATCATTATTGTAATATACGTGTATGAGTTTGGAGCTAAAATAATCTTTAAACTAGTATAGGATTATACTTGCCACTTGTACAAAAACTAATGAAAGTAAATTGATTTGAGATTCACCATATTTTGAGCCCATGTACGTACAGCAGCAGCTTAGAAATTACAGAGTTAATAGTACAGAATCATGATCAAGCAGCTACTCAAATGGGCTGATTAAAAAGCCCATTTGATGTTTCTCATGCAATAACAAATGTGTCAAAAAACTTACTTCTTGTTTAAACAAAAAGAAACTCACTTGATATACGATTGCCAATCACTCTTTCATTTCATCGCCCGATTAACGGAGTATGAACAAGATGATACCAATAAGTCAGAATGATCGTTTATTTTGTGTCTACGATTCAAAATCAACTAATTTACTACTATTAAGGTGACGAAAATTAAAATGATACTATCATTCAATCATCGTTTGATTGACAATTTATAACTTACTAAAAACGTTTGGTTATATATCAAGACATTGATTGAAAAGCCTCAAACCTTTTCTATTTCACCTTATCTCTCATTGTGTTTATATTTGACAAGGACATGTAAACTCGATATGTAGTTTTCATTAATAATTTACCATGTGATAAATCATCCGGGTTTAAGCCGTGTATACGTGTTTTAGTGTGGTTTGTAGAAGATTCATGTTTTGACGTATACGAATTAAAGAGAGAATTAAATGAAAGACCCTAACAATATCAAGGTCTCTGGTAGTCATACGTGTCTAGCCGTCATGCTTATTGTTTTTTTTTTCACAAACAAATTTATTTAGATAGTTTTGAAACGAACCTTATTGATCATACGTATTGAACACATTCAAAAAAATCTGAAGTCTATATAGCCAATATGAGTGATGATGTAATAGTTTGTATTTCCAATACCCACATATGTTAAAATTAAAGAAAGTTTGGATAGTTCTTACTTACTAGTTATTAGTTAATGTATAGTTTACTTGGGTTTTATTTTGCAAAAGGCTTCTTTTTTTACTTGGTTTTTTTGACATCATATATAGTTTACTTGTTAATATTTTAAATAACAGCAAAATCATATACCAGAAATCGAATAGAAATATTCAAATCAATATATCTTGTGTTGACAATTGAACTTTTCAAAACAGTATATGTAATTTCAACAAAAGACAACAATGTCAAATAAAAAATAACCGAAAAAGGAATTTAGCCGATACTAATAATTTTGGTATACTACCAATAACAGATCAATGGTCCGAGTTGACGCGGCGACGTAGTTCTTTTATATCCTTGTGCATACACGCATCAAGACAAGACCCAATGGCAAATTGGCAATACCGTGACCATTTATATCACGTATTCATACTTATCGACTATTCGACTTAGAAAAAACTATAGAGAAATAAGAAGACCGAATGTTACTTTCGCCAGATATAGTATGTCATTGTCGGGGACTTACACGACATATCGGCGGCTAGCCGGAAAGTCACTATCGAAGATATACTAAATTAGAATAGTTCGAAGCTTAGGGTTCACACGAACTTCCAGTTATTTTTTAACTTGTTTGATATATACACCAGATGACTTTAATAACCTTATTTTGACTATGTTATCTGATCGAGATCAATGAAAACCACACATGAAAAGAGATGAATTTTCAATGCAGTTTGCTTGGCTGGGTGGGTAGTGAACAAATATTTATCGAAAAATTGAATATGGTTCATAGTAATTTACCAAATGAATAGCTCATCATGGCACGAGAACACTATAATTTTAATTTTCTGATTGTTGTTCTGACTATGGTTGGTCGTCGTAGACTTCTTATAATAATATCAGTATATATATATTTATATATATATAACTCTTATACTGGTTATGAAAACGAGTCTAGGTTGGGTGAATATATTGTTCTAATTAAACGATAAGACCCAAAGAATATAAGAAAACTCAAATTCTTATTAGCTTAAGAAACTTAACTCAAAACTTAAGCTCTCACAATGTAATCTCTAAATCTCACACAATATGCAAACATCCTTGCATAGCTTTATATAGAGATGTATTAAATCCTAAACACGCTTAGGTTATGTTATTTAGATAACTATAGACTCAAACATATCTCCTAATCCAAGTAGTCTTTATCTTGCTTAGGAACCAAGTCAACTTCAAGATTATCTCCAACATTCACCCCTTTAATCTTGAAGTGAGTGTCCTTGACTTCTTGAATCCCCACGAGCTCACGCATCTCCTTGAATTTGATCCGTCCCAAAGCCTTTGTTAGTATGTCTGCTTTCTGCAGTGTCCCTGCAACATGTTCTACTTCGACTTGTCCATTATCCACGCATTCCCGAATAAAATGATACCGCTTATGAATGTGTTTTGATCGTCCATGGAAGACCGGGTTCTTCGTGAGAGCAATTGCAGACTTGTTGTCGAGTCGTATGGTCACTCTCTCAATTTGCTTCCCAAGTACCTCAGCAAGTAATTCCTGTAACCATATGGCTTGTTTGGCCGCTTCGGTAGCTGCCATAAACTCTGCCTCACAAGAGGAGAGAGCAACAGTTTCCTGTTTTTGTGAACACCACGTAATAAGACAATCATTAAGATAAAAGCAGTGACCAGTTGTGCTCCTTCCGTCAACTGCATCACTGTTATGAGAACTGTCCGAGTAACCGATCAGTTTAGCGCAGCTTGCCTTCTCAAACGTGAGACCAAAACGAACTGTCCCCTTTAGATACCGTAGAACCTGTTTTAGTGCAACTTGGTGACTTTCCTTGGGTTCATGCATGTACCTACTCAAGACACCCACCGAGAATGACATGTCTGGTCGTGTGTGTAGTAAGTACCTAAGACAACCAATAACTCTACGGTACTCTTTCTCATCGACATTCCTTTCATCTTGAGCCTTTGATAACTTCAGTCCTGCATCCATAGGAATCTGTACTGGATTACATCCGTCCATATTGGTTTCTTCAAGAATTTTCTTAGCATATCCTTCCTGTTTCAACGTTATCCCTCCATCAAACTGAACAACTTCGATCCCCAAGTAATAAGTGAGTAACCCAAGGTCACTCATGTCGAACTTCGACGACATTCCAGCCTTGAATTCGTTAATCATCTCAATCTTCGAACCAGTAATGAGAAGATCATCTACGTAAACTGCAACCAACAAAAGATCTTCATTCTTCCTCTTCCGGTACAACGAAGGTTCCTTACTGCACTTAGTAAACTCAAGCTCTTCAAGCACTTTGTTTAGCTTTTCGTTCCATGCCCGCGGCGCTTGCTTCAAACCGTACAACGCCTTCTTGAGCTTGTACACTTTGCTTTCACTACCTTTAACAACAAATCCTTCGGGCTGAGAGACATACACATCCTCCTTGAGATCTCCATTTAGGAATGCAGTCTTAACGTCTAAATGATGTACTTCCCAGCCATTAGACGCAGCTAGACCGATGATGAACCTTACTGTTTCTATTCGTGCAACAGGAGCAAAGACTTCCTCATAGTCTACTCCATGCCTCTGAATGTATCCCTTTGCAACGAGCCTGGACTTGTGTTTGTTGATGGTTCCATCTGAGTTTCGTTTGATCTTAAAGACCCACTTAAGTCCAATGGCTTTAGCTCCTGGTTGAAGATCAACTAGCTCTCATGTGTTGTTCTTGACTATAGAGTCAATCTCATCCGTACATGCATCCTTCCATACTTGTTCCTCAATAGCTTCACTGAAACTCCACGGCTCATCATCAACAAGTAACAGCAACCTTTCTCCTTCAATATCAGCTAGATACACATAGTCGTTCAAGTATGCTGGTGGCCTTGTGACTCTCGTTGAACGTCTCAATACTTCTTCGACCTGTTCAATATCTCCTTGTGATGGTAAGATTATCTCTTCTTTGCTAATACTTCCTTCTGCAGGTGTGCTATCAACAGTTTCTGACTCTTCTTGTATGCCGTTGTTTCCATAGGTTCCAAGAGTTACTCGGAACATGCCTGGTTGCTCTTGAACATCAAGTGATGTGGTCTCCCACTTCCATCCTTTGCTCTCATCAAAAACAACATCTCGACTCACTACAACTCTGTTCTTTGTTGGATCAAGTAGTCTGTACGCCTTTGACCCTGGTTCTGTCCCTAAGTTCACAAGTACTCTGCTTCGATCATCTAATTTCTTTAAGTGTTGACTGTCAGGCTTCACATATACTAGACATCCAAAGACCCTTAAATGATCAAGATTAGGCTTCCTTCCTCGATAAACTTCATATGGCGTCTGTGACACAAGTGTCTTTGTTGAGACACGATTGATCAGGTAGGTAGCATGGCGAATTCCTTCCCCCCATAGATGATTTGGTACGGCCATGTGCTTGAGAATACTCCTAGTCATCTCTAACAGAGTTCTGTTTCTCCGTTCAACCACACCATTTTGTTGAGGAGAATAAGGAGCAGTGAGATGTCTAGTGATCCCTGAGATCTCACAAAAGTTTCTGAACTCTGTTGAGGTGAACTCACCACCTCTATCAGTTCTGAAAGTCAAAATCTTCTCCCCTGTTTCACTCTCTACCATAGCTTTGAATCTTTTAAACTTCTCCAGTGCCTCACTTTTCTCCTTTAGCAGTATCGACCACATATACCGACTGTAATCGTCTATTAGCACGAAGATGTACCTGTTCCTCCCTGCTGTTGCTGGCGTAATAGGCCCACAGAGATCTCCATGTATCAACTCAAGTTTCTTCGTGGCTCTGTATGATGTTGCACTTGGGAATGATTGTCTAGTCTACTTTCCACGCAAGCAAGCTTCACATGTTTCAGTCTCGACATCCAGGTTAGGTAAACCTATTGCCACATGCTCTTTTATCATCTTCTGTAGAGTACTCACTCCAATGTGCCCCAGGCGTGCATGCCATCTGCTATAGTCGTTGAGAACTGAAACTTGCAAACAGTCGGCTGAAACAGTTTCCATGAGAACCTTATAAAGTCGATTATGTGATCTCTTCGCCTTGACAATGAGGTTTCCTCCTTTATCATGAAGTGTAAGATGATCTTCTTTCATCCTTACCTCACATCCAGCTTCCGTGGCCTGACCCAAACTGATGATATTGCTTTTGAGATCAGGGATAAAGTAGACGTCTGCAAGTACCTTATGACCTCCGTTTTGACTTACAAAGAGTATTGAGCCTTTTCCTTTAATGTCAACTCTCGAATCATCTCCGAATCTGACCTTGCCAGTGACGTTTTCATCCAAAAATTTGAAGTAATCTCTCCTGCCAGTCATGTGGTTACTGGCTCCATTATCAAGATACCACACCTTGTTACTGTCATTGTCACATTCAAACTCCTTAGGCTTCACATTTTTTTCGTTAAGGAAGACAATCTCATTCATCAATAGCTTATCAGCCTCCTGTGTTTCATCATTCCTTGCCTCATAAGCCTCCTGTAGCTTCAATAACCTATCGGGACAGCTTGTAGCAAAGTGCCCAACTTTATCGCACCTAAAGCATGTAATCTTTGATAGATCAATATCTCTTCCACCGAATCTTCCACGACCTCGTCCTCTTCCACCAAAACGTCCTCCACGACCTCTTCCTCTGTAATCTCCGTAGGACTGGTGGCTTTGATCAGAGTTTGCATACATAAGCTTGGTTTGATCACTTTTAGCTTCTTCTTCTTCATCTTCTTTGATCCTTTCCTCGAAAGCTTTCATACGCCCGACTATATCCTCAAACGTGGTATTGTTCAGATCAAGGAGCTGTTCCAGAGAGGCTACCATATGCAAGTATTTCATCCTCGGCAAGCTTTTAAGAAACTTTTTCACCAACTTCGCTTCATCAACTATTTCACCTAATGCAGCTGAGCGAGAAGAAAGCTCTGATATCTTGCCAACGAAGTCATCAATGGTCTCAGTGTCCTTCATCCTTAAACGATCAAATTCTTCACTCAACGTTTGCAATCTTGCTTCTCTGACCCTGTCTGCTCCTAGATGTCTAGCTTTGATAGCATCCCATACTTTCTTAGCTGTGTCAAGATCTCCAAGCTGTAGAATTAGGGCTTCCGGAACGGACATGAAAAGTAAAGCGATCGCCAAGTTATTCTTTTTGATGTCGGTAGACTCTGTTTCAACAAGCTCCCAGACTTCGTGGACCTTAAGAAGGATCTTCATCTTTATTGACCACACGGTATAATTTGCAGAGGTTAACATAGGACATGTTATTGATGGTGACGATGGCTCCTTAGGTTTGCTAACAATGGTTGAAAGATCTCCCATGGTTATCGAGTTTGGCAAGAGTTTTGGCTCTGATACCAAATATTGTTCTAATCAAACGATAAGACCCAAAGAATATAAGAAAACTCCAATTCTTATTAGCTTAAGAAACTTAACTCAAAACTTAAGCTCTCACAATGTAATCTCTAAATCTCACACAATATGCAAACATCCTTGCATAGCTTTATATAGAGATGTATTAAATCCTAAACACGCTTAGGTTATGTTATTTAGATAACTATAGACTCAAACATATCTCCTAATCCAAGTAGTCTTTATCTTGCTTAGGAACCAAGTCAACTTCAAGATTATCTCCAACACAATATATACTCCCCCGTTTGAAAAAACGAAATACTGTTTTAATGTTGAGGTTATATACAGTATATGTGTGTTAATGCATATATTCCCTAATGAGAAATCAAATTCATCCTTTTTTTCTTAACAATCGGTTCATCCTTGAGTAATTACTAAATAGATTTTGAGAAAATTGTTCGTTAATTGTTTAATACATGATCACATAACATTTAAAAGTCTAAAGACTCAGTATAAATCAAAAGTCAAAAACGCAATATGATTTTGCTTATACTTTTCGAGTTAGGTCGGCCAAAGATTCCATTTTATATCTTTCCAGTCCCACCACAACAGTAGATAACTTTTAACATCCGAATTCTTAACTTTCTTTCCAAGTTTTCTTTTTTACATTTTAACGGTTCCTACTGTTTTTTTTTGTGAAACAACGGTTCCTACTGTCTACAGCATTTTCTTCCTTTTTTGAACACCTTCCCTACAACATTTCCATTTGTAGGAATTTCTAAGAATTGTATGATCATGAACGCATTATCTGTGGAAGTCTTGTTGGTTCAATGGTTTGACCAAAAGTTCATTGATGGTTCTATACCAGTAGATCTGGGTTTTGATTTCTGAAGAAAACGGAATTATGCGAATTAGTGAAGAACAGCTTACAAGAAGTTTGCAGCATGGTGCAAAGAGTACTGTCAAAAGTGGATCTAATAGGACGGTTCAGATGATGCAATCAGACGTGAATCTTCATACGACAGGTAGAATTATCGTCTGTAGAAGTGTCTGTAATATTTCCCCAAGTTTGTAATATCATATTATATACAATGTTAAAAAACAGAACATATTCTCTTATTTAATACTTTTTCGTTCTATAATCATGATTCCTAAAATGGAAAATATAATTAGAGCATGTCTGATTCTCCTTTAGTGTCTATTTAAACTATAATTTGAATTAAGTTATTGACTTATTTCTAATTTTGTTCTATTTAAATTTTTAAAAACAGTAAAAACAAAAATACGAAGATACGAAAATGTAAAATGTAAAATAATCATGTTCATCAATACAAATTTTACTTGCAACTATCTATTTACCTCAAATCAAAGAAGGATTGTACTAAAACTAAACCATGTTTTTAAGTAAATCAAATACTCTGTTAAAGATGCTCTCAAGTCTCATCAACCACCGTCCATACAATATTTTTTTCCCTCCAATGTTTTTAAAATATCATCAAACATCGAACCGATGATACTGGTGACTGGGTGAGCTACGGATCAATTTGATCTAGGAGGTTTGGAAAAACATAATGATATCTTAGAGACTTTGAAACTTTACATGAGTCAAGTATCAACTATTTAAGTTTTCTATAAACACATATTATATCTGTATTGTCCACTTAAGTTAATTATGCTAGGAAACCAGTGTGTATAGATTAATGTTTGTTTATTATATTACGAACAAGATTTGATTGATTGTATATCAATCTGAAGGTATATAACAAGCTTCAACTAACCATAGTGTTTAAATTAAATCTGTAGGCATGTCCATGTGTTGTTATGCATCTTCGTGAAAGTCCCAACAGAGTGCTTCGTTTTGGTTTGTAAGTAATTAACTGATAAGCTATGATGGTACACAACAAAATGTGAAAACATTTATATCACAAAAGCAAAGCGCAGACGTTAATATACAGAGAACGTTTTTATTGAAACGTTTAGAAACATTAGAACGTTTAAATGTAATTTTTTTTTATAAAATCTAAAACACGGTTCCTTCGTAGATGGTTGATAGTCTCTTAATCGATCGAGCCGCAAGCTTCTTAGCTCTCACAGACGCATATCTTTTCAATCTCCTAACCGAACCGGACCGGGAATAACCGCTCGTAGTATTATTAGTAGCCGTCTTAAACGGCGTCGTTTTGTTCAATACTTTCCCCTTCTGCATCACCGTCATCGTCTCGTTCGCGTTTCTGTTAACAGCAACGCTCCGTTCGTTAACCTGATTCAGCATCATCACCGGAGATATCCTCCCGCTCTTCCGACGGCGATTCTTCTTCCCGGAGGCTTTCTCGATCGCGACGCTGGCTTTCACCGCGAGAGCCGCCATGTCCGACGCCGTGAGACGGTACTGCCGTTTGGAGATCGGGAGGACGAAGTAGATTTGATCCGCCGTGAGAATCTCCTCCGATTCGATCGCCGGGATGAAATCGTCGTAGTAGAGAGAATCGGAGTTACATAGAAAGAGAGATGAACTCCGCGACGATGAAGAAGAAGAAGAAGATTCGGATTCGAGAACCTGAGAGGCTGACACGGGGACATTGTATTCCCGGAGATCGCCGTTAACCGTCACGATTTTGGCCGTCGGCGATGAATCGCAGTCGCTGCGGCCGACGGATACGCAAAGACCCATTCGAAATTCTGATCGCTAGAGAGAGAGAGAGAGTTATTAACAACTTAGAGAGAGAAAGAGATAACGCGTGAGTAACAGAGTCGGTTACGAAGGATATTAATAGAAGAGGATGGTGACGTAAGCATTACTTTAACCGGCTGATGTAAAAAGGAAACGGAAACCAATCGCGGTTTGTCTTTCTTTTTCTCAAACCAGTTTGCTGACGCGTTTGCTTAGCTGTGTCAGTTGACTCTTGTCTTACAAGGCGATTAAATTATGCATATTTTTATGATGTGAACTTGGATGGTGATAGTGTCACTATTCACTCGAATAAATTACGTGTTAAAAATATGCATGCACCTTGTGTTAAATATTTGACTAATCTAAACATATTAGTTCAGACAATTGTATATTGTTTTCGACCTTTTTAAGAGCATGAGAAAATTGTAAATGGTTAGTTTTTCTTCTCTATTTTGAATTTTAACACAATTTTCAGTATGTTATATTATATTACGCATTAGATATATAAATTTCTGAATTAACAACCAAAACCGGTTCTGAGCAAACTAATTAAACATTGATTTTAATTCAATTTAATTATGTAATATATATATATATATATATATATATATATATAATCTACATAGTCTTTAAAATACTTTTTTTTTAAACTATCGGACTTCTTACTACGTGTATAGCTTCTGAAATATTAGGGTCAGTCCTACTAGTAACATCATCTTTAGTTTAGTAGCTACTAAACATTGATTAGACTGAATATATGTATATTATATTGAGTTAGTGGACTATTAATTTGTTGATATTTTGTCTTTATTGATGTTAACCGTTATTGACAAAAAGGTATACACACCCTTTTTTTCTTATTGTCAAAATGTATGAATGGTTAATTTAGATAAACGTGTATCGTATAATTGTATGTTTAATTATACGTAGGAGTGCGTTTATATACGTCCTTTCTTATCCATCTATTCTGTAAAATTGACGCAACCATACAAATTCAAAATACAAGAAATATTAAAAGGTACGTACGTCAAACTGTATAATAATTTCCAAGAAAGAAAATATAAAAACAAAATACATTTGACAAAGAAGTTTGAATTCAATGTATGGCTAATTGTGTAATGACTAAAATATAATTGGCGTTTGAGATAATAGATTCCATGTTGGTACGGATAGATTGAAGCGAAAGAAGTCAGCAATGACCTGTCTCTCAGCCGTAACACGTGACTGAAAATTTATTAGCGACAAAGAGACCAAAGCAATAAATAAATAAGCGTGAGGGAATAAGGAAACCATTTGACAAAGAAAAGAATAAGGAAACCGCAGCAACCTTTTTCCTTTTTAATATGAGACCATAGGTCCATACCAACTTGCTGTATTTGACTTCCATACCATGCAATATTTGATTTAAAAAAAACAATGTGACATACAAAGCCGGTTATGAATATAGAAACATGAAACATTTACATTATTTTAAATTTTTATAAATTATTATACATAAGTCGGATATTTTTTAAAAAAATATTAATATATGAATTGGATAACAATTATTTTTGAATATTTTTATTAAAATGAAGTTAAAAATGTTAATGATCTGTTCAATCTCATATCTGTTCCTAATACCAAATGGGTATAAACCAAATGCTGGTGTGTGTTCTTGCTGACACTCGTGATGGTATTTTATGAAAAATATGTTTTCTGAATATTTATTTAAAATAAAATAAGTTGTAACCTTTTATGACAAAATGAATATAATTTACAGAATAAATGTCTTATTATGGAACATCTTCAATATTTCATGGATATCGATGAACATGTGTATGTATATATTTCAGTTTTACAAGTTGTAAGTCCAAATTTGTGGTTTACAAAAAAATGTCCAAATTTGTAATTGGAGCATACTTACATATTTTTAAAGCATACTTACATATTTTTTACCATATATAAGAGCATACTTACATATTTTTTCTAGAAATAAATGTGCATATTGTTGTTTATAGCTTGGACTATATGAGAGGTCAAAATCCGACTTCTACATAGAAAATAGTGGGTTTTTGTTATTGAAAGGAAGATGATAGATGTATTGTCAAGAATTGATTGTTTCAATTTATATTCAATTTATACTCCTTCTGTTTTATATTACTTGTCGTTTTATATTTCAGCACACAAATTAAATAACCTTAAGTAATTACCTAACCATCATTTGCTGTCACATCGCTGTCATAACAATATATTTAATGTGTAATTCGTGTGCTTGAACTAGGTTAGTTACATGATACATGCAGTAGCGGTCTAGAAATTATTTTGATTTGGAGCATTACATATAAATCAATAATATTTACAGAGCTATGAAATTCATAAAAAGAGTTTAAAAATACACTAAAATTTTAAAATACATGGTGGACAACTGTCCCTCCTTTTCTAAGTACACCCGCCACTTATACCTGACATTTATATATTGTTGATAACGTTTCGTTGAAGAACAAATTTGAATTGAATTAAGAACTTCATCATTGCATCCTAATGGAGAATATCATTTTATATATATATATATATATATATATAACTTAATCTAATGTTTTTGTAACTACTTAGAGATCAAAAACGTTAGTTATTAAAAATAAAAACATCAGTTAAACAAAGGAAAAGTGATTGCTAGCTACATGAAGTATAAGCCATTACATGGCTAACTATGCAAACTAAATTAATGTATACCTAGATACACGAAGTAAATGTTATGCATGACAACATCCCTCAACTTAATGATGTTATGTAGATAACATCACAAGTTTAATTTCATTCATTCAAAAACTGATGTGGATATCAAAGACCGTTTAAATATTTTATTTCATCAATTAAAATATAACCAGTCTAGCATTAATCTAACTAAATTGGATTTTAATCTGTGTTTTAAAAGCGTAAGAATATTTTTAACAAAATTTAATTTACAAAATCAATATGTTTTAATATTATTTGATAAGTAAAATTTTAGCATTTTTATTTTAGAGTATCTGATAAATATATAATTATATTATTTATATTTATCTTAAATTTGAAAGTCATATAAGATATTATTATTTTTAATTATAAAACTTATTTGACGTCAGTCTGATATTTTATTTTCTTTAAACTCATTTGATGTCAACTTAAACCAAATATTATCTTGTGTATATAGTTATTAATTATATACTGTTAAGAATAAAAGTAATCTAATAATACAAATCAAATATTAAAGTTTTGCTAAGTTTATGAATGAAATTTTTGTTTATGAAAATAGAAATAAAATAATTAATTACTTTAATTAATTTTACATCAAACAAATAAAATTTTAGAGTCAATATATAAATATACATCAAATAAGTTTTATAAAAAATATCAAATAAGTATATATCACATAATAATCAAATGAATTACAGAACTATTATTAAAATATAATAAAAACAGATTAAGATAATTGAAAAAAAACTCAAATAATCTTATACAACTTTCATATTTTAAAACACTACTTATAAAAAAATATTGATTTTTAAATTAAATTTTGTTAAAAATATTCTTACGCTTTTAAAACGCGGACTAAAATCCAATTGTAGTTAAATTACGGTCATTGATTATATTTTAATTGATTAAATAAAATATTTAAACGGTCTCATCCGTCTACATCAGTTTTTGGATGCATAACATTAAACTTGTGATGTTAACTACATAACATCATTAAATTGAGAGATGTTGTCATACATTACATATACTTCGTGTGGCTAAGTATACATTAATTTAGTTTGCATGGTTAACCATGTGACGGCCGTACTTCGTGTAGTCAGCAATCATTTTTCCTTAAACAAAAGCATTTTTTGAACACCAGTTAATAAAAGCAAAAAAGCACCGAACACAGGAGACACCGTTTTTATTTAATTATTCATGGAATTGAGTAAAGTCGAACAGGTCGCACTGCGCAGGCCATGCAAAACGCACCAAGGATTCACGTGTTCTCAGTCGTTGACTTTGTACCCAATTAATGCTACTAGCCTACTACTAACTACATTAACACAGTATTAATCAATTTTTTGTTTTAAAAGATAAAACGAATATAACAAGATTTCAATTATCACACTTCATTCGCTCAACAAAGAATGTCATTTGAAAGTTTCTACGTGTACTAAAATTATTTACAAACTTTCTTTATTGCATTAAATTTTTTCTATTGCTACTTAATTTACTAATACAATATAATTGAATTTTCATTTAAAATATTACACTAAAAATACAAAAGAATGTTTCTAAAATTTATATACAAAACTCTAACGCAGCATTTTTTTAAAAACGGAAAATATATTTTTAGCATAACCTATTTCAAAAAGATGTAAGTGTTGGAGTCTTCATGCATGTTAAATTTTAAATGTTTTCATACATGTTAAGAAAATATTAAATTTTTCTTAAATTTTACTTTTAATAATTATTACTCAACTAAAATTCAATAAATACAATTATTTTCTTTAATTTACATTCTATCATTATTTCTTAATAAAAATGCATCAAGTTGCAGACTTTTAAATATTAATTTAATTGCAAAAGTCTTATGTAATTATATCAAGTTGTTTGCAAATACATTAAATTCTTTTGTCATTTACTTGAAGATATCTTTAAATTTCAGTAATGACAGCTTGCTGAATTTGTAACAACGATTAACAATTGAGAAAATTTCGTAAAAACACGCTCGTTGCAGACTTTTAAGTTTGACAATTGGCAAAAGTCTATTAGTTTTACTTGCTTCCTGTTTAGGATTTTTTAATAATATAGTCAGAAATACTTTTGCATAATATGTAAATGAGTTTACAAGTTACAAATTACAATTACCATTAAAATAATGTTTATATATACGTGTGCATGTCAGAACGGTCACGATATTGCTTCATCGCCTCCCCGTGCATTGTCTAATAAGTTCTCCAGAAAAAAGTGATATTAGAGATATCATATAAGTTTATTATATGATGATTATAAAGATATTATTGAACAAAAAAAAAAAAAAAAAAAAAAAAAGAAAGAAAGTTGGTCACGATGTGTTGTCGTATAGTGAGGTGACGAAGTTCACATGTTAATCCGAAGAAATAGGCCTCCTTAATAGCCATATAACATGTCATATGATGTTAAAAATGTTAGATGGCTTACCTAAGCCGTTTTACTCGGATATAATATAACCTACTTGCACGTCTGCCTTGCTCCTTGCCAGATTTTGTTCCTAATTTCTGGTTTATCTTATAACGTGATCGTGCGCAGCATAATGACTTACTCTTACTCTTAGTTAAAAGTCTTAATTGAACAAATGATAGATAATTTGGCGATCCGAGAAAGACCTAAAGTGAACTGTAAAATAGATGTTTGTTAAATTTTGTCATCAGTAGATAGCTTAAAACGCTGCCTTCTATTTCCTGGGTTCCAAATTTTTGTTTTTCTTGAGTTTCTTTCTTAGTAACAACTAGATGATAATCCGCGACATATGCGGAGTGAGTTTTTTAAAGTTGAGTTTTTTAAAATATGTTGTATTTAAATATTACTTTAAATTTCTTTAAAAAAAAATAATTGTGTATAAAAAATTTCTACTTTAAATTTCTCAAAAAAATTATTTACAACATATAAATGTGTATAATGTAAGCTAAAATACTTAAACTTAACATAAAATTTGGTTTATCTTCAATATTCAAATAAGAAATCAATAGATATTTGAAGTATTGGTATTTTAGTATCATTTAACTATTTTAAGCATGTATTTTTAACTATTTGTATATATTTCCAAATATTTTGGACAACTTAATAACATCTTTTATTTTTGTATTTTTTTAGATATTAAATTCTAAAAATAATTAATATATTTAAGTATATAAATCTGGTTTGGATATTAAATATTTCGTTTCGGATTGGGTTCCGTTCTAAAAATAACATTTTAATAACATCTTACTATTTTTTCGTAATTTATAGAATTCATAATATAACATATATGAAAAATATAACTTTTTAAAATATGCTTAATGTAATTTTTAATTTTCTAATAATATAAATTAAAAAATGGTAGAGGATACAAATTTTATTATCAAATATGTATGATTTATAATCATTAATTATCATATATACGTTAAGGAAAGAAACTTACATTTAGGCAATTTCATAGCTTTTATTTATACGTTAAGGAAAGAAACTTTCATTTAGGCAATCATATTAGGCAATTTCATAGCTTTTATTTAAGGAAAGAAAATTACGTAACTTTTATTTAAGGAAAGAAACTTATGTAGCTTTAATTTAAGATAAAAATCAAGACTAGTAATCAGTATGATAATTAATTTAATAAAAAAATATAATATATATTTGTATGAACCAACTTATGTTCATAAGAATTTCTAAGAATCATCCTACTGATGACACGTGACTACAAAACATGTTGTAATGTTTCAGGATTAATATATAGGAGAGAAAATAAATATTTACAATTGAATCTATTAATATATTTCACTATCCACTTTCTGATAACTATCAACTAATAACATTCAAGGGTGTCTGTTTAATTTAAAATTTGAAGTGAGTGATATTTCAATGAATTTTTAATGATTTTCGATAAAATTAAAGAATTTAATGTGATTTTATAAAACTACTATAAAACCTCAACTAAAACTATGAGATTTAGATTTTATTTTTTAATCCACAAAAACACTACAAAATCACTAAAAACTTAGAAAAATCCTAATTTAAGTTATTTTGAATAACAGTAAATTTCACAATATTTTATGAATGACAAATTTAATGACATTGCTTTTTTTTAGTTCATATTTACATAACAGTGAATTTATAATACAAATCATTTTAAACTCTCGGTTGAGTGTTAGTTTTAATATTTTCAATTGGTATTTTTTAAAATATACAATTTCTTAATTAATTAAAATATGTAAATATTTTATCTTTGCATAACAAAAAGGTCTCGAATTATTTTCCAGGGAAGTATTTAACTATCTTTGAGCCTTACAATTATTTGAGAATTTTGTAAGTTGCTCTTTCAGATGATACTATTTTCACACAGCTTAAAAGTGTATTACAATACAGGTTTACAGCAATCTCAACTACTAGTACTAACACAGCTCTACAAATACAATAGCCCCCAACCAGTAAAACAGTTACAGTAAATAATCACAAGCTTCTGTGTTGATAAGAAAATAAAAGAGAAAGAGCTCGAAGTGTAGTTAAGCAAAAGAAGGAAATAAAACATGATTAGCCAAAACCAAAATATATAACAATTCATGTGTTGAAGTATACTCTGTCCTCAACCAGTTTCTTCTCTGTACTCTCTGCAATGTCCAGAAGAATTATACAAACATTTTGTACTTCTTTTAGCTTGAGCCATAATCAAGACCTCCCCAACTGAAATGAGATCCTTGTCTGACTATTGGGAACGCGTGCATAAAGACACAAACACAAACACATACTGTTGCAACCGCAAGCATCGAGTGGATAATCGGAGTTGGAAACAAACGACGTGAGCCTGAAACTTTCTTCTGATACTTCAGAGCCACACTTGCACATGTGTTGCGAGATCTCTTACTCGCACCATTCTCGATGTTAAGAGATATTTGACCGTTTCTCTTATCTGCCAGCTTACGAGACACCAGGGTGTTGTAACTGTGGTTGTTCCTCATCGCAGCATAGCTAAACGGAGTCTGTCCACATGCGTCTATCAAGGTATTCCAGCAAGATAAACCTATCTGCAACCAGAGAGAACTCAAAGGTTAACAAAAGAAGAAACTAGAAAGGCTACTAAATATAGAAACTCTTACCTCTTGTGGATCATTAGTCAGGACATCAATTATATCATCCGAGCCGGACATGGAAGCAGCTAGATGCAGAGGAGTGATATCACCAGGTCCTGTGATGTTAGGCAAGAAGATGAACTTTTTAGCAGTGGGATCAACGGAGTAATGAATCAGCGTTTCAGCCATTTTCGCGTTCCTTCTTTTAACAGCGCGGTTCAGTAGCTGAATCTCAGCCAGCATATCTGAAGACTCCTTGTTCATCATACCATTTCTCTCTACCATCATATCTAAAAGCGTTCTCACGAGAGAAGAGTAATCTCTTTCGACAGAGCATACGAGGAGAAACTTGAAGCGAGGGAGGGAGAAGTCGGACCTATGTTTCTTCTGGAACAGCCAACCGAGCTCGTTCAAGAAACAGAGAACCTCTTCTCTTGATCTTGGACGGTCTGAGCTGTGCTCTGTCACGTTGTTTTGATGAAACTCGTCTTCAAGACGATTCAACTCTTTGCAAATCTTGGCATTGGCGATTATCAAAGGGAAACTGTCGCTTCTGAATCCATTTTCCACCTGTGTCCACACAATGGGTACATGTTAAAATCAATATTCAAAAAATCGCTAGACGGTAACTAACTGCATTATAATGGATTATTGGTTAGGTGGGAGTCTAGACCAATATTTCAAAAAAATATTGTGTAACAAAAGCATATTTTATTTAGTTACAGTCAAAGCCAAAACCGATTTTTAGAACCTTGCTTTACTAAGAAACAATAAAGTTATCCGAAGTCTTACCTCAACAAAACAGCGCCCTAAAGAACCAGGGCTTGGACCATTGACTTTGAACCTATTTACATTTAACTCATCAACCTTGGTACTCCTATGCACTGTTCCAGCTACCTCCATTGACGAATAGTTACCCATATGCGCACAACGAAAACTGCAGCATAATGACCCATGAAGCTTAGGACAAAAAAAACAGAACGATAAAATAAATTGCTAAAATGTTTACCTGATTCCATCATTAGTCAAACTTCTACCCTTTACAACCAAAGTTGTTTCTTCACCGGCTACAATAGCAAGAGGTGACACTGTGATCAGCTCTGGTGAGTTCAAAGTCCTCCAAGATTTGCTCAGACGAATTCTACCTGTAACATTGCATAGCAACGACTAAGTTAATATTATCTTCCAGACTATACGCAACAATGGACACAGAAAGTAGCAGCTCATGAGCACTCACCATGTTTGTATGACGCGAGCTGTCTGCCTGTGTTGACCATAAATCTTGTGTTGCTCCAAAAATCTGAATCTTGAACCAAAGAACTAACACGCTGCAGCAAGTTTTCTTCAAGCTGAAACGAAAAAAGACATAAAACCCCATCAGCTCCTCTAGAGCACATTAGGACTAAAACCAAATTCACTTACTTGTTCCCAAGCAGAAGCTGACATTGCCACATAGACAGAAAGAACAACACAGCCTGGCCTGATATAACTCTCCATTTCTGATGGTATGCTAGAAAGCCAGCTATAGATCTGAAATTGATTTGTAGTATTAAGACATTTTGGACTTAATTAAAAGAGAGCAACCAATAAATCTTTTACATTTTAAAAAGTTATCACCTCTGTTCTCAATGTACCAGGGAGCTGACTAGGATCTTTTCCAAGTAGCTTGAATACTATCTTCCCAGTGCGGTCCTGTTTGAAAACACAAATGAAAGTAGCTTTAGACCTGCTTTTTGCTAAGACGTTAAATCCAAATATAGCTAGCTGGATACCTGAGTATCAGAGTTCAAGCTGGGAGGAGAATTATCCGAACCACACGAAGCATAACCAGACTTATGATGCATGGATACTTTATAATTAGGATTTGCTATTGATGCACCAAAGAGCTGGAGTGGCAGACAGCTAGTCCTAGGACCGGGACTAGAGTTTCTGCAATTGTTGTTAGATCTCATGGTTTCAGGAGATGTCTGTAACGGGAAGAACTGCTGCATGACCGGAGATGATGATGGTGTACTATCTTCAACGGGGTTACTGCTTGCAGAAGAATAGTACTTTCCTGAAGATGCAACCGTCGGTTGACTCTCATCTTCTGGTGAAGATGTGAATAGCTGTAGTGATAAGCTAGGCCTAGTGTCTGACTCCTGAGAAGGTGACGGGTTACTGCTGCTGGTTCTTTCTCCTCCAAAAGTGTTAAACTCCAAAGTTCTCTTTTCTAAATTTGTTGTACAAGAAGTTAACTTAGTCTTCTCATTGCTGACATTGTTCCCCAACCCACCTTGAGATAAGAAAGCTATGGCCTCAGGTCCAGATGAACCTAGAGTCGTCGAGAGAACAGCGAGCAAGTCCATTGTAGATGGAGAAGAGGAGACCCCATTCATATCATTTTGTGGGTTCATAGCTGAAGTTTGATCCAGATTTTTACCGGCTAAAGCTCGGAGACTGTTCAACTTTGAGACAAGATCCATAGGCAACGGTAACGCTTTGATTTTGTTAAGTATCTGAAGAAGTTGCTCTCTTTGCGGCACTGCAGGAGACCCACTGGCTTTACCATCGTTCCTACCTGCCAAAACATAGACTAGGAACTTGTTAATAATATTACCTTAAGAGGAGAATGATGATACAGAGCCTTTTAAGCAAGGTACCTTGTGCACAAGCTAAAGCTGTTAACAAAGCCATAACATCCATGTTAGCGTTATTAGAGGTATTATCAGGAGTAGCCACAATCTCCTCAGACTGAGTTTTCCTCCTCCGCCTGTTATGTCCAGCCAATCTACGCCTACAACTTCTCTTCCCCTCATCGAACTCCGACAGAAGATGAAACCTAAAAGCCAACAGTTCCAAACCATAAGGTTTTTTTATTGGTATCAAATAAATATAACATATTATATTATTATATGAATCATAAATTAAGCCAAACATGTTGTTAAAAAGAACTTTTAACAAAAGATGCTTCCAGAAGGTTTATAATAAGAATCTTTTTCACCTGCTACACTGTTGGCAGAACCTCTGCATCTGATTCCCAACAAGAGCTTTGGTAGCTTTGCTATGAACCTCACAGACTTTATGTCTTCTGTGATAATCCTTAGCAACCGATAGATCTTCCGTACAGTTATCCACCTGACATTTAGGATAGTTCCCACCTCCAGGAGACCCGGACTTAACCCTCTTGTTAGGTCTGGTTACAATCTGTGCTTCGGAGTTAAAACCGCTGCTGCTGAGATTCAAATCAAGTTCTCCCTCGTGACGACCACTCGCATTGGCGTTATTATTAGCCTCAGCGTTGCTGTCTACAGGTTTAGCTTCGAATCTCTGACTGTCCCATTCCCACATGTTGGGATTCCAATCAGCTTTAGGAGGCGGCTGTGGCTGCTGAGACGATGGCACAAGCCAGTGCGGGTGGCGTTTTCTTGCCATTGGATGGTGGAGTGAAACCGGAGCAGCAGCAACCTCCTCCATTGTCTCTCTCTCTCTTTATACACCTTTTCAGCAGATGCTGGAGATCAACAGATCCAACGGATTAAATAAACTTGTCTTATACGCTAATGAAACCAATCAACACGGTCCACTTGTTACCTAAGCAAAATCAAAGTACTATATGAGTTTCCATACAGAATTATTCCCCAGCATCAATCAAGCAACTGAAAATACGGAATTGAATTGAACAGCTAGAGAGAGAGAGAGACTCTTGTTCTGAATTTGAGTAGCTTCAAAGAATTCGAATCTTGACTTTAGAGATCGATCAATGAAACGAGAGGGGAAGCGAAGGTTTGTTTTTATTTTCCTTTCTTTATGAGCAGCTTCTCTTCTCTGTGTCTTGTTCTCCTCCCTCTCAGTTCTGTTATTTCTTTCTCTCTCTCTATCTGTTCGTCTTCTTCGTTTTGTGGCCTTTCCTTTGTTCTGTGTGTGTCGTCGACATCTTCTTCTTACCTCTTACGGAACTTTTCTTATTACATTGTTCTGTGCGATGGCATATACTGTAAATTCGAAAAAGTATAAGGGTGTCTTCTGTAATGTGGTTTAAGTGGTGTATCCCAAGTTACTTTTGAACTGACTCATCCTAAAATAATAAATTTACTGTCTAAACATAATTAAAAAAATATTAGTATTTCTAAACTTATTAAGTTAAAATTTACTAACCATACATATACTTTAACTAGTGAAATATTTTTGTGATCTAAAAATGTTTTTCTTAGTTAAAAATATTAAATCCAATTTTCTGATTTTGTAAGAAATTTTAGAATATTTTAACTAAGGCAATAATAAATTTTCATAATTAGTCCAAGATCATCTTAGAACTGATTAAAATCATTATGCATATACAAAATACACAAACACACAACAAGAGTAATATATGTACATAGCCTTTTATTTCCTTTCATATATGAAGCGTGGCAAGAAGATTGTTATGTAATGGATCAGAGACATGGTCAACAAGATTTTGCACAGGTCCTTTGCCTGTGAGAGCAGCTTGTGCATAGAACCCAAGCCACGCCACCATTGCTAGTCTCCCGTTTTTGATTTCTTTGACCTTGAGATCTTCAAAAGCTACAGGGTCTTGGGAGAGGTTCAAGGGATCAAAAAGCGCTCCTCCTGGATAGTTTATGTCTCCTGGCAAGTATATCCCCAGTGGCTCCAAGGCCTCAATGCCACAGTATCTTGCGTATTCTGGTCCTACCTGCATACAGGAAACAAGGTTTTTTAAGATGAGTTGATGAAGCATAAGTGTGAGGTATAGTAATTACCATCAAGAGTGCTTGGCAAATGGCTATAACAATGACACCTTGGCTTCCAGCTACGTGAAGCCCTGGGATGCCTAGGTAGTCCAACGTCTCTCCCTGGTAAAAAAAACTGAAATGGTTATAAAAATGAGTGAGCCTGAGAGATATCGTTGACTTGCTAATAGACTAGTACTCCTTCCGTTTTATAATATACGATGTTTTAAAAGGTTTTTGTTGTTTCAAATGTAAGATATTCTGATATTTCTATGTTAATTTTGACTTTTTGTAAAAATTTAAATTCAAAAGAAAGGTGAGTATTTTTAATTTTTTGTGATTTAATCCAAAACATCATACATTATGAAACAAAGGGACCATAAGTTTGGTAGATGTTAGGTTAATGAACAAGAACCTGAAGCTTAGAATAACCAACTTTCCACCATACAGGTTCAGCAAAATGAAAAGCTCCAGTAAGATCAAACACTTCTGGGATCAGAGCACCCAACGCTGCAAGCATGGCCCAACGAGCATGAAGTATTTCAAAGCTGCAAAAAACAAGCAGACAGCTTCAAAGTCCTAAAACTTTACAGAACAAATATAGAACGTGAAAGGAGGAAGACTCACTTGAAGTACTTATCAAAGTTCAAACGATCCTTACCAAGTCCTGCAATATCGAATCCGTAATCACCAGGAAGTTCTCCAGTAAGGTAAGGAGGATAATCATAAGGGATGGGACCAAACCAACGGGGACGGTCTTGTCCATACCACTTGCTGCACACTTGCATTAACAAACCAAAAAAGGAAGCAAATGTTACAACAAAACATTTTCCTTTGTGTCTTAATTTAATTTAACATACCTGTCGGCTCTAGCTTTCCGAGCTTTAGCTTTGAATCTTGAAGCGTTCTCCACGGCTTCCTTCTTTTTCTCTTCCAATCTCCGCCGCAGAGACTCTCCTAACGAGCTGTTCGCGATTGCTTTAACCGCTGTGAAAGGAATCGCCGAGAAAACCAACACGCCGGCGAGCTAAAAAGACGGAAGAGAGAGTTAGGATTTTAAAAAAGGAAATTGAGGTTGACTGGTGATGATCAATCAGTCAATGAAAAGAAACCTCTTGCCACGAAGCTCTGCAAATCGAGCTGGAACTTTTCACGGCGAATCTACGACGAGGAGGCTCAGGTGCGAGTCTCCGGGAAGGAGAATAGAAGGACGAACAAGTCGAGGAAAGTGACAGAGCCATGACTGATTGAGAAAACCGTTGGGAGGAGAAACAGAGAGGAGCTCTGTTTTTCTACGTTATGATCTGTCCACGTGTCTTGATATTAGCCTGTTATTCTCACATCCTTCCTGGGCCTGAGATTTTAGGCCCACTAAATTTAGCAGTAGGTGCTACTTTCAAGCATAGTGTTAGTGTGCTACTTTCAAGCATAGTGTTAGTGTGCTGCCCGCTCTATGCAACCTCCTTATGTTTAGCATATTGTTACTTATGATTGTGTGTCCAAAGGATTTGGTAGCTTTCACGTTTTCAAGAAAATATATCTATTCTATAATTGATCCAATCATCTACAAAGTTCGATTCTTGAATGAATGGAACAAAACAACAAAATATAGCAAACTCAAGTGTGTGGTGTTGAAGATTTTAAGCCACAAGCCACATGAAGAATGTAGGCCAAACAGTGAGTGAAACCGAAGCCAAAGCGTAAGTCCAGAGCAGAATCACTGAGCATTCACTTTCCCCAGCTCCAAACAACTGAGTTATTGTACCTGCCAGTGCCAAGTAAGTGAATACATCCGTTAATTAACTAACCAATACTATCTTCTCAAGTTAAAATAGTTGGTGTTTGCATCAACTGAACCTAGATTCATTGCTGGTGGAACAGCATACTGTAGAAGAAGTACGAACTGGTACAAAGGCTCTGAGGAAATCAAATCAAACTTGTATGCTCCTCTTACGATCAAAACACCACTTATAGGCAAGAATATGTAACGTGCAACCAAGACGCCGATAATGCTTGATTTTTTCATTCCTGAACTCCTCATACCTTTGAGTAAGTTTCCTCCTATGATCAGTGTCATAGCAGGAATGGCTCCATCTCTTCAACAAGAAATAGAGGAAAGCTCAGGTTAAAGCTTTTTAGTGAATGAGTTTGTTTGCTATGGTAATGATTTTTTTACCCCACTAAAGTTACTGAGTCTTGAAGCACTCCTAGAGGAGCTCCGTTACCGATGATTAGCTTCCTTATAGGAGTTATGAGCCCGACCACAAGCGCAATAAGCTGAACACAAAACAGAAGGTAAGAAAGATTACAGTAGTGTGAAATGAATATATTCCCTCCTTTCTAAAATACAGTATATGATTTCAAAGAGTTTTTTATGTTAAAAAATGTATGATGTTTGATATTTTTATATTAATATTTATTTCTTAAAGACTGTGTGATCAATGGTGTTTTTTCTCTCTAATTTATTGAACTAGTTTTATTTTATATTTTTAGTGCTAATTTATCCTTAAAAAGGTATGTTTTCATTACTGTGCATTGAACCAAAAGAAACAGAGGTAGTAGTGTTTTTACCGCAGCAATAGTTGATGGAGCAAATATTGTCCTTAAGTTGACTTTCTCCGACAGTGAAGCCAGTCTTCTCTTGACTTTGTCCCACTTCCCAACCTGTCACACACTCACACATCTAGTCATTACTTGATGGATCAGCTCTGATGAATGAATAGGTATGGATCAAAGTGATGAGACCTTTTGGTTATCTTCTTCTTCTTTTGAAGAAATCAGTGGGACTTTGCAGCTGTTGGATTCAATAGAAGGTTGGGTTTCAATAGGAGAGTTTGATAGCACCCGCATAAGATTGTATACATAAGTCCATATGTAAACTGATCCCATCTGATAACATCACAAGTATATATATCATGATGATATATATATATACACTCATTCATAATACCTTGAAGAAGAGAACTTACAGCCATGGAGAGTGCAACATAACCCACTCCATACTTCTGACAATTCTCAGGATCTCCAAATGGACCTCCTTTCTCTTTACAAACAGCTGGAACAATGATTAATGGCATGTTTCCCAGATTCCCTGTTTTAATTTCATCATTAAGAAACAAAAAAACACAGTATCTGAAAATATTAAGAGACATCATGTTAAGGTTTTGTTACCAGCAGCACAGCAACCAACAATGAGACCACGAAGATGTGAAGGAGGCTTAGTGATGAGAATAACAATCCAGCCTAAGAAAGAACCAATGATGAATGTGAGCAGAACATTAACCGGCATGAACCACCTAACACCACAAAATCATCATTTATCTCATTATATAAACCAGAGAGTACAAAAGATTTAAAACTCCAGATGAAAACACTTACATCTGCATCAAGCTTTCATATGTAACACTATTTGCTAAACGGCTTCCAATAAGTGATGGACTAAACACATAGAACACAATCTATACAGACAAAACAGAAACTAAAGTCAACAAGGTGTTTAGATACGTGAAGGAAGGAAGAGGGTATTAAAGTAATAAACGGACGTTGTTCAAAAATTTGCGAGCATCTTGACCAAGAAGATTGACTCCGTCCAGAGCCATATAGAATCCAACTGTTGTTATCAGAAGAATCTCCACAACTGGTTTTGATGAAGTTATGAACAGATGCAAAAGCTTCATCATCTCTGCTTCAATTCCTCAAAGCTAATATCTGCAAACATAAACATAATTTTTGGTTACTGCATATGAATTTGACCAAAACAGAGCTCGAAAATACTCTCTAGTAAACCTGAAAATATATCTCCGGTGACAGATAAATAATCTTTTTTAGAATATTCCGCCGGAGAATCCAAAAAAGAACGAAACCTTTACACTATTTTCTCTCTAAATGAAAGAGAAAAATATGCTTCTGGAGACTGGCGTTACACTTGCATGGCCGCCTCTATACGCTATTTATATTCTTTGTTTATGAAAAGTAAACGATTTAAAATGACAAAGAAAGTATAGTATCCTATCCTCCTTTTTCATAAAGGAAGGAAAATATTATTCTATGCCTTTGGGAATGAGAATTTCATGTTTTTATTCTACAGAATATTAATTAATTTTAGTTTAAAATTTTAGCTGTAGATGAATTTTAAAATATGAATTGCTATTTAAAGTGGGATTAGAATTTCGTAGAAGAAAAATTTATCACATGCATAAAATATTATCAAAAAAGAAGAAAAATTTACCACATGCATAAAATATTATTTTAAAATTAATATATATTTAAATTTAGCTTGAATATTTATAAAATAGTGTACAACTTGAAATTAGCACGAGTCGTGTCAGACTTGTCAATCATCTTTTTTATTGTTTTGTTCCGTATGGAACAATTTAAGCTGTATATATATTATAGATGCGTGGTTCTGAAGGGTGCAGGCTGTAGCTTTGTTTGTGTTTCAACGTACGATAAGACGATAAGTTGTAAGACGATAAAAACCCAATAAAGTGAACCCGGGTTCAAACCCCATTGGCCACACAGATATGAGCTATTGCTTTCGGCTCATTTGAATGTTCAGGAAAGAGTCTATATGTGGGTTGTACTTCTACCCAGGGGTTATGTCTGTGTCATCATTGAACCGGATTTAATCCTTTTAGTTTACAAAAAAAAAGAAATTTCACCTTTACTAGAACCAACAAAATAAAAAGTTTCAAAGCATTAGGACATTTAAAAGAATATCAATAATAATTTCCACAAGTTTTGGAAAAGACATGCATTTCTTTTGTTTTGTTTCCTAGATTGTCGTATGTATATTAGTATATATATGCATGGATACAAAATATATATGAATTAGGCTTTTTCTGAGAATAGTTATTATCGGACTGTCGTCATGCCTTTCGTCACAGCGACTGCGAACTGTCTCTATGTTTAATTCGTGGTTATTGTCGGAAGTAAAGTTATCGGAGTCGGACGGTGAAAAACAATATTCGATTGTTTTGATTATTTTTTAGAAACAAATGTCTCTTTGTTGCTATATCTTCTTCTGGCGAATTGTTTTCAAAATTTTCAATGTTTTGGTTATATTACTAACTTATGAAATTACATAAGAACATTATGATAACTATTCCAATTTTTTATTCAAGTAGACACTAAAGTTGTTACGAATTACAATCAGCATTCGCTTAACCCCTGGTGTCACAAACGTGTTTTATAGGTAGACTAGGCAATGTGATTATAAAAAGAAAATTATCTACATCAAGTTGTAAGCAATGCCAGCAAGTGATTAGCTATTAGTCACTAATACATAATGGTCGATAAATCAGAGTAAAAAAGATGATCAATGACGACTTACGTTACCGTATACTGACAAAGAAACAAAATGATTGGGTTAAAGTAGAGCTTTTCGATGGGATGCGGGAAAAAACTAACACAAAGCAAAGGAGCATAATCACATAAGTGAATTAATCATTGCCTGATAGTAAACATCTCATTCAAAAGTGAGAACTTTTAAACCAAAAAATGGAATTAATTATGCAAATAAATAGTAGTAGTGTAGCTAGTGGCCTTAACTAGTACTTGTGTTGGTAGGAGAATTATGGAGATGGAGATACTAAAAATCCAAGACCATGCCAAAGGTACTGATAGGGGACAGAGATACGAAAACCCACCAGGCCAAAAACATTCACAGAAAAAAAACCACAAAAATAATCACTGGTCTGTCTTTTTTTTTATTGGTTCGTCAATAATTGCGAAAACAATAACATTTGTTGTAGACTATACCGGCCTTTCGATTAAAGTTTTCTTGATTAAAGTTTGTTACAAGAAAGTGGTTATATACATGATCGGTTTAGTAAAAGGAAGCTAAACCAACCGGTACAATTTACAATCATAGATAACCAATATATGAGCTAATACGGCCTTATATATAAATATCAATCAATGAACTTGTCGTAAACTAAAACCGAAGACCAAGCCAATGGTACTGACAAGAGACAGAGATACTAAATTCCAAGGCCATCCACAGAAAAAACCCCAAAAAATAACGACTCGTCAATAATTGCAAGAAAATACGTTTGTTCTACTATACCGACCTTAAATATCAAGCAGCGAACTTGTTGTAAAAATGGGATACACTCGTAATAAAGCTGTCTTGTGACTCGAATCCTAAAAACTCTTATTTGGAAAAGCACTTAACCACAATTTTTACTTTGTTGATACTTAGCTATGATGCAACAGTACACGTGATGAACGTGAACGAAGATGTGTCACTCACCGATATATATGGGCCACTCATTTAATGTTCGTCAATTAAACCTACATATGTGACATACTTAGAAATTTTGATTTTGACATATTGAAGATTTGGGAATCAAAGGATATTTCGGAATTAAAGACTACCTTTTCTGTAGCGTTCTGCATGCTTTGAATTACCATATTGGTATCCTTTGGATCCACATCAATTCATTAGGTTCTGAATTATTTCCACTGAGAGAAATACGAACGAGAAGATCACCATCACCCTTCCTTTATAAGGTTGTAAGTATTAATATATATTTAATAGTTTGGATACTATCATACTAGAATGTGAATGGTGTAATGTTATTAACGGTCAAGAATCGAATGTTCGACTAAAGTTAGTAGGAAGGTTGAGGGATGCGTGACCAATAGGCAACAAGTACTGCGTGGCCGTAACATTTGGGATATGATTTTCAATGTTATGTATAATGTTTGGGCCGTTCACAAAAATATATATTTGAGCCGAATGTAATGGGCTTATACCAGACCTTACTTGTCTCGTGTTGCTTTTGTGATCCACAGTAAATATAAAAACCTTACTTGACCTCATTTTTTTCACTTGTTTTTTTTTTGACAAATCATTTTTTTTTCACTTGTTGATGTTTTGATCTATGCACAATGCTGTCATGCATATAGGTCGACGAAAGAAAATTATGAGTACTTTTTCGTTTTGAAACAAAACTATTCTTCCAATCAGCATTTATCACCTTTTATAATTTATAATATTTTGCTTGTAATTTTAATAATGTGTGGAAGACATGCGATTCTTGATAAATTTCACAAGTGTTTTTTTATTCCTTTACTCTATATGATAAAGGTTTTTTCAAATTAATCTAATTCTGTACATTAGTATAATATTTTTGTAAGCAAAATTATAAATTTCGTTTAATACTTTTTCAAAATACTTCATATCTATTATATTAAAAGAGAAGTCATGACTTTTAATTCATGTATGATTTTTTATAAAATGAACTATCTACTAGAGTTTGTCACATTACATTTTCAATCATCATTTATGTTCATATTAAATATGATATATTACATTATTCAATCATTAATAACTTTAATATTATATAAAAGATAATAATTTTCCAATATTTTAGGGATTTCATAAATAAAAGTAACAATATATTAAATCCAACTTATATTTAAATCATATACATATATATATATATATCAAAATTGCGAAAATAATCTGTTTAAAAAGATTTTAACATAACTTAATTTTGAAAAAAAATATTATGCTGATATAAATATAATAACAATATATTAAATTTCAAAAAATGTATGTAAATAGTTCACTAGTTTCGTAATTAGAAATGAAATATTATTATGCAATAATATATATACAGTTATTTTGTATAAAATTTAAAATAAAAATTCTTTCATACATTTATCTATTTTATAATCATGTTAAAATAAATTTATTATATTGAAATACATAATAATTTATGTTGAACTAAATATTTTAACAATATAATTATAAATTTATATTGATAATTAGATTATAAATTTTATTTTCATGCATATAAAATATTCATGTTAAAAATGTAATATGATAGCAGACTACAATACATGTATAAAAATCAACATATCTTAGATTTTTTAAATACAATAATATATAATATAAAATGAAGAAATGTAAAAATATTACTAAAATAAAATCCAGTTTTAAAGGGTGCGTAAAAGTTTAACATAAATTAAATACAAAATAATTATCGATATAAAAGTTTGAAACAATCTATTTGATTAAGACAAATATATTCTAATATTATTAAGTTTGAAAAACATTAAATTTACACATATCATATATGTGATTACTATTAGAATTACCAATTGAAAAGTGAAAACAAAATATTTATATAATTATAAACAAAAACAAACATCCGCACGGTTGTGCAGGTCCAAATCTAGTTGGTATTAAATTGACACGGCACAAGTTAGATTATTATTCTTAAACTACCGATATGTGTGTCTCAGATTAATATTTCAGCATATAACATTTATCATTATGTAGTCTTTGTTTATTTTAATAAGTAGGAAATATTATTAAAAATACATATTATTAATCGTCCAAGAAAACTTGGTAAATACTATCACGAATGTGACGTTTCTGGTAACCAAACATAATTTGGAATGAATTTTGATTGAATTAGAATTACCTGAACTTTGATCCCAGCTCAGTTCACACATTGTATCATGCTTCATGGCCTATACGTAGCGTGTAAAATGTGTATATCATTTTTGGAACAGATTTTATAAGCATCCAATCATAGCATATATTGCATTAATGTTCAACTATCAGCGTAAGTAGGAAGACACACACACAACGACCAAGATTATGTAGAATCCAATAAACAAAATAAAATATGATCCAAAATCGTGTTCATATATTATGTTGCTCAATTGCATGTAAGGCACATGACACGGTCTACATGGAAATCTTCAAAAGATAAAGTCCAATTGAATGTGCATGTGTCTAAAAGGTTCCAAAGTACAATACCCTTTAGTTCTCTTCACATTCCTCAAGCCCTAAAAAGCCAAAAGAGATAAAAATTATGAACCTCTCATTAGAAAGAAAAGGCTGTATATCAAATTATCATCTTATATAACAAGTAAACTTCAAATTGACCACGATATATAGCATCATTAGCTAGTTTGTGTTAGTACTGTCATTCTGTCAATATATCACTTATCCAATTTGTAAGTCTGTTTGATATGATGTATGTTGTTAAAAAAACCCTGAAATTAGTCTTTTTCTTATTGGTAACCGCCAGCTCAATGGAGATATTTCACCACAGATCTCTTTTGGTCATGCATTGTTTATATAAGTTTTTCTTACATATAGACAGTCCATTACTGATCAAGGTGGTATGTGAAACTAGACCAAAATAGAAAATCAACATAACAAATTTCTCTGCAAAATATCTCGCAGATCTAGCTAAAAAATTGAAATTACATTTTGTATCCAAGGAATATATGATATCTTAAATGTTTGAAATCATTTTTGAAGATTCTTTATACTCTCCAACACTGTAAGAATTGGTCATAAGTTACATAAGTTTTTTCTGTCATGCATAAGAAATATAAGAGAAACTTCAAATTTTGTGTTTTATATATTGTCACTACATATTTTCCCTAGGACTTGATGCACTCCTCATTTTCACACAACCTGAAAAAACATTTGGTAATGTTGCACAGTGGAGTTTTCTGATCTTCCAAAGCGAAACTTTTCATGTCTTGATTGTGGCAGGACATGTAATGTAATGTTCTCGTGTTTTCGCCATTAATCTAGTTGTTGTAACTGCCAAAAAACCACTTAGATGCTTGCATCGCTGTAACGAAAAAAAAATATTTTCTTGTGAAGGTATGTTATTGTTGTAACCGTTATCCTTAAAACTTCCTCGTAAATTTTGAAGCGTTATTTTGGTTTTATACGATTTAATAGCGTTATTTTCATGATTTACCGATAAGACCGAAGAAATTTTCATATTGGTGTCATCGAAGACAAAGTAGAAAGTTTGTTAAAACATATATGATAGAATCAGGTTTCTAAGCATAAAATTGATTTAGCTCCTCCAATGTGCCCAAGGCTGTAGAAAGCTATCTCTTTAATTACATTGAATCTTAGACACAAGAAGATATTCATAAGATTCCAAATTAAAAACATTTTCCAGGATTTGATATATGCGGTAACTAAATGAATGAAAGAGAGTTTTTTAGTTGATATACATAGTTAGATAGTTTTTTTTCGTCACATAGTTAGATATAGGCATGCGACTTCGGATACTTCGGTTTATTCGGGTCGGGTATTTTCGGTTTCGGTTAATTCAGTTTGGTGACAATTCTATCGAAGTGAACAGAAAAAATTGGTTCGGTTAGGTTTTCTGTTAATTTTGGTTTTTGATTTTATTTTCGAATTAACCGATTATTTTTGGTTTCGGTTAAATTTCAGTATATTTTTCTAAAATAAATCGGATAGTTTGGTCAATTCGGTTATTTTCGGATATTTTCGGTTATTTCAGATAATTCGGTTCGGTTTTTTCGGTTATTTTTGGATATTTTTGGTTATTTTCGGTTTATTTTCGGTTTTTTTTGAAAATTGAAAACCGAACCGAACCAAAAACCGAATTAATTTTAAAAACCATATCGAATTGAACCAAATTGAAAATCGAACCGAACCGAAAACCGAAATAAAAACGGTTCAGACTATTCGGTTCGGACAAAATTCCCACCTCTAGTTAGATAGATTAAAATGGTTACATTTCATACTAATATGAAACATATATATTTTTCTGTGAGTGAACTCAAAACTAGTATGAACTCAATAGTCAAATACTATGTGGTATAACAACACTGGCTTCTAATATCATTTTTTGTGAAGTCAAGCATATATAACAAATAATATATAGGTTCCGCACAAAACCCTAGTGACTAAAAGTGGGTAAGAAGAGAAATGTGGATGGGCAAGTATATCTCTAAACATACGAATCCAAATGTTCATATTAGGATAAACTTAATTAAAACAACAGAGCTTAAAGATATAATTGAGAATGTCATTGTTATATTACCATGAAATGAAACTGTTCTTAATTTTTTTTAATAGCTATTTTACGGACATACATTTTCAAATCTAGAAAGATGGTCTTGAAGCTGCTCCGGCTACCCAACCAAGCGAATGAGGATCACCGGTAAACTGATCATAACCACTTGCATTACCTCTTAACTCTCCCTGGCCCACTCCAGCGGGCGGTGATGTTGTGGTGGCTGGCGGTGGACCTCCCCCTCCTCCTCCTCCGCCTTCTTCTTCGTCATCTTTAAGCGGCAGCCTTTCGAAGGTTGCGTTAGAGAACGATGCAGCCATCAGTATCACTGATCCCGAAGCCACGAGAGGAGCCACCACGCTTCCTCCGATGACCTGACCTTGTCCACCGGCAAGAAAGATTGACAGACCACCGGATCCCGGCGGCGCTGGCGGTGGGAGGACCGTACCAGTGATGGAAAGAATGTCAAACTTTCCATGTAAGGTCACAACCCCTCCGGCTCCAGTTCCACCATTATTCCCATGAATCGTCACCGGCTGCCGGAGAACGACGTTAGCCACCGTGCCGTTACCACTGAGAATGGAAACACCTCTCCCTCTCCGGCGAGCGTACGTGTTAACGCTCTCAACTATGTCGGCTCCAGATGAGACTTCAAGAACATGAGATCTAAGGACGTTAGGGCTGTCTCTTGTCACAATCACCGGTGGCTTCGGCTTGTTCTTAGATCCCGGAGGACGTCCACGTGGACGCTTCCCGGGAGTTGATCCCGAGTTAGCCGGGTCGGAATCAAGCCGGCCCGAGTCCTTGTTGGAGTCAGATTCATCATCTGGCTGAAGCTGATGATGAGGTTGAGGCTGATGCTGAGCCTGTTGTTGAAGTTGGTTGTGAATCTCAGACCTAAAGAGGCCATGGAAGTATCTAGAAGCTCCTCCGGATTGATCGTAACCACCGTCCATCACCGCCGCGTCTACTGATTCTTGTTCTTGTGGTGGTTCAAATGTAATGTGAGGGTGAAGAGTTCCTCATATAGAGAAGTTTTGGTGAGATCCAGTGGAGAAGTCAAATTTGAGGGAGTGAGGAGCCAATAGCTTGAGTTGATCGGTTACACAAACTGACGAAAATGAGCAAAGAGACACAACTCAAACGGGTGCTACTTGTGTGTGTTAAACCCTAACTCGCTTTAGGACAAGACAGGAGCAGATTTTTTTTCACTGGAGACGGTGTCGTATTAAGCGATGTGAAGTGAAATGAATTGAGAAGCTTCAAATTATTTCATGTGCTGAAAGTGAGTGAATCTGCAGTACCTTTGTTCAAGGATGAAAGTCATAAAAAATACACAACGAGAATTTAGCTGAAAATTATTCCTTTTTACATTTATATAAAATTTTGATCTAATACATAGTTTGGAATATTTAAATACCATATACATATACCGCTTATCAGTAGTATATATACATGAAAAACAAGAGAAGACAAGAATTTCGAGTTTTCTTCTTTGGACATATTCGAGTTATTTTTTTGGGCTTATAGCTTATAGCGGAGAATAAAAAGAAATTATTTTTTTGACGTCAAGCTTAAAATAATATGAATAGAAGATTAAAGAGAATTAGAAATTATTTTTTTGACGTCAAGCTTAAAATAATATGAATAGAAGATTAAAGAGAATTATACTATTTTATTGTTGGAACATTTTTCTTTTGATCAAATTTGGAACATATTATACAGAAATCAAATATGATTTTATGTGAGGAATGATAAACGTCATATCTTTCTTTTTTTTTTTGCAAAAGTAAACGTCATATCTTGGCAATTAGATTAAGAGTAGATTAATTCAGTTCCGGTCTACAAGTACTACTGGACACAGGTTCTGAATTTTGCAATACTAACCAAAAATCTGGATTAGTTGGTAATATCTTTTTCTTAAAAAAAAGTTGGTGATCAACCTACTATTCGAGTTATAAATTAAAGTATTTATTATTGCTAGTTCAACTCTGCTTGAGAATAAATTAGTTATATTTTAGAGATGGTATTATTGATCCAAATATTCAAAATATTATGGCGGAAAAATAAAATTTGTTTAAAAAAAATATGAAACCTCAATGCATGTAAACCTCTTTTATATTTAACTTCATCATCGATCGAGGCTGAACTTACATCTATAAATATATAACTTTTGTTCAGTAGATTGTAAGGGAGAAATGTATTACTATGCAATGCAAATACTAGTACGTATCAGGTTTTCGTTTCGATATAATATAACTTTCAATGAATACGTTTTTTTTAAGATAAGCGGTTCAAATTTACTTCAATTTTGTGTTATGGTAGTTAGACTTAGTGCTCAGGGACATCATTGCTTTTCAACGATTTAGAATACTTTAAAATCATTTAATCCGACCGTACTTTGTTGTTTAAAGAACATCTTATACATTATATAATTTGCACGCATATTCCCTCCTCTATGCTGCCACTCGATCATGGTGGTGCCAGGCTATATATTTTTGAAATTGAAATTCTTACCCGACCCCTCATTGTTTGGTGTCTAGAACCAGAAAGGTCTGAATCCACCTATAAAATATATTGTTTCTAAGAAGTCTCCGATTCAAACTCTACCCTATATGTCAGTAATGTTTTAACCATTATATTACTACATTCTAAGTACATGATGTTTTTGGCACCTAATAAATTTTATGAGCTTTAGTTCATGATCGATCAAATTTATACCAAAGTACCCACTTGTTAAGTAGGTAGAATTAAATATATTCAATCTCGCTGTAGAAGGGGCGAACATAACTAAGAATTAGTTAAGGCTAAGTAAATATTTGTCATATTCTTATCTCGTGTGTAATTTTTTTTTTGAAACACACTTTATCTCATATGCTTCTTTTTTTTTGAAACACAACTTTCCTTTATCTCATATGTATTTACTATCAAAATAATATGCAAACTGAATTAATATATAGAAAGGTGAATATTTGAATGTGTGGGCGTGAGCTGGTAAAATACGTGCATGCCGAAAAGCATTTGTGTGCACACATCAAAATAGTCGAAGCATGTTTTCTGGTTGAATGATCTAAACAAGTTAGGTTCTCTAGACTGAATGTTCATACATGAAAGCTCTAAGATATAAGAAATAGTATAGCAGCCAAAGAAGAAAATCTAATTGTAAATATACAATGTACATCTAGTTCTTTTTTTTGTAAACGTATTTTGTATAGTAATTTTCAAGTCATAGAGTAAGAGAAATTGATATATAACTTTTACTATGATTATAGAATACTAGAAGCCTAGAATGGAATAATAGACAAAATGATGCAAAAGAAAGACGCTCAAGGTATCGGCTATGTTTTGTATCTATGATCTATCCATTCGCTTCTATCAACATAAGAGAGTTTTCTTTTTCATAAAAAAAACATAAGAGAGTCTGTGTGATTAGTAACGGTGTTAGCACATGGATAAGACCCCAACATGATGCAAGTGAGACCTGAGATCGGAGACGTCCATTTATTTGACCGGTGCAATCGGACGACTCACGACGTAGCGATGCAATCGCACAGTCTGGTTGATCACACGTGCACGGAAACAAAGTCACGTGCGGTCAAAATGTCAGAGCAGAAAAAGCCAAGCTGTTTTACCACGTCGAGAGGCTGTCGGAAGCATCGGTACTTGATCCACGTGGAGGTTTCCCCCAATTTATCTTCCTACGCGTAGCTACTAGCCTATTAAATACCTCGAGTCTCGTTTTTATTATCAGTATTATTTTCTCTCAACATCTCTACCAAATTTTCTATTACTTTCTGTTTTTTGGTGTAATCTATTACTTTCTGTTCTGAATAATATAACTGTCTTTTGCTCTAATATATGTAAAGAGGCACTTGAAAATGATTGAGTGCATGTTTATACCATAATGATTTTGCCACAAACATAATACGACCCTTCATGCAAGTTTTATTGCAGGAAATATGTACGACTTGATGAGTTTGAATGACTATACTAGTCGATTGATTGCATGTTTATACCATAATGTTAAACGTTTATACCATAATGATTTTACCACAAACATAATACGACCCTTCATGCAAGTTTTATTGCAGGACAATAAATCAAGGTGGTTTTTTGAGATACTCACAGAAAACTGATAGAGATCGGATGTTTGATATTCTCTCGGTGAAGTAATACTATACCTCTTCAAATAAATTCTTAAAGGTTTCTTGGATATAGAACCTTTTGAAGTGGAGTTAATCATAATAAAAAGTTTATCCACAACAATTTTGGTTTAACATTTACCAAAAAAAAGTTTTATTGCAGGAAATATATACGACTTGATGAGTTTGAACCAACTATACTAGTCGAATTTCCTAAACTGCAAGTAAAAATATTATTGGACACTAGTAGTTGCTTACTAGTGACATTCAAGAAAATATTAGTTAGTGCATAATGTATAACCTCCAATCTTTCCTACAAAACCATCATATCAAGTACTGATTAGTGATAACATCACTAGACTAGAACATTCGTGACAAAATTCATTTATGATAATATATTGTATTTAATTATATATTTGAAACCTAACATGTGACCTCCGAATAGACCGAATCTTATATAGTCTTGGTTGGACCTCACAGTGCATATTAATGCATTGCATCTGTTAGTGGCAATTATAAAAGTCCTAGGAATTAATACCCATACAAAATTGAAAACATTTCCATCCCTTTTCCCACGTGGCACACTTGATTGATTAGATTTTGGATTGAGATCATCTCTTGGCCCATTCATAAATACGTATATATTGTTTTTCTTACTGAAAGGAGAGAGTAAGCCAATGTAACTATTTTCAAACAATACAATGAAGAGATTATTAGTTCAATAGTAAGGGGATAAAACATTTTAAAAATTTCTTGAGAAAGCATTAAAAAGAAGTTTGACAAAAAGAAGAGTATTATAAATAGATAATCCATTGAATTTGTTGATGACTTTTGTAAAAGCGGATAATGATAGGAGAAAATTACGGGAAAATACTTTTGACTAGGCATGGACAAAAAAACAGACCCGAGGATCCGATCCGAAACCGAACCGAAAATCAGAGTCTCGGACTCGATCAGATCCGGAATAAATATCCGAATGGATTCTGAATTGCTATATCCGAAGAACCAGTCATGAATTCGATCCGAACCGAGAAACCGAATGAGTATCCGAAGATATCCAAAATGTTAACATATGTTTAAAAATATATGCTATAATTATATATATAAGTATTTTAATATTTTAAATTAATATTATAGTATAAGTTAACTATATTAGTTATTTTCGGTACTTTTGAGTATTTTAAGATAAAATATAATAGTTTGGATAAAAATCTACCCAAAAAACTATGTAAAATAGGTGTTTTTGGTTATTTTTAGTTATTTTTTGAATAAGTTGGATACAAATATATGAACCGAATCAGATATTTTGGTTATTTGGTTATTTTTCAGGTTTCTATGCATGAGAACCAAACTCACCCGAACCCGGAAAAACCCGACTCGAACTCGACCCGAAATTTTATAATACACGAAAGAAACCTAACTTTAAAACCAAAAAAACCCGATATCTGAAAGAACCGATTCGTATCTGAATGGGTACCCGAACGTCCAGGTTTGCTTTTGACAATACACTTTTTCTCTTTTCAATATAAACTTTGACGACTTGTGTGAGATCTGCTACTAACCCATTAACCCCATCCACCAATTATCGTGTATTTTTCAACATTAATCTGAGGAAATTGATATGTCACCTGGAAGAACGTAACAGAATATTACAACTATGATTCTAATGATATTGTAATGTATATATCTTAAAATGGGAAAAGAAAAGAAAGAAAGCAAAAATACTCTGAACCTAGACTCCTACTATTAAGGTCTGGAACCCCATCAAAACAAAAACAATTGAAGAATAATCCACAAAACTCATACACAGAGGATAAGGAACGTGGGCTCCAGAAAAAGGCCCACATAATAACTTGAAAACAATGTAAACAGAGTACAGTTGTTAAGAGTGGCCCAATAACATTTGCCCATCAGTCTCATTTTCATCATACAGAATTTGAAAAAAAAAAGAAAAAAAAACAAACAAAGCTTAACATCATAACATGTGAATGCTTAAGGTGGTAAAGAAAATCAGTATCTTAGTACCACTTGCCAACAACTACTAAAGAGAGATGTCCCAACACACATGCAGTTCACGTACACTATAAATGAAATGAAACAAACAGAAACAAAATCCTGAGTGTTCATGTCCCCAAAACGTAACTGCATACATGTTTTTATCATATAAACACCATTTCCTAACAAACACGAGACAAAGCTAAGACATATATATCAAAGAAGAACATGAATTATCCATGAGTGAGAAAGAAAAGAAGAAAGATGTTCTCTCTCTCTTTCTCACCCTTAATCCCAAAATAAAAGAAACAAAATAGCTTTTATTGAACAAAAGAAGTCAAGCCAAGGCACATGGCTAAACATGTCCACCAGTGAGTTAAGGTTTTTGTCCTTCTTCAAGTTTTGGCCACAGAGATGATGACAATGATCATGTTGTTGTCGCTGTCAGTGCTCCAGATATGTCTCTGCTAGATCTATTGTATTTCATGTGACTCTTGACAAGTTGTCCAGCTGCTATTGCTGACATTAAAGATAACTCTCCCGCCAAAACTGCTCCCGCCACTATCGTCGCTAGCCTCCTTGAGTTCATCCCCGGCGACTCCGTGCTCGCTCCTTTAACTCCCAGCAGGTTTAAACACGCTGATTGAGACGCAAGCTGTGTTCCTCCTCCCACTGTCCCCACCTAAAATAGATTCCAAAACCAAAATCAAATCTTCGCAAAAGTAAAAAAAAAAACTAAATACTTTTTATAAAATTTACCTCAATAGATGGCATAGTGACAGAAACGTGGATATCTTTCGCGTCGTTAATTGCTTCCATCATTGTGATGCATTGAGAGCTCTCCACGTTTTGAGCTGGATCTTGGCCGGTAGCTATGAATACAGCAGAGACTATGTTGCTGGCGTGAGCGTTGAACCCACCTAGAGAGCCTGCAACAGCAGAGCCAGTGAGGTTCTTGAGCATGTTGAGCTCCACCAAAGCAGCCACGCTCGTTTTCAACACCTTGTTCACTATCTCTCCTCTGATCACTGCCTCGCAAACCACTGATTTGCCGCGTCCCTCGATCCAGTTCACAGCTGCTGGTTTCTTGTCCGAACAGAAGTTACCAGAGATACCAATGACATCCATGTCAGGAAAATCATCAGTGAGGAACTCAAGAACATTCTGAACACCTTTGGATACCATATTCATCCCCATAGCATCACCAGTGCTACAACTAAACCTTACATAAGCATTCTTCCCTGCAAGAGTACACTTCACACTCTGTAGCCTCGCGAATCTACTTGACCTGCAAACCATAAAACCACTTCGTCAGTGGATCAAGTTTCAAACTTTTAAATCAAATCACTCAATAAACAAGTGTCCATGCAATTGCACAACACACACAAGTTTCATCTAAAATATTCAATTTTTGATTCATCACACCCACAGAATCACTTCCTCAGTGGATAACCTTTCAAAAACTTTCAAATTTTAAACCAAATCACTAAAAAAGCAAGTGTCCGTGCAATTGTATAACACACACACGTTTGATGTAAAAGGTTCGATCTAGTCCTAGGCATATTATCCAAAACCCGAAAAATGAACCAGAGATAAACCAAAAACTTGATATCGAAATCAGACCGAAATTACAGAAGCCGAAAAGATTCTTATTTCTCTAAATCCGAAAAACCAAAAATATTCAAAATAGTATAAAAATATTAGTTATTTTAAGTTTGTATATATAAAATGTAATTTAAAAATAAAAATTATCCTATAATTTGAAAAATTCAAATATTTTGTTGGCTTTTAACTTGGATTTTTGTGATTTTTAAAATTTTTAATTTGGCTTTAAACACGAATTAAACCTGAAGTAGAACTAATTCGATTTCACTTCGAATTTTATATATAAAAAAAACTAATCCGACGAATAAACTGAAAAAAATGAATAAACCGAACTAAAACCGAGTAACTCAAAACCGAATAATCTGAACGAAAAACTGAATAAACCAAACAAAAACCAAAAACAACCGAAAACCCAAACCCTTGGAACACTACTTCAATCTTTGACTCATCACTCCATGACATCTTGCAAACCCCAAAAAAAAAAGTCAAATCAAAAGAGACGAGATAGTGACCTGTTAAAGACAACAGCCAACGTGTCAAAGTTCTCAGCATCCTCCAAGTAAAACTTAAGCTCCGAAGCCCTCCTCGCCGACGCAAACCTAACCACAGGCGCCCTCGTCATCCCATCTTTAACCACCGTACTCGTCGCCCCACCACAGACATACATCGCCTTACACCCTCTATTAGTACTCGCAACCAAACACCCTTCCGTCGTCGCCATCGGCACAGAGTACTCACACCCATCCAACAGCAAAGGCCCCGCGATCCCCACGGGTATCTGCACGTACCCTACAGGCATCTCGCAGCATTGCCCTAATATGGAATCGTAATCAAACCCATCCAAGGGTAACCCTTCGATGGACCTCCCCGTGATCCTCTGCAGGGCTTCGCGGCGTATCGCCGCGGCTCTCTTGCAGTCCCCGAGACGGGACTCGAGGGAGTAGGATGGGATATCGCCGTGGATCACGGATTTCACTATCTCCTCGGCTTCCTCCGGAAGCGTGGGATCCACGACTGAGACGATCGGTGACGGATCTAGGGCGCGAAATGTAAATATTATATAAAGATTAGTTTATTTAAAGAGAGGCACGTGACAAGGTTAGTTATTTAAAAGAGGCACGTGACACCACACACACCTCTGAGTCCGCCCCTGGGAGGGCACGTGACGAGGCGGTGGTCCTCGAAGTCGTTATTCGAATCGGCGCGTGAGATGAACGACTGGACGAAGTCGATGCCGAAGAAGCCTAGGAGGTAGATGAAGGAGGCGACGAGGGCGAGGAGAGCGGCGAGTTCGGTGACGGTGACGACGTGGAGAGGGGTGCTGTGACGGATCTTGTCGCGCCAGCGGCGGAGGAGGTAGTAGGCGACGGAGAAGAAGAGGGTGAAGAAGACGGCGTTGGTGAGGTAGAGAGGGAGAGGAAGCGCGTCAGAGGCCTTGGTACGGGGTTGATCGTCGTCGTCGTTGGAGAACCGGTTAGGGGTGTTAACCGGCGGTTTGGGAGGTCTCCGTCGGATATCCATTGGGAGGAGGAGTATCCAACGAAGTGGTGAGGTGGCGTGATAAGTGTGGAGGTAGAGAGAGATGAGGATGTTTTATAGGAGACGAACGCGCTTTTCTGTTTTTTTTTGTTCATTTTTTTTTTAAAATTTCAAATTGTCTATTATTAGGCAAATTAAATAAATTAACTTAGTAAATAGGGCTCCTTAAATGAGAACGTGTAAGAATACTAATTTCTGAAATGTTAAATTAAAATGTTGTATCAATGCTAATTCTCTCTTGATTCAGTTTTATGTGTTGGTGATGTTCGTGTGCTTCCAGTCTATCTCGATGATCTTTCATTCTGGTGTTATTTGTGGATGAGTTCTCGTCCTTGAATATATGGTGGTTTTCTCTTCTCCGGTAGTGATCTGGCCTTCCTTGCTTTAGCTTATGTTAGCTTTCTCGTTGTTGTTGTTTCTTTCGATTCCGAAATGTGGTTTTTACCTCGTCGGCTTATGATTCCGAAAAGACTTTGTTTCTTTGCCGGCTTTGTGTAATGCTTTGTGTAATGTTTGGTTATTTCAATATTAATTCACCAGATGACAAAAAAAATGCTAATTATTATTTAGAAAATGTGTAAGAATATTAAATGTTATACATATGAGTGCTACGAAATACCATTTTCCCCTTTTTTTCATTGCACCATCATCACATTAACATACAGTGAAAACTATCTAAATAATAATATTGGGACACTGATATTTTCTTAATGATAGAATTATTTTACAAATTAGTTTTAGATTTATATATTTAAATATGTTTTATGGAAAAAAAATTGATTTTACGGTGTATATATTCATTAAATTTGATATATATATATATACATTTTCTGTTATTTTTATTTGGTGCATAAAGAATATATATTGTTAAGGCAAAAATGGAAAAAGACATCAATATATTGAGAAATATTAAGAAAATTAAAGATATATTTCACTATGAATAAAAAAATATAATATATTATTTATATTCATAAATTTTATACACGGTAATTATTAATTTATATTTATATTGTGATTCTATTTTTCAAAAAAAACTATTATCTTATTATCGTATCTAATTGTATAAATTTGTAAATTAGCCAAACTCAAAACTGATAAAATTTATTGATTATGATATTTATTAATTTATCAAGTATTATTTTATATAGTATCTACTGTATTTACTTAAAATTAAACATGAGATTAATATATCGTAATGTTATTTTATTGTGTATACAAATGGTGTGTATCTATGTCTTTTTTTTTAAGATGAAGTTTTGGACCTTAATCCCATAATCTCTTATAGATCCAGAATGAGTTTATACTTTATAGATATCCTATTTTTTTTTAAAAAATGCTCTTTCATTCTAAAACTTCGAATCTTAAATGCAAATAAATCAACCTCTTACACTGGATTACCAACACTTTGGTTATCTATCCTTTTTTAGGATTTCATATTCCTTTTCATATATGCAATTTCTTTGGAAGCTTTTGTATCATTTTTTCCTCTTATTTGGCATTTTTCAGATCAAAGAAATCAGAAATCAACTCTTCATATGGAAAATCCTATTTTTTACTAAATCTCAAATCGCTTTGTTGACAAAAAAAAATCTCAAATCAATTTTTTGTATACATTATTCATTTAAGATATAAATAGAGTAATCAATGTTATGGGAGTTATAAGAGTTATATAAGTTCTACACGTTTTTTTTTTTACTAAAAACTTCTACACGTTGTAAGAGAAATGTAATATCCTATGATAATTGTTCTTAGGAAACGTAATATGCAAATAAATGAATAATACTAAATTACGGCATAAGCTATTTCTTAAACATGTGAGATTTCAAATTTATGATATAAACTAATTAAAATAATAATAAGTGTAAATGGCAGCAACAAACATTAGATAATGCTAAGTATCAAAATTAAGGATCAACTAAGTGAGGTGGGGTACATAATTGATTTGTCCTGATGAGGCAGTGGAAGTCACGTTCTGAATCAGTGACTGGTCGACTAGACCTTACTCGAAGTAAGCAGACAATCAAACCAACCCTCCCCTATGTTATAATAATGAGAAATTAAATACTATTAATCCATTTTTTACTATTAATCCTTGATTTGCTCCAAATAATTTATTTCGTTTTATATTTCTAGATTCCTTTGCATAAAAGTACAACCTTCTTTCATATTTTCAAAATTTTACACAAAAAGGTTAATTCATTTAATCTGGAGGAGAAAACAAATTAGTAGACAAAACTAGAAATTAAGAAGAGAAATTTGTGCAAATCCATGGTTTTATGTCGGAACCTTGATCGCTGTTATTTGAACAGGCACCAAACTACGGATAATCCGCGTTTTTTCTAACGCTGCCACTTGGTTAGATGAGCGATTCTTATGTTAATCCTCTGTGAGTGATTCTTATTTCAATCCTCTGTAACACTCATTCTCAAACCTTGCTCACAATTGCTCTTTCTCTCAGGGTTTATATCACTGTGCAGTTTACAGTTTACTGTTACGTCTTGTAGTTTTGGTAAATGGCTTGCCTCGTCTTGGCTACGAGAACATTTTAGTGTGTTCTTGAACTTTTCAAATCTCTCATCACCTGTATCTACACAGCCTGAGGCTAATAAGTTATTAATGTGTTAGTGCCACTCCCACTATGTTTCTGCTAAGGTTTGATGATGCTGGGAAGGTATTGGGGAGAGAGACTTTCCCATTCCAATCAGGTTCTCGCATTTACAAGCTTCAATTGGAATTCTTGGTATGTAGTGAAGATATCATACCTTGTTCTGCTTCTCTTAACCAAAGAAAGTCACATGCGAAAAAAAAATTCCTCTGCATATTATTCACTTTTTAAGATTCTCACGTGTCAAAAATCTAGATGCATCTTTTTGTCGGCAATCAAATACTATATAATACCATGCATTCACAATACAAAACAAAATGTGGAACAATGAAGATGCATTTAACTAAGAAAACGCATTACTTAAGAAATGCCTAACTTTCTCACTAAATACATAAATAAATAAATTCCTAACAATATATATATTCCTTAATATAGCGTTTGTAAATCTTACTGCAATCTCTATCCACCTCAATTCCCACAAAATTCAGTTAAAGAAACTTGCTAAAGGCAGATTTGACATGTGTATTGATAAATACTTGTGAACCTGTTTCTCTTTCGTTCACATTAAAGAGCCCTAATCCAGTACTGTCGAATATCATCGTCCATTGCCTTCAATAAATGCAGAGTAGTGCTTCTGACCAAACAACAAGGCGGGAATTAATTCAGTGTTGTCTTTGTTTTGGGTGTAATGGTGAGGAAAAAGTGTGCACATTTGTTTTCTTTTTCTCACTTGTTTGATAGTAGTGGCTTCAGTTATTCTTGATTGACTGAGGAGAAAAGAAGTTAACGGATAGCAAAATTACTATTCAAGGGGGCAGCAGAGCCTATATTAATTCTTGCACGTTATTTAAAGTAGTCATGCTCACAGAGAAGATGCAGAAGGAAAAGAAAAGGAAATTGAAAGTTTCAGAGTTTGTACTTCCATGTTCATACACCTCCATCATTTCGACTGATAAAGTGATTGTTCAGTAAGCAGAATGTTTGATCAATGTGAGGAGTGAAAAAGGTACATACATCAAATTTGGTTTCCGTTGATAGAAATGAATGACATTCTCATATGAATTTGAAAGACTACTGTAAACAGGTTGTTCATCTGTAAACTGTAATAACCATTCTCATAAGTAGTAACAAGGGAAAAAGTCATAAGAAACAGGTTTTGGTGAAAGTTCCTTTATTGTTTGTTGCGTCTTCATTCTTACCTTCTCTAGTTTGGAGCTTTGGTCAGAAGATTGTTCTTCTGTTAACTGTAATAACCATAGAGTGTCACTGTATTACACATACGAATACCAGGGAGGTTCTAGTGGGAATATATGACCACACTTACTTTGTCCCAGGCGTACTTGTCCTGTGACAGTACTGTATAAACGGTGTACGAACCGCTTGTTGACATCCCAATTGCTGAGTAAAAATGCTTATAAGCTTCTCCAGGGTTTTAGTGTACTCGATGTTATAGAATCCTGATCATAGATCCAAGAAAGGTAACTTGTTGTGTCACCAATAAAGCAGGTCCAAAATGAAGCAAAAAAACAATAAAGCAATTACATGAGAGATTTTAACTTAAGTTGAGATTATTTTCTTTTTTATTTCATAGTTGCTTCATCTCATGTAACAGCATTAAATTTACAAGAAATATAACAAGGTTTAATGACCAATGGTAGATCTCTTATGACTAACTTTATACATAAAATAGGAGTGAAAGAGAGCATGTTCAACAAGATTTGCCTAGTCAATTTCTAGAATGTCATATTTGAAACTTTTTTAACATCATTTGAAACTTTTTTATGATTAATTACCATTAAAAATAATCAAATTTGTAAAAATAAATTTATGATGCTGGAGATACTACTAAATTCATGAAATGTGTAACTAGAGACATGTAAAAAACGAGGAAGTAAATTTAATAAGAATGTTGCTATGACAGTTATTTCATGCGTACATCTTATTGAGGTTAGATTGTTAAGGAATTCGACTGATTGAACCTTTACCACTGCTAGCTCATCCATCTTGTCGGTTTTGATTATACCTTTCTTAACTTTACCACTGCTTGCTGTATAGAAAAGTCTTCGTGGGTTTCTCTGCCTTGATAGTATGTTTTTGGCTTATGTCCCTTGTGAAAAAAAAATGCACGAATCAACACCATGAACGCTGAGAATCGTAATACTACTCACTCAAAAGTCATCTCACACGTATCTTTCACTAGTATTGCCAAGCAAGGCTGTGCTGGACCACCCATCGGTCGTTGTCCATATTGGTGTGAGAGAAATTGCCTACATTGAGAAAAATCAAAGTAAGCTTTCATATTTCTTTTTCTTACCATTGTTGGATAGTCAAAAGAGCCGTCTCAATACAAAACTCCCTTCTACTTATGACACATGTTAAAACGAGATTGGATGGACCATGCTTTGGGTTTTATAGTAACCAATGATATGAAATGGAATTTTACATTCTTTTCAACCATCTGCGTCTGAAAGGAACTGTGAGCGTAAATACTAGTATCTTCTTGTGGTCTATGAAAAGATAAGATCAAATGTGAGATTCAGAGGAAGGGAAGAATATGCTTACAAGGAGCTTGTACAGAATGCAAGTGCAACAGCTCTGCCTGCCAGGTCCATTTTTAATAAGGTTTAATCTTCTGGTACTTGTGGATATATCATCTTTGCTTGTATTGTCCAGTAAAAAAAGTAAAAGAAATTACACGTTCGGGTCAGTAAATTATATATATTACATAACTATAATTTCACAAATAAAAAATCATGAAAGAATTTTGTTGATTTTTTTTTCTCTTAAGTTATCTATACATTATTTATGTTACTCAAAACTATATCATTATTCAAAAGTACAAAAGAGAATAGGGCTAACAAAATAGTGAAGAAAAAACATAAAGAGATTCATGAAGTTACAAAAAATCTTGAAAGAAAAACCTTTTTGTGTTGTGCCCATCGTGAGAACACAAATAAAGACTTTATAACCATACTTTATATAAAAAAAAAACGCTATGGAAGTCAACTAAAGGAAGTTGACTCGATCCAGGAAGGTGTTGAGTTCCTCGCAGTCAACACAAAAGCATATTCCATGATGCTCTCTCCAAGAAGCAAACTCTTCAAACATTATATAATGAAGGGACAAAGACTTCACTTGTTCTCCGTTTGTGTTGTCTCTACGAACTCCTCAGAAACTTCAAAAATCGACGATGCCGCCGCTGAGAGTGTTATCAGCGTTAGATGCGGCGAGGACACAGTGGTACCATTTCAAGGCCATAATAGTCGCCGGAATGGGTCTTTTCACCGACGCTTACGATCTTTTCTGTATAGCTCCGGTCATGAAAATAATCAGCCAAATCTATTACCACAACCAACCAGTCGGAACCGCTGTTCTCTCCACTTCTTACGCCATCGCTCTCTTAGGAACCGCCTTAGGTCAGCTCATCTTCGGCTACTTAGGCGACCGTGTCGGACGCACTCGAGTCTACGGTATTTGTCTCTTGATCATGGTCTTAAGCTCCTTCGGCTGCGGGTTCTCCGTGTGCACCACGCGCCGTTCTTGCGTCCTGGCGAGTCTTGGCTTCTTTAGATTCGTTCTCGGACTCGGGATCGGTGGAGATTACCCCCTCTCCGCCACAATCATGTCTGAGTTCGCTAATAAGAGGACGCGTGGCGCTTTTATCGCGGCGGTGTTCTCCATGCAGGGGCTAGGGATCTTGATGAGCTCGGCTGTTACGATGGCTGTGTGCGAGGCGTTCAAGAACGCCGGAGGAGGGAGTTTGGAGAATATGAGAGCGGCGGGGATGGAGACTTTGGCTCCGCCGGAAGCGGATATTGCTTGGAGGTTGATTCTGATGATCGGTGCTCTTCCCGCCGCGCTAACGTTCTACTGGCGAATGCTTATGCCTGAAACCGCCAGGTTCTTATCTTTTTCTTCTTCCTTTTCTATTTCTCAAATTATTACTTATTTTCCGCCGAAAAAACAAAATAAATATGCATCATCTATACTATTTCTGTCATTATAAAGTTTAGCTGTGTTGGAGAAACTGAAACTCGTGTTGTGTGCCATAAACGAAGTATAGTCGTGTGTTAAACAAAAGGTGTGCCCACGTTTCCATAGTCTTGGAGAAACTGAAACTTGTGTTGTGTGAGAATTCATGAGATTTTTTTTTCGAGCAACGAATTCATGAGATTTAAACTAAATTTATTGAAGAAGAAGAATTGTGAAATAAACTTTGAAAGAATACATCCAAATGTTTATATACAATGGTGGTTTAGACAAAAGGAAACCAAACCACACTAAACCAATGGTTAACTAAACCAAAGGTAATCAATTTACAATAGATAAGGTAATACACCCCCCTCAAACCGTGCAAGGCAAAGGCTTGAACAGGTTTGAAATAGACATCCTTGCCAAAAGAGAATGAAAAGGACCTGGATGTAACGCTTTGGTGAGTATATCAGCATGCTGGTTAGCAGTAGAAACATGAAAGAGTTTCAAAAAACCACGCTTGAGTTGATCCCTCACGGTATGGCAATCAATCTCAACATGCTTCGTCCTCTCATGTATCACAGCATTGGACGCAATATGCATAGCAGACTTGTTATCGCAGAACAGTTTAGCAGTAGCTGTAACACGCACCTTCAAGTCTCTGAGCAACTGTGCTAACCATAGAAGTTCACAAGTAGCCAACGCCATGCTTCGATACTCCGCCTCTGTACTACTCCGGCTTACCGTCTGCTGTTTCTTGGACTTCCAAGTAATAAGCGAAGTACCAAGGTACACACAGTAGCCTGAAATTGATCGTCGAGAATCAGGACATGTAGCCCAATCTGCATCAGTGAAAGCATTAAGGCAGAGCTCTGTGTTGGAAGCGTAATGCAATCCTTGTCCTGGATTGGACTTGATATAACGCAGAACTTTGTAAGCTGCTTGAAGATGTATATCAGTCGGACAAGAGAGAAACTGACTCAGGTTGTTCACCGCAAAAGTAATATCAGGACGGGTTAGAGTCAAATATAAGAGACGACCAATCAGCTCGCGGTACTGAGTAATGTTCTGCAAAGGTTTACCAGTCGTACGAGAAAGCTTGAGAGAAGGATCCATTGGAATAGAACTCGGCTTGCAAGCTAACATTCCTGTAGACTCGAGAATATCCAAAGCATACTTCCTCTGACAAACTGAAATCCCAGCAGAGTTGCGAGCTATCTCCAAACCCAAAAAGAACTTTGGAGTACCCAAGTCTTTGATTACGAAAGCTTTATGCAGAACTGACTTTAAAGCTTGAAGATCAGCATCGTTGTTGGAAGCAATCAATATGTCATCAACATATACGAGCAAGGCAATGAAAGAGGTACCAGATTGCTTGATGAAGAGAGTATTATCACTTGGGGACTGAGAGAAACCCGCAGAAAGAATCACATTTGAGAAGCACTGGTACCATTGACGAGACGCTTGCTTCAAACCGTATAAGGACTTGTGAAGACGACACACTGGGTTTGGAGGTAACGTTCCAGCAGGCGTATAGCCTTGAGGTAGAGTCATATATATCTCCTCATCTAGATCTCCATGCAAGAAAGCGTTTGAGACATCCATCTGTGTCAAAGACCACCCAAAAGCAGAAGCCAATCCAAGTAACAACTTCACACTTGATAATCTCGCAACGGGTGAGAAAGTGTCTATGTAATCCACGCCTTCAAGTTGTGTATACCCTTTAGCAACCAAACGCACTTTGAGACGATCAACTGTGCCATCAGGGTTATACTTAATCGTGAAGATCCAACGACAACCAATAGCATGTTTCCCCGGAGGCAATGAAACAACACTCCACGTCTTCTTTGTTTCTAAAGCTGTAATCTCCAATCCCACAGCACTATTCCATCTAGGATCATTTAAAGCCTCAAAAATATTCTTTGGTTCTGTCTCAAGAGTACAGGAAAGAACAAAAGACTGATAGGAAGGTTTGAGATTAGAGTAGTCAATATAAGAAGAAATGGGATAATTTGGGGCTAGCTTTTGGGAAGAAGGAGATGAAGATGAAGAAGAAGATGAAGTAACAAGAGAACAATGATAGTCAGAGAGATAACTAGGACGTTTACCTTGGCGTCTTGATCGATCAGTGTTTTGTGCAACTGGTCTTGTGCCTGATGTAACAGTGTCTGTCGTTCCATTGGAGGTACCAAGTTGCGTAGGGATGACAGGAACCACAGGAATAACAGGAACCACAGGAGGTACAGTATGATTATGCACAGGTAGAACATCCAAAGAAGCATGAGTAGACACAGGTAAGACAGTCTCAGGGAACACAGAATCTTTAACAGGAGTAACAGAAGAATTTTTGAAAGGAAAAATTGTTTCATGAAATGTAACATTACGAGAGACAAAGATTTGATGAGATTCTATATCTAACACTTTATAACCTTTGTAACCGGATGAGTAACCAAGAAAAACACAAGCACTTGACCTCGGAGTGAATTTATTTCGATCTTTAGGATATGTGGAAACATAGCATAAGCAACCAAATGATCGAAGAAAATTATAATCCGGAACCTTTTTGCACAAAACCTCATAAGGAGAAAGCTTGTTCAAAACCAAAGAAGGTGTACGATTGATGAGAAATACTGCTGTTAAAACACACTCACTCCAGTAAACTAAAGGAACGTTTGATTGAAACAACAAAGAACGAGCAACATTGAGTAAATGTTGATGTTTACGTTCCACAACCGAGTTTTGTTGCGGAGTATATGCACATGAGAACTGATGAACAATGCCATGATCCTTAAGCAATTGAGTGAAAGATAATTCAGGGGCGTTATCACTACGAATTGCTTTAACAACAGTTTGATATTGAGTTTGAACATGCTTAAGAAACGTGGGAAAAATTGAAAGAACATCATTTTTATTTCTCATCATATAAAGCCATGTCACACGACTACAATCATCAACTATTGTCAAGAAATATCTATACCCATCAACAGACTCAACACTAAATGGTCCCCAAGTATCTAAATGAATCAATTCAAATGGAGACGAGGACAAATGATTATTAGAAACATAAGGCAAGTTCTTTTGTTTAGCTAATGGACAGACAGGACAATGATCTAGACTCGATTTAGACAAAGTAATACCGGGGATGTGTTGCATCTTCACAAGAGACGGATGCCCTAGACGTTGATGCCAAATATTTCCATCAAGCAAAGAACCACAGAAAGAACCACGAGAAGCTGTGAAAACTGGTGCAAGAATGTACAAGTTGTTGACAAGATGTCCTTTACCAATCATCAAGCCCCGAGTAAGGTCCTGAATAAAGCAATCACGAGGATAAAAATGAGCAGAGCACTTTTCTTGTTGCAAAAGAGAACTAACACTAATCAAATTGAAACGAAAAGAATCAACATATAGCACATTATGCAAAATCAATGATTCATTAATGCGAATGGTTCCTGTATGAGTAATGGCAACTTTAGAACCATCCGGAAACGACACTGTCACATCCTGCACAGGAAAAGTCTCACTAAACAATGTCAATTTCGAACACACATGAGTAGTTGCACCAGTATCAAGTATCCAACTATCATTTGAAATGGTGTTGGCAAGAGAAGAAAGACACTGATGTTGAAAAGTAAGAGTATTGTGGTGAAAACGAAGGCTGGAAGAAGGAAAAGGAAATGAGACATTACCAGAGGATGATTGAGGATCCATAAAACCCTGTGATGTAATAGTGGCCGTGGGATACGAGTGAGATACATCCGGAGTAGCTTGTGTCACCTGAGGACGAGCATGAGACGTGAGCTGACTAATCAAAGACTGCACTTGCTCAGAGCTAAAACAGCTCAAGTCCAAAGACGTAGGTGACTGGTTAACCACGGCATTAGCAGCAGCATTCTGAGATGAATAATTCTGAGAAGAACGATTGCCAGACTGTGAGTTACTGCGCACTTGATGCTGTCCTGAAGAAGGAGCAGAACGGTTATGAAGCCGATGACCTGGTAGATAACCATGAAGCTTGTAACATTTCTGGTGAGTATGACCAGGACGTCCACAGTGAGTACAAACCATCTTGTTAGGATGACGATACTGAGCAGCATAAGCAGCATTCTCCGGTGGACCAGTGTAATGATTAGCATCAACAGACTGAGAAGCAGTAGCTTGAAACACAGGAGTCTCAACAGATACAGGAGGCTTCAGATTCTTCTGTCTTTCATCTTGGGAAACCATGTTAAACACCTCATCAATCGTTGGTATTGGTTTCAGCATCAAGATATGACGACGAGTCTGTTCATAAGCTTCATTCAAGCCCATAAGGAACTTGGTAACACGACTCCGTTGCTGTAACTGCTCCCAAAGCATAGCTGCATTACACTCACAGTGGCCACACGTACATACTGGCAGCTCTACATAATTCTTGTATTCCTCCCACAATGTAACAAGCTCAGTATAGTATGTACTCACATCCATCGAACCTTGTTGAATGTTGCTCAGGCGTTGCTCAATCTCATACACACGCGGAGCATCGTCTTGTTTAAAGCGAGATAAAAGGTTCTTCCAAATCATCTCAGCAGTAGACATGAATAAGAGACTCTGACCTATCTTCTTGGAAACAGAGTTGATCAACCACGTCGCTACCATGTCATTGCATCTTGACCACGATCCAGCATCACGATCAGTAGGCAATGGTCGAGGGATAGTACCGTCGATGAATCCGAGTTTGTTACGAACGTTCAAAGCCATTCGCACTGATCTTCGCCAAGAATGAAACTCAGATCCAGAAGTCAATCGATCAGAGACAAGCACCAAACCAGCGTGATCGGAAGTATGAAGGTAGTACGGATTCTCGTAGAGATCTGTAACCGAACGATCTGGATTCGCCATTGTTGCGGAAGCACGAACGAGAAAGAAGAGCTGAAAAACGGACTTGCGAAGCTAAGATTCCAGGAAACAAGATCGATTCCCAGCAAGAAATAGCTCGAATCCAACTCCAATCAGCTCAAAATGACGAAACGAATGAGAACAAGAACGAAGAGCGACGAAACGAATCCAAGAAACTCGAGAAGTAATGAGATGAATCGAACGCAAAGATGAGAGAGATACTGCGAAATCGAAACACTCATGACGAAGAAGAAAGCTCGAGTAACAGAATCAATGGAAGCATTTCGGCTCTGATACCATATTGAAGAAGAAGAATTGTGAAATAAACTTTCTCATTAACGTAGAAAGAATACATCCAAATGTTTATATACAATGGTGGTTTAGGCAAAAGGAAACCAAACCACACTAAACCAATGGTTAACTAAACCAAAGGTAATCAATTTACAATAGATAAGCTAATAAAATTAATTCGATATGATTTAGTTCTTAGGGTGTAAGCTGACTTGTGAGGGAGATATGCCGAACACAGTGGTATATACTTTCTACTTCTCATGATAACGTCTTGACGTATAATACATGGTTTTAGTATGTTTTGTATGTTTAAATAATTCTTCTTAGGTAGCTCCAGCTAAGAAACAGAGTTTGCTTTCATTATAACTAAACTTAATCTCTCAAACTAATATGTACTCTCTTCCTGTCGAGGTCTCCCACTTTTCTTATATTTGCATCATGTGTGACTAATGACTCGTGATTATATAGCTGTGATTATATCACACTTATAAGTTGCGATATAATAAAGATAATATGTTTCCAATGAATATATACTTTAAGTAATGTTAGTAAATTTTGTTATGGATAAAGCAAAAGTGACCAAAAATCAACTGAAAATCTATACCTAGTTTAATTAATTAATGTGTTAGAAATGAAAATTGGGAGCAATATATAAATATACCATATGCCATTTGTTCATTGTCACTTGTCAGTATTAGTTTCAGTTACAATTTAATGAGCTTTGATGATATTATTTCTTTCCTTTTTATCGTAATTTAAGTTGAAATAAGAACATACGTACTAAATCATTTATATCTTAAGTTTATATCAGAATACATTATATGTTTTGATATACAAGGTTTTACAAAAGTTTGAATATATGTAGCATCCACAAACTAAAACTGATAACTTTTAGATGTTTTAATTTACGAGTTAAACTTTCTGCTATGTAATTCAAATCGATAAACCACTGAAATTTATACATGCATGCAGATACACAGCATTAGTTGAGAACAATGCAACCCAAGCAACAAAAGACATGCAAAGAGTCATGTCCGTAACCATGATGCCTCCGACACCCGAAGATACATCATCTCCAACACCACCACAACCATCGTATTCCTCCTCCTACAAACTCTTCTCCCGCCGCTTCCTCAGCCTCCACGGCCGTGACCTCTTCGCAGCTTCAGCCAATTGGTTCCTAGTGGACGTAGTCTTCTACACAAGCAACCTCCTCCTCGCTCAAATCTTTAACTTCTCCAACAAACATCCCAACTCCACAAACGTATACGAATCTGCCTTCGAAGTGGCTAAGGTCGCAGCCATCGTAGCCGTGTGCTCCACCATCCCTGGCTACTGGTTCACTGTTTATTTCATCGATAGAGTGGGCCGGGTCAAGATTCAGATAATGGGCTTTTTTGTTATGGCCCTTGTTTACTTAGCCGTTGGGATACCGTACAGTTGGTATCGGTCTAAGCATGAGAAGAGTAATGATAAAGGCTTTATGGCTCTCTACGGGTTGATCTTCTTCTTTAGCAACTTTGGTCCGAACACGACGACGTTTATCATCCCGGCTGAGCTGTTTCCGACGAGGTTTAGGTCCACGTGTCATGGGATTTCGGGAGCTGCCGGGAAGCTTGGTGCGATTGTTGGAATTGTTGGTTTCTTGTGGGCCACGAAACACAAACACTACGAAGAGGACGTTTTCCCAGACGTGAAACGCGTGAGGATCGCGTTTTTGATACTTGGGGGCGTTTGTATCGCTGGAGTGTTGGTGACTTATTTTTTCACGCGTGAAACTATGGGGAGATCGTTAGAAGATAACGAAGAGGACGAGATTGGTACAATATCGTCAGCACCAGGATCATTGTCTGCTAATGAGTTACGGTCAAGACAATAGTGATTTTGGTTTTTGATGTTAGATACTCACATTCTCATGTTTACACGGATATTTTCTTCTTTTTCACTTTTTAATTCGGTGCATATTAAAAGAGGCCGGTATGTAAATCTCAAAGCTTAATCCTCCTTTTATTCAATTTTTTTACTTGCCCGATTCAAAAACAAAAAGAGAGTTAAAATTGAGGATAGGTGATATTAAAACATGATTAGATACGAATATCCCATTTCTGGCTGGGAAAAATTCTGGCTTACCAGTGTTGTTCGTGGAAACCTTTTTCTTCCCAATTTGGTCCCCAGGAATTCTTCACTATAACGTAATCAATGCCCTTGCTTTATTTGTACAAGAGATTATGTAATAATTCTTTCAAGTTTATTACTGGTTTCTGAATATAGTAAACGGTTAGATATGTATGTTTAACTTACACCCTTGTAGAACTGAAGCTCTCTACCCTTTCGATTGCGACATTGACTGTTTGATTAGCCAATGCCTTCAATGGTCACCTAGATCCACCCCTGGCACGTGCGCACTGTGCCTCTCTACATATTCACATTCGAGTTAGATATATTTGCTGACTTATCGTAACATTCCTGATACCATTTATATTTATCATACTATCCAAACACTCCACTTTTTGCCAGTATATGCATGCACGGTTTTATTTGTCCTCCCCAAGTTATCAACTTCTCGCTCATATTTATGAAGCCGTCGTCTGTCTCAATATCCTCAAGACCTTTCACATTTATTGCCCATCTAATGTAAAGGGACGTCGTTCGGTTTCCTATTAGTATTCACTATTCACAACCAAATATTCACAACAAATTACCATTAAACCATACAAATAAATCATATTCATCGTATCTCTCTTATAGGGAATTAAAATCAGACTACCAGCGTGATAATATTTTGCATTTTACATAAATAGGCTACGATTATACCCCAAGATGAATGATGCAATGATTATTATGTTTGTAAGTTTCTATCAATCATATAGAGATTTCGCTTTAAAAAAATGAATTTGCACTTTTTTATAATGATTCACTAGTTCAAAGTGACTTTTACTTGAATATGAATAAACGATGTTAAAAAAAGAATCGAGTAAACTAATATTTACTGGATCTTCTAAGTTCAAACAGATTAATAACAATAAAAATTAAATTTGGACAATCGATCGTAAAACCAATACAGTATAAATTTAAATGTCGTAGAATTACAGAAAATTAGGGATTGCTTGTGAAGGGAAATGAGTGAGAGGTCGCTCTCTGGTGGAGTAGGTCGGTGCTGCCGTTGTCCTTTCCTCTTCCTCCTTCATTTATTATCTTTTCACCTTCTCCTCCTACCTAGGCTTCTACTTCCTTTTCTTTCTATTTTCCCTGCAATTTATTTTCTATAAGATTTGGTGATAGAGTGACTTGCTTAGAAAAGTTAAATTTAATTTTGTGTGAAGCAAAAGAAACAAGATTGCCATGTATGCGTTTATGCGAGACGTTTATGTTGTGCAGTTTGATTTTAACAAGTGCAAGTGATATTTTACTCTTAATCGCAGTTAATAATTTCCAAACGATATATTTTGCAACTTGCTATTTTTCTTTCTCTGTCATTTTCGAAGCTATTAAATTTGATACAGACATATAACATACAAACAGACAAAGACGAGGAATGGACCCCTTTTGTCATTTGATTGACACATACTATAAGAAAGATGTTACAAACAGTCTTTTACTTTCATTTTAGTGATTTTTGTTTCACCAAATATCTCAAAGTTTAATGTCAGTAAACAATATACGAATTTACTAGCACAGTAATTATGAACAGAGTTACTATGACTTTTTACATTATTTCTGTTACACAGTGGCCAGTACCGTTTCTGCTTGTGAAGTGGTTTAACTTCAATTAAGTTATCTCAAAAAAGGTTACATGAAATAGTGCTACTGAAATGAGTAAGACTAGCCCTTAACTACGAATTGATGTTCTGTGAAGTTTAATGATACTAATACATAGCAGACAAACTAATTTAATATACTCCTATTAACTAAATGAAATTTTTTACCTTTTTGACAGGGCAATAAGAGTGTTCGTGATGCAGAGGAACAGCAGTATAGTTTAGTAGACCGACGGTATCATGTATTACTTCTGCAATGATAAACGGAAATATTTATACAAAAAAATACGGAAATAGGAAAAAATAACAATTGAAAAAGGATAAAAAGAGTGTCACCGGTTATATCATCAGAGCTATAGAGATAGGCCCCTTGAAGAAAAATAATTTTAGATCTTAAAAGGCACATAAACTAGACACTAAATTTTTAATAATGGATAGGCTTAGGTAAGCCTATGCAAAAGTACAGCAGGTTTCGAATTATTGGATGAAACATTGATTTGTTTTTTGTCAACATTGCGGATGAAACATTGATTTACTTTTAAAAATCTGTTATAATATATATATATTTATTTATTTATATTTATACAAATTATAGGGTTGTCTAGGGTTTAGGGTAAAAGAATGACTTGGGAGATTTATCATAAGATCGTGTGGGCAGTTAATATTTTGTGTACGTTTGCATTTACTACAGTTTAACCTGATTTTTTATATGTCTACGCACGTGTCACCGCCGGCAATCTGATATCTTCAATTATTTAATTTATTTTATATTTATAATTGAATAACTGATCTGATACAGATTAATTGATTAAATAAACTTACTTCCAATTACTAAACATAAACATAAATTTACTTCCAATACTATATTCCTTCTTTTAAAAGATGAAACATTTTAGATATTTTTGGTAAGCTATTATTCAGTTATGAGGAAAAACAGTTTCAAACAAAACCATTTAAAATTGCATTATGTAATTGATTTAAACGTTGAGAATGAGAAGTATATAAGAAAGTTGTTAAAGCAAAAAAATGGAAATGGATATCAGGGAGAATGTGTATAAAATCCTCCAATAAATAAAAAAGGTCTGACTCCATGAACGTATAATGATATGCTTACACCCGCACGCATAAACCCCTGCCATATTTACTGCACACTCCTTTCCCTTTTCTTCTTAAAAGTACAATCTATTTGCTTTCGTTTTGATGATAACCATAACATGCAATCTTCTATAAATTACATTATTATTTATTTGACATTTCTTGAAATCTGAAAATTTCAGCTGCCATAACAATTATTTTCGGTAGAGAAATCAATTGGTATGAGAAAACCTTATAGTCACTCATCAGTGTATCTTTAAACATATTGGTTTTACTCATTTTAAACTGCACATTGCATTTCAGTTAAAAATATTTGATAATAAGGTTTAACAGATATATATATATATATAATTAAGGGCTAATATACTGAAACAAATATATAAATGAAAACTTCTAATTTGAATGATTGTCGGCTTCTGTTTCAACTTGATATACACCAAAAATACGCTATCAACCACTTTTAGTCAAAACACCGAGGGGGAAATGCATGGTTTTTTTTCAAACTATATTACTAATGATCATATATCTTACATTTCCATTAAGATAAAATATTGTATAAAACTAAGATTATATAAATGTGACTTCAATACTCCATTGACCAATCGAGTACTCATTAACGAAAGATCATACCTTAACATCACATTGTCTCAATCAAAACTCCAAAGACCATAAGAATTTCGTTAAAGCAGTATAGTGATGGAAACACAAAACGGCAAAATAGTTGGTTTTGGAATGTTATAAATTGATTATTTACAAATAAAATAAAAAGAGGAAAAAATAGAAAGAGACTCCTGAAAGCTCCCCAGGTAAGAGCAAATAGCAGCCACTCCTACCTGAATTTCACAGCCTTTATCACTAATGCTCCTCTAACCTCAAACACTCAAAATCCACACACCTCTACACATACTCTATCTCTCCATTATATCTTCGATTAATGTGCCACTTTGTATATAAATAATAATCTTGCACACAATAAGATTACACTGATCACCATCACCTTTTGCATCATTGCTGTCTTTGTTCTCCTTTTCGTGTCTTTTCGAGTAACAAGACTTTTAAAGTCTCCTTTTCAGTTATAATAATTACACAATGATGCTTGCTATGGAAGATGTGTTGAGCGAGCTCGCCGGAGAAGAAAGAAACGATAGAGGATTGCCACCAGGCTTCCGGTTTCATCCAACGGACGAAGAGCTCATAACATTCTACTTAGCTTCCAAAGTCTTCCATGGCGGTCTCTGTGGCATGCACATCGTTGAAGTTGATCTCAATCGCTGCGAGCCTTGGGAACTTCCAGGTAACTTAACCTATTATATTCTTTAGTTGTGGCTGTAGATTGTTGTGTTATGCTACTTCAATATCTTCGGTGACAGTGTAAAAAAATGGTAGTAAAATCTTAACATGTAAAAGTTTAACATATTCTTTTCTCTAACGTTTTCTTTCCCTATTGTTATATGTATCTTTCTTGACATTTATCGTACTTCTTTTGTTCTGAAGAAATGGCGAAAATGGGGGAGAGAGAGTGGTACTTTTACAGTCTAAGGGATAGGAAGTATCCGACGGGGCTAAGGACTAATAGAGCCACGACTGCTGGATATTGGAAGGCTACCGGAAAAGATAAGGAGATCTTTGCCGGCGGCGGAGGAGGAGCGCTTGTTGGGATGAAGAAGACGCTTGTGTTCTACAAGGGAAGGGCTCCACGTGGTGTCAAGAGTAAGTGGGTCATGCACGAGTATCGCCTCGAAACTGACCATTCCCACCGCCACACTTGTAAGGTATACATGATAACTCTTGTCAGTTTAGTCCCACACGTGCGCCTCTTTAGACTTTTAATACTACCAGATTAAACGGATTTAGTTATGACTTGGTACGTTGCCCAAACAAAAGTTATGAATTTGGTACTTTTATGAGTTGACCTTTAGAGGGATTGAATATTTAACATTTGTTTTAAACCCACCCGTGCGTCTCTTAAACTTCAAATTATAGGACTAACTATAGCAATGTGAAATTAATATGAACTATAAACGAGTTGACTTTTAAGACGATGACTTGAAAAAAAAGGTTTAACTGAAATATTTCACTTTTCCCCATATTTGTTATTCTTTTTCCTCAAAACTATTTTTTTCAATAGTATTATCATTTATTTGGTTTGGCTTGTACTGTATTGGGAGGGCAAGGGGGGAGAGCAGGTTAGATGCGATAGATTTTGATATAAACTTGTATGTGTGGGTGTCAACACCAAACACCTTGCCGTTTCCTGTTCTTCCATGCTACACTGTTGTATCGTTTTCATCACTATTGCTTTCTGTAATTAACTTTATCAATCTGGTCAGGCTCACATTTCAAACAAGATCTCTATCTACTTGGTTAGGTGTATTTATTACAAATATGAAGTATGTATATGTTGTGTTTAAAAAAAATGTATATGTTTAAATACAAATATATTTTGTATATTACTTTGAAACATAATGACTAATAGCATTTTTATGTTTAATTTCTGGTGGTCACACAGGAGGAATGGGTGATCTGCAGAGTGTTTAACAAAACAGGAGACAGAAAGAATGTTGGAATCCATAACCAAATCAGCTACCTCCATAACACTTCACTATCAACTACACAACATCATCATCTTGAAACCTTGCCTACTCTTCTTGAACCTTCCAAAACCCTAACCAGCTTTCCACCTCTACTCTACGATGATACACACCAAAATTACAATAATCACCTACTCCATGGATCATTAGGCCACAACGTCGACGAGCTCAAAACACTAATCAACCCTGTCGTGTCTCAGCTCGACGGAGTCATCTACTCTCCTGAAAACAACTATTACAACAACGACGAAAACGACAACTTCGGCGTGAAGACAGAGCAATTTACGAACCGTGACAATACCGATCTTGATGTACGAGATTACTTAGAGAACCCTCTTTTTCAGGAAGCGGGATACAGTCTGTTGGGTCTTTCGTCTTCTTATGCTATATTAGATTCTCAATATGTCCTTTAGGTTTTCAGCTGTAGACTGTAGTATCCAGGCCTTTGGATTATATATTTGGTTTTTGTTCTTTTTATATATTTTCAGCTTTTGTAAAATACTTATTTATATAAATATTATTATTCCTAAAATCGCGGATATTTTGTAGATAGGACTTGATATTTTAACTTTTATATGTAGAAGTAATATGGCTGCACAGCCTAGGGGAAAGCTATTAATGAGCATTTCATTGTTCGATATATGTAGAAAATAAATACGAATAATATTTGTACCTATTTTGATGACATTGTTTTATGTGTGTTTTTACTGTGGATGGGCTATTTCTTTCTTTATCATTTCTCTTGTTACGTGGCCTCACTATTGTGGGACTATGAAAATGGCATTTGGCATGAGTTACTTGCTCCATTTGGCCGGTTAGAAAATCAGCAATGTTAAAGTAATTTAAAATATAAAATATAAAAAGTTATACTAGTTAAAACATAACAAATATGAAGAGAAGCATTTGTTTTTTTCCTATTTTTTATTCATTTATTTTATTATTTATTTGGTAAGATACGTTATAATTTATAACTAATACGGATGTTTTCAGGATTGTATCGTCAGTGCCGGTCTAATGTATTATACTGTCCCAATCTAAATTTAGAATTATGCCCTTGTACAAATTTTATCAAAAAGTTTAATAGTTTTTATATAGTTTTTTTTGTGATATTATAACAATATTTTTTTTTCAGAAACAAATCAAGTACTTTAATATGTTTTAAACTTTCACAAGTATTGATTCTCAAAAAATATTTAGTTTCATAAATAAACCATCATCAACTATGTTACGACATCGAGAATTTAATACAGTTTTCAAGTTTAAATAAAATATTGGCAAACAACAAACTAGTCATGTACCTTGTTACAACAAAAATAATGAACTAAAAACTAAATCATTGGAAACTAAATTATATAATCAATAGACAAGAAGGCAAGGGAAAAATTTTGGACAAAGCAAAAGTATCGAATAACGTAAAATGATATATTGAAACACGAAAAAAAACTATTTTGTAGCTAATTTTTATTTAGGAATTTAACTTTTAGCTATAATTTAAAACATAAATATTTTATTAATAATATATTTAACTTAAAAGGATTTATATAAATATTTTTGAGAAATCCATAAAATTTATCTTAACTAATAGTAATCAGTAACATTTAGCTATTTTTTTCACAAATTTATATGTATAAAAAATACTGAAAATTATGCCCCTTTCATTTGGATGCCCTAATCGTCGGCTTGGGTGGCTTGCCTTCCGGACCGGCCCTGTGTATCGTGTAAGCGGTGTTTTAGTTACCGAGTTTTTCCTTCTATGGTTATAGGCTTATAGCCAATGATAAACTCTCCAGGATTGTATCACCAATGTAAGCGGTGTTTTGGTTAGCCACGCACAACCCTAAACATCTTCGATTATGGACTTAGAATGTTAAGCCAGGTTTGAGGAGTCCGGTTTATTTGTGTGCATGTGAGCAACTGGTTCAGTTTTGAATTTTTCTTCATGAACACGCAACGAAACAAGACATTGTTATTGCATAAGACCATTTTATAATGACTTTAAGAACTCCACAAATTGGTTTCATTTTCCGCTCAGATTTTTTCCTTAATTCTTTTAGTTTCTAACAAAACTTTTTTTTTGCCATATGATTTAAAATATATCCGCCACTCCAAAAAATTTATTTAACAGTAATCTGATTTCCATCACTTTAAACTTGAAGGAAGGCTAGCTTTAGGCATATTAATAAGATTAACAAGGACCCTTCCTTCAATATATTATATATATAGACAATCGATACTTAAATTTAGATATTATATACTTCCTCTGTTTTTATGTAAGTAGTTTTAGGTGAATGCACAAATATTAAAAAAACCATTATTTTTTTAAAAAAGTAACATTTGATGTATAAACTATGTGTAGTTAAACCAATCATAAATAAGTATGTATTATTTGATAGGTTATACTGAATCCAATAAAGATAAAAATTATTTAAAATTATGAAAACTACTTATATTTTGAAACAAACAAATTTTGTTTAAACTAGTTATAATAAAAACAGAGGGAATACCACATTACGTTTTTAAGTATGATTTATCCGTTGTCTCGTTTTTTACGATCAGGCATTAGTCAGTAGTATGAAACAGATAATCCCAATTAGAAAAGGTAAATTTCTTGTATGAAAACTGAATTCATTTGTGCAAAATTTTAAATTCAATAAGACTAAATCGGTATAATTAAAACAACCACTTTAGGTTAGTGGTAAAACGCTTTTAGCGCGAAAATTAAATAATAAAAATGACTGAGCATTAATTGCCACTCCAAGCTATCATCAAAGCTCTTCCGTTAGAGTAAAGAAACTGATGGATATTTTTGTGATAAGATGCTATATTCAACGTCAGTTATGCAATTTAGGTTACTTTATTACAAAGTTCTTATGCACATTCTATATTCAACAATTAAATAAGACTAGCACTTAGCACATGGACGCAGTGCACTCTCCTTTCCATAGTGGAAAAACTCGTGATGGAAATAGCTCGCGAGATGGTGGACCATCATTGTTCGTACGTATTTTATTTAATGGCAACATGGAGAAAGATAAACAATCAATATAATTAGTTTTATTTTTTAGCGTGTGTAACTAATTATCTACATCTTGACTAACCATTATCAAACTAATTTCTCCTTGTCTTAATCGGCACTTTAGTTGTACTCTAAAGATTTTGGCGATTTTTTTGTTAGGTCAATGGTCGACGACAAAACAAGACCATCTTCATGGTCATTTGCGAGTTCCTAATTATTTAAAATCGCGTTTGATAATCTAGTGGGATACAGACTCGTGCTCCTAATAATTATAAAACTAAAACACATGAATGATTTCAAGTTATAAAACCCGACATTTACTATAATATATAGTTTGCTGCTTTATTAGTGGAAAAGAGAAAAGAGAAAACTCACAATACATATCAAACCATATGTTCCACGTACACTGGTCCATCCACTTTCCCAAATTAATATTCCATTAGTTAATCGAGTTCGTAGCGACGAACAACAACCAACGGTCAGTTAAATTAGTTGCAGTCCATTGATGCTTCAATACATGGCAGGTTATGTATTTGAAAACTTACATGTGATAAGTAAAGAAATGTACGTGGTTAAAATATATGATTAGCTAGTTAGATCCTTATTTATGATATTAAGTAGGTTCTTAATTAGTTTGGCACGACAAGGAACCATCTAAGACATACATATCGGTGTACACTAATAAATACATTTACGTTACCATCAGATATTCCCACACCATAAGCCAGTGGACACGTTCAAACAAAAAACGGATTCAAGCCTCTACTTGTTTGGTTTGGTACCAAATGTTTGTTTCAGGTAATTTAATTTGGACTCTAGTCACGTGTAAATTGCATGGTCCAACGTCTCATTTTCAAGTTCTTGTAACACTTTCATGGTCTCTAGTTAGTTCACAAATCATGTCTATACTGGTAAAACAGAAATTAAATTCCTTTGCAACTTGCAATATAAAAATAAATAAAGTGTTGAATGACATTAACTTTCCATTACATAATCCATTTACAATAAGTAAATATATACATGTGACGGATTAACATTATCCTTTAAAAATGACAAGGAACACTTTTTAAATGGAAAAGACTAAAAAAATCTAAGGTAATAAATTATCATTATTATTACTACTAGGACCATCCTGCTTGATTCGGGTATCAGGTTCGGGTCCGGAGCTTGAGCTACCTGGTAACCCGCCGCATTTTTGACACCTGGCAACCACCACCAAGATCTGACGGCAGGAAGGACAAGAAGAGTGAGACCCGAGCCACGTGTCAATACACGACACGTGAAACCCGTGACCGCACTGCGGCAACACCCTGAGCTCGTCCCCGGCGGCGAACTCCATGAGACAGATGGCGCACTCGGCGAGTTTCTCAGCCGGTGGAGAGTCCGGCGAGTAGGTGAGCTTCGGCAGAGACTTCAGGACTTTCTTCTTCAACCCTTTGTTAGCCGTCGGTTGATCGGAACTCGCGGCGGATCTGGTGGCGAGGCGACGGAGCCAGACGCAGCGAGAGATGGCGAGTAACCCGAGGACGCAGATCAGTGCACAGAGGAGAGCGGCTATGACGACTACGAGATCGGAATATAAGGCCGGAGAAGGTGTTGCTGGTGAAGGAGAAATGGTTTCTTGGAGAAGACGAAAGAGAAGACGCGCCATCGCAGAGACTAAAGAGAGGTTTGGTTTGAAAAGTTGAGAGGGGTTAGGAGTGTGAGCGTTTCTTTGTGAAGGCAAAGAGGGATGGTATTTATAGTGAGAGTTCGGTCTTTTTGGTATTTGTTTTTTTTTATAAATCGCTTTCGGTTATTTTGTACATTTTTATCAATTAAAGTTTAAATTGCTGCTTTTTGTTCAATGACTCAAAAGAGTCATGGGAACTCTATGCTTTTTCCCCCAATGTTCTGTTGGATATCATCTATTATCTATATGATGGCCTCTGATTATACTCAAAAAAATTATGATGCATTTTCAATTAACACCAATTAAAAGTTGAAAATTTAATCAAATCATAGACACATAAATTCTATATGTTCCTCTTTTTTCTCATTATAAGAAAATATTTTGTTACAATTTTGATTTAAAAAAACAATTAACCAAAAATTCATATTTTGTTATATTTCTTTAATTTTTCATAGTCAACAGGTGAAGTCGAATACATGTCAGTATAACATAATTGACTTCGCATATAAATATATCAAAATGTCTCACAATTATTATTTGGTTATATAAATCCTACGCAAAGTTATGGGAGAGTTTTATAGTTTTTTACCGAACTTCCTTTATACCTACATATTTAACATTATTTACTAGAAATATATGCATATTACTTGGAGTTTCGAGACAATTTGATTATAAATGCTAATAAAGTACAATAAATAACTGTATGGAGTGATTCATGGTTTTGGTGAATTGAAAAACACTTAGATTCTGATGTAGGAAGTTTATATTACTTCCTCTGTTTTTTAATAAGTGTCATTCCGACACTTTTCACACAAATTAAAAAAGTTGTTGAAATATACGTAAATTGTTATTAATTACATTTTTTTGATCAATAGTATTTTAGATATATAAAATTATTTATAAAATCATTGCAATTTGCAATTAATTTTCAGATAAAAATAAATATAATTTACATTGAAATTGTAAAGTGATCTTTTTTGTTTAGCAAAAAAAACATATAGAATAATATTTATTATGAAACGGATAGAGTATAAGATAGTTGTGCGTGTGAGGGCAAAAGCGTGTAAGTGTGTGATGCGATGTCTTTGCTTGTACCATTGTACACCAAATCACGAGGTAGATTGAGATGGTGTCTGTATATCACCGATCCTAACTTTCTTTTCTAACTTTCTTTTCTGTTGGCCATGTTCTACTTGTACACAAATTATTAGTCGCCAGTTTGTCTTCCACATCAATAACTAAAACACCATACTGAGCTGTGATTACTTGGCTAAATTTTCCACTATTAAATTTACAGTATATGGAATATGGACTTGAGATTTAGTAAAAGTCGTCTAAACAAATTATTGTAGTGCAAAATGAACTTAGTCGCTAGCTATAGGCTAAGTCCTGCTATTGTTTTTTTTTCTTTTTGTAACTGTTGTTAGAGCATGTGGGAGAGATTAGACAAATTTAAGAAAGCCTTAATTAAGAAAGATGTCTTGGTAAAGAAAGATCACGTACGTATAACGATTTGTTAGATGAACATTCTACTGGTGGATCCTACAATTTGCACTCAAAAGGTTTTAATACTTCTTAATTACTCTTTTAATCAGCTGTTGTTTTTATATTGTACGTACTTTATGTATTTGCCTCAATATTGATGATACATACGTTACGAAGAACTTAATGGCGTTTGACCTAGTGGAGAAATGTTATTCTCTACGTACAATAATGACCTTTGAAATCACCAAAAGAACATTTTGTTTTTAATTAGTGGCTGCTAGCCAGCTTGGAAACCACAAACTCGATCGTTTGTTATATTCCCTCCATTTGGATACACAGATTAAAACATCTTTACCCAAAAATCTATTCATATTTCAAACAATAGATAAATAAATTATAGAATAAAATTAATAAATTCACAGTGTCGGTTCAACCACAAGGACGAATAGTGCGACTGCCCCGGGGCTTATGATATTAAGGTCCAAATTTTTAGAATTTTTTTTAAGGAATTAAATTTACATGTATTTCCAATTTTTAACAACAAAATTAAATTTACATGTATTTCCAATTTTTATTTTATTTTATATGTTTTCATATCTGAATTTAATATATTTTTAATAATATAAATTTTTAAAAGCATGCTATTTTTTTTAACTATTATAGGGTCTAATTTTTTTTTAACTATTAAAAAGTCTAAACTTTTTTTTCGCCCAAGAACCCTTATAAACCATGAGTCGGTATTGTCTGTATTGAAATATTAAAATGACATTTATGTTGTAAAATTTTATTTTTCCAAAACGAAACTTAATATGAAACATAAGGAATATAACATATACTGGTATTAATTAAAACGTTATCAAAGATGATTTACCTCTTTTTAGGATAAAAGGTAATTTACGTTTATAGTCGTCTACTGAGAATTATATAAAACATTGATATCGTATCTAAATATGTTCAAAATGTAATCGTTTATAAAAGAATAGACATTAATAATCCATACCGAATAATCTCAGTTAACAAGGTTGTAGTAAACTACGAAGACGAATTTTAATGTAAGCTGACATAGCATTTGGAATTGTGATAAAGACATATTCACTATGGAAAACTTTCTAGACTATTTAAATAAGATCAATCATCTCTTAATCCTCCGAAATAAATATGAAATGTAATCTATATATGGGACAAGAAATGTAATCTTTTATTTTTGCTAAAATTTGGACAAGAAATGTTGTCTTCTGTTTATAATCCCAGTTCCCACACAATTACCTCAATACAATTTAATCCGAGGAAAGAAATATATTTCTCTCTCTGCCTTTATGATACTGTACCACTTCTAACTCTTATCTGTATCTTATACACTAAGAAAAGATAATATAGATGATATAGTAAAACTTATGTATCTGTTGATCAGAGAAACATGTAATGTATCAGCAATCATAATTTCATACTTATCTGGAACATAAAAAGATAAAGAATGAATAATCAGGTATGCGTCAAAGAAAAAAACTTATGTATCCTACTGTTTTACTATATCATCTATTAAATTTCATATAAAATAATGAATTATTTTTGGGTTCACTCCATATGATGAACCTATAAATTCACAAACCAATAGCATTTAGTTATTTAAAATTTGACATTTAAAAAAGGAAACAAAATAATGTCAAATTATATTACGTTTTAAAAATAAAAAGAAGTAAAAATAAATAAAAATAATACTAATTGCAAAAAAAAGTAATTTTTCAAAAAAAAAAATTAATTCCACAAGAAAAAACTAAACTCTAAATGTTAAACCCTAAATCCTTTAGTAAAACCTTAGATAAATTCTAAAATTTGATATTAAAAAAAACTATTTATAATACAATCAACAAAAAACTATATCTTAAATCATAATCCTAAACCCTAAACCATTGGATAAGTCCTAAATTCTTGGGTAAATCTGAAACTTTTGGATAAATCTTAAACTTAAAAATTTAAGATTTATCCAAAGTGTTTAATTTTCTTTTGAAAATAAATTCTTTTTTTTAAGATTAAAAAGTCATGTTTTTTTGTGATTAGTATAAACTTTAAAATATATTTTGAAAATAAATTCATTTTCTTTAGATTAAAAAGTCTTGTTTTTTGTGATTAGTATATTTTTTTATTTTTTTATTTAGGTTGACAAAAAAGGTTGACAAAAAAAAATTATATTTTTTATTTCATTTTTATTTTAAAGTATAATATAATTCGATAATATTTTGTTTCATTTTTTAAAAGATAGTGAATCTTAAATGACACAATCTTATTTGTTGGTGAACTTAAAGGTTCACCCTAGAAGATGAACCCAAAAATAAGTCTAAAATAATTATGTCGAGTAGAAGTCTAGATGAGTTTAAAATTATTTATTTGAAAATTTAAGGATATAGTAAAAACAGTTGACAAAGGTTTTTGCTGGCCATGAGATTTTGGAGGACTTGCAATTTCGAAACTCTCTTAGCCATGAGATTAGTGCCACGTACACACAGAACAAACAACTGAGCTTACTAACGAAAACGATGTTAGCGTTTCACACTTCACAGAACTATAATCCTAATAAAAGTATTCATATGACAAATAATAACAAAAATGTTCCTGCGTAAAGTAAATACTAACCCAGTTATAGATTCTAAGTGGAGAACAAACACCTAATCGGCCTAATATGTAAAGAAAGAAATGGAAGTTCTTGTGAGACTTTTTTTCTTTCTGCTGGTCACCACACCATATAGAAGATACTTTGCGTGAAAGATGATAACAACAACTAACTGAAAAACATGCTTCAAAAGACTCTAAAAGATTTGGCGAGGAGGGACGCTTGTCTATTTCTTATTCATAATCTTTTGTCTTTGTTGTCCAAAAAATAAAAAATCTTTTGTCTTTGTTTATTTATCAGAACTATTATAAATTTTGTTTTTGCTTTTATTATTAATTTTAGTTGTTATATGAGAGATAGAAGATGAACCGTTTGCTAAGATGGAAAAATATTGTACAGTTTAAGTCTTTAAGAGAGGACGATTTTGGTACTTTGCCATCTCAAAACTTTAGGCGACAAGAAAACATAATTTTAAGTTTTTTTTGTGTAAAAAAATTGTCATCTCAAATGTATGTTTTTTTTTTTTTTTGAATGAATGTAAAATTTTATTCAATCAAAACTTTGTACATCAAGTGCTACAGCTAAATGATTAAAAATCAAAGAATGTTTCTATGAGAGTCAAGCAAGCTTGCTAGACCATGATGAATCTATGAGTGATCTTGACGGGTTGCAAACCAAGTAACCAGACTGTCGTCCAGATACTTATGACCCAACCTTTTGACTGATAACAGTCTGAGCCTGATTGTCTTGTCCACGAAGTTAATGACCTAAAATGTATGTTTCTGTATTTCTTTTAAAATAAAAATCTTTATTAGAAGTGGATTAATTCCAATATATAACTTTGTAATAGAGTTTTTCTATTTTAAAACAAATATAAGAGAATGCTACTTCTTATATTTATATTTGAAGGTGAAAATAATATATTTCTATATTTTTTTTATAAATAGAAGAATTCTATTATAGAAATATGCACTGAAGCAAATTCACTTTTAAATTTGAGATTCTATATTTTACGGAAAAACGTAAAGATATAAAATAAAGGGAAATGATCTTAGTAATGTATTTTGTGCTAGGAAGTAAACCGATTAAACGATTTACAAGAAATGTAAAGAAAATGGAAAAGAGAAATAACACATGAAACAATGTGGAGAAGGAGCAAACGTGTGAAATTTTGATTTGCCAAATAGAGAAAGATGACAAAAAGTTGAATTATATTATATTCTAAAAGACCACTTATTAGTTTTGTTGACGCTTTCGATCTTCTAGTGCACTCCATCACATGCTCCGCCTTTTATTAGATTATTTATAGATTATTTTTCCTGAGATTATTTGAACTCGTTCCTTTACGAAACTTACTTAAACTCATTGCATATATGTTTTCCAAAGAACACGTTTTTAAATGATTTTTAAAGACAACGTTATATAAAAACTGAAGTTTCTGACTATAAAAACGAGTTTAAGTAAAAATTATTTTTTAAAGTAACGTTATATAAAAACTGAAGTCTATAAATATGAAGATTTTTTCTTCAAGACAGTCCAGTATTTTTTTTTGTAACACATCAAGACAGTGCAGTACAATTTCATCTTACCAATGATTTTGCAAAATACATTTACTTTTGTAAAATATGTACTATGGCTTCAAATGTTGAATGTGGATTGAGTGGTGTGAGACAAACGGTTTAACTGCGTTGCTGTATTCTCAGTTATACAAATGTATAAATATATGATATATGTAAAAAAATTTATTACTGTTAACTGAGATGCAAGACGATTTGTAACATTCGAAGCTTATGTTTTTGATTCTAGCAAGTTTTAACATATTTTGATTCTAAACAAGTTTTAGCCTTAAGAGCACAATCATTGGTGAAACTGTCAAAAGATAGTTCACCAATAAAAAATAGAAATAATAGAGTTATATCTTATTTCAGAAATTTTTAAACACTTGTGAACTTTCTAATAATCTATATTTTAGAGACTAAAATCTGTTGATGCTACAAGCATAAATAAGCACGCATGTTTATTCTTTCAACATGGTCAGATTAGTATTAGACTATCCAAACGATCTATGAATTCAGATTTTAGGAGATATTAAACAAGTTCATGTAATTGTAAACTGTTTGTACCACTCGGTGTAGTTTTAGTAGGTTAGCAATAAAAATCTAATCAGCTATCACTACAAGAAAACATCGATATTCCGAGAGAATTCCGAGGGCAAATGATTTCTCTCGGAATTTTCTGAGGGAAAACCGAGGACATTTCGAGGAAACCCGAAATCTGGGTTTCCTCGGAATGTCCTCGGAAATTTCTGAGGAAATTCCGAGGAAACACCATTTCCTCGGAAATTTCCGAGGACATTCCGAGGAAATTATGTCCGTGGGAAAAAACCGACGGACATCCGAGGACATTTTGTAGCCGTTAGAGAGCCGTTGGGAGAGCCGTTGTGTGATTTCAAAAATACCGAGGAAATACCGAGGAAATGTGAATTTTCCTCACAATTTCCTCGGAAATCCGTCAGTATGTCGCCAGGAATTCTTCTATAAATACACCCATCCCTCCTCCTCTTCATTCACCCCATTTCTTCTTCTTCTCTCCTAGTATCACGAAATTTAGATCGAAAAAACATGTCTTCTTCAAATTATTTTCGTTCTTGGATCGATCGACCTCATTTGGATCCGGAGACGAGATTGCTTACGGAAGAATACCAACAAGGTTTAACCGAATTCATGGCGTTATATCGCCGACAACCGGAAGCAGAAACAGGTAAGTTAAGATGTCCTTGCTCTAATTGTAAAAATAGAAAAGTTATTAAAGAGTGGGATGTTTGGACTCATTTATTTTTGAATGGGTTTACACGAAGTTACAAAATTTGGTATCATCATGGGGAAACTGGTTATGAACTTGGTAGTACTAGCGAACCTCAGCCGGCGGTTAGATTAGAAGAACCAATTAGAACGGATTTAGATTATGGTGTAGGTACTGAGCAGATGGTAAATGATCATTTTAGAGGGGAAGATTTACCCAATGCAGAAGCTAGGAGATTTTATGATATGTTGGATGCTGGAAAGCAACCTTTGTATGAAGGTTGCAGAGATGGTCATTCAGCTTTATCATCTGCTACAAGACTGATGGGCATTAAGACCGATTATAACTTGGCTGAAAATTGTGTGGATGCGATAGCTGATTTTGTAAAAGGTATTCTTCCTGAGGATAATGTAGCTCCAGGTTCATACTACGAGGTGCAGAAACTCGTATCTGGTGTTAGTTTACCGTATGAAGTAATATATGTATGCAGCGATAACTGCATGATTTATTGGAGGGCGGATGAGCAGCGGATGACATGCAAATTTTGTGGAAAGCCTCGTTACAAAGATACGAGTGGAAGAGTTCCAGTGCCATTTAAGAGGATGTGGTATTTGCCTTTGAAGGAAAGGTTGCAGAGGTTGTATCTTTCGGAACGCACAGCGGAACGAATGAGATGGCATGCGGAGCACTCAACAGATGGTGAGATTAGACATCCTTCAGATGCAAAAGCGTGGAAGCATTTCCAATCATTGTATCCCGACTTTGCATATGAGAGAAGAAATGTCTACCTTGGATTATGTACTGATGGTTTCAGCCCGTATGGGAAGAGTGGAAAACAATATTCTCTATGGCCAGTCATTGTTACACCATATAACTTACCCCCAAACTTGTGCTTGCGACGAGAGTTTTTGTTTCTCTCCATTCTCGTTCCCGGGCCAGAGCATCCTAGGAGATCACTTGATGTGTTTCTTAAGCCACTAATATATGAGTTGCAACAACTATGGGCTCACGGTGTTGAAACATACGATATTTCGTGTAAAGAAAACTTTCAAATGCGGGCAGTACTAATGTGGACAATAAGTGATTTTCCAGCATATGGTATGTTATCTGGATGGACAACGCATGGGAGGCTATCATGTCCATATTGTCAAGATGACACAGATGCTTTCCAACTAAAGAACGGAAGAAAAACGTGTTGGTTTGACTGTCACAGACGATTCCTACCACATGATCATCCATACCGTCGGAGTAAGAATTTGTTTAGGAAGAACAAACAGGTGTTTGATGGTCCACCTGAGGAAGTTAGTGGAGAAGGTTTGAAGACACAACTAAGAGATTATGGTGCAGAAAGGACCCCAGACGTTGGTGGACATGAGCATTTTCCGGTAGATGCTGTTGGAGATCTACATAACTGGCACAAAAAAAGTATTTTCTTTGATTTGCCATACTGGGAGCATCATCTGCTAAGGCATAATTTAGATGTCATGCATATTGAGAAGAACTTTTTTGACAATCTCATGAACACGATCCTTAACGTTAAAGGTAAAACAAAGGATAATTTGAAGTCAAGACTGGATTTAGTCGATATATGTGCTCGTCCAGAACTTCATGTTGATGAGAATGGTAGGGCTCCTTTTCCCATATACCGACTGGATGGAGAGGGAAAAGATGCATTCTTTGATTGGATTTCAAACGATGTGGAGTTTCCGGATGGTTACGCATCTAATTTGCGTAACTGTATCGACAGAAATGAAGGAAAGTTTATTGGCTTGAAAAGTCACGATTGTCATGTGATGATGCAGCGCCTCCTTCCGTTTGCCTTCAAAGAACTATTACCACGAAAAGTTCATGAAGCAGTTGCAGGGATAAGTGCTTTCTTCCGCGATTTATGCAGCAGATCAGTGACTCTTGAAGGTATTCAAAATTTGAAGACTAACATAGCCGTGATTCAGTGCAACCTTGAGAAGATATTTCCTCCCTCATTTTTTGATGTTATGGAGCATCTTGCTATTCACCTGGCAAGAGAATTGGAACTTGGTGGTCCTGTGCAGTATAGATGGATGTATCTGTATGAACGGTATATGTTCCATTTGAAGAAGATGGCGAAAAATTTAAGTAGGGTGGAAGGTTCTATAGTCGCACAGATGATCAACCATGAAATTTCAAACTTTGCGGAGCACTACTTTCCAGCAGAAGTTCAGACCAAAAACAGAAGATCTGCTCGGCATGATGATAGAGGCGAACGGGCAACATATCATGTTCAGGTTCCAGACATTTTCACCGATGTTGGACGACTTAGCGGAAAATCAAAGGACCGTCGACTTACTGACCAGGAGCGTAGACATTTGCAAACATATTTGCTCACCAACTGCGAAGATGTTCTTCCATATGAGAGGTAAGTTTATTATGTTAAAAAAATTATTTGAACAAATATACATTTAAATTTTAATTAATTATATTATTGTTATCATATGTACAGGATTTTCATGGCAGAAAAGCGGTACGAACATAGATACGCCACAGAGGCGGAACTTGAAGAAATGAAGCAGAGAGAATTTGCTGGATGGATGTTTACTTATGTGAGTGCTTTAAAGTAATTAATATTTAATTTATCATATTTTTATACTAATTCATAATTATTGATATAACTTACATATGTGATATTACAAAGGTGTCTGCTGGTTTGGATCGAGGTGAAATATTTGACGATTGGATACGCGAGATGGTGGTTGGCCCAATCTGTGTTGTGAAGTCATATCCGAGATTTTGTACTCGAGGATATGCATTCACAACTGAAAAGAGGAGACGTTCGCGTACGACCTATGATGCTGGTGTTTGTTCTGCATCAGGAGATGATGTATACTACGGACACTTAAAGGAGATTATGGAAATCAAGTATTTGGGGATGCTTGGATTGCGATGTACTGTTTTCTATTGTGATTGGCACGACAACACTCCAGATCGAGGTGTGACAACAGATGCATTTGGTGTTACATCAGTACATTCGAGGCGGAAGCTGCAATATTATGATCCTTTCATTCTTGCTTCTCAGGCCGATCAGGTAAGTCAATGTAAATTATTCAGAATGATTGATCATAATTTATATTTTTACTAATAATTTTTTTAATGTTACAGGTTTGTTATATCAAGTACCCCCGGGTAAGAAACAGAGATGATCCATGGGTTACAGTAAACAGAGTTAACCCGAGAGGCCGAGTTCAGGGAAGTTCTGAGCTGGAAGACCCACTACAACCAATCACTGCCGATAACTTAATTGCAGAAGAAGATGTAGCAGAAGGTGTTCTTGTAGTCGATTTGACCGACTTCGCATAAGAAGCCGTCGTTCATGCAGAAGATGAACCGGTTATTGGAGAGTTTCACCAAGATCCAGATTCCGATTCATCTGGTGATGATGGCTCGGAATCAGAGTAGTATTTTTTTTTTTTTTTTTTTTTTTTTTAACCGAGGAATTTCCGAGGGCAACAGGGTTTCCTCGGAATTTCCTTTCGATTTAGGGATTTGATTATTTTTTCTTGTTCCTCGGTAATTCCTCGGAAAATACCGAGGAGATACCGAGGAAAATGCCGAGGATATACTGATTTTCAGGATTTCCTCGGTACATCCTCGGAAAATACCGAGGAGATACCGAGGAAAGTACTGATTTTCAGTAGTTTCCTCGGTATCTCCTCGGTATTTTCCGAGGAATTACCGAGGAACTGGGTTTAGGGAACCGTAAACAACGTGTTACGGATTGAATAACACGTATATAGCCTTCGTTAAGTGTCTTAACCATATTATGAAGTCATTGTTAGGTGTTTTACACAATAACAAACACTTTTTACGATTGCTTGAACGAAAACCACACAGCATAAGATAAACACTTATACACTTTAACAAACGTTAAACGAGATACTTACAATCATTTCTGATATTTTGTTTTCTTTTGGTTTATGTTCATCTATACAAAGAATCCTCAATGGTATGCATTAAATATGAATAAGAAATGAAAATTGGTCTTAAAAATTTGGAATTCGAAACCCCAAATACTTGTTTCCTCGGAATCTCCTCGGTATTTTCTGAGGAAATTCCGAGGAACAAGGTGTCCTCGGAATTTTTTTATTTACCCGGGAAATCCCAAACCGCCAAACATTTCGTGAAATATCGAATATACCATACCGACGGAATTCCGAGGAACCATTAAAATATACCGAGGGAATTCCGACGGAAAATGTCCGTCGGACCCCTCATAAATTAGGGTAAGTCGGGTTCTTCTTCCCCATTTCTCTCTTCCTCTCCTCTCTTCCTCTACGCGGCTCCTCCTTCTCCTCCGACGAATTCCGGCGTTTCCCACCGTTTAATCCCTCTTTTTCTTTGCCCAATCTCTCCCAAATCATGTAAGAACTATATATCTCTCTCTTTTCTTCCAAAATTATGATTGATTAGGAATGATGAGATTAGAATTTCGGAATTTAGGGTGTTAGATGATAGTTTAGGATTGCATGAGTAGTTTAAGTTAGGATTGTGGGTTTCATTGTTGTTTTTCATTGATTTGGAATGGTTTTTTTTTTTTGGTTAAAATTCTAAACGTTTTTCTATTTTTAAAACGTTTTTTGATTTTTTAAAAACAATTTTCTAATTTTAAAAACGTTTTTTAAGTTTCCAGTAATAATAAAACGTTTTTGAAAATTTTTTAAAATTTTTTATAAACTTATTTCTAATTTTTAAAGCAATTTATTAATTTTTATACTCATATATATATATATATAAAAATCATGTAATCTAATAAATTATAAATTTTTCTTAATTTTAAATATATTAAAACTTTTATTAATATATTTAAAACTTTTTTAAATATATTAAAACATTTTTTAAAAATTTTTTCAAACTTATTTCTGTTTTTTTAACAATTTATTAATTTTTATACTCATATATATATATATATAAAAATCATGTAATCTAATAAATTATAAATTTTTCTTAATTTTAAATATATTAAAACTTTTTTAAATATATTTAAAACTTTTTTAAATATATTAAAACATTTTTTAAAAATTTTTTCAAACTTATTTCTGTTTTTTTAACAATTTATTTATTTTTATACTCATATATATACATATATATAAAAATCATGTAATCTAATACATTATAAATTTTTTCTAATTTTCAATGTATTAAAACTATTTTTCTTATATTAAAATTTTTTTAAATATATTAAATTTTCAGGTCTTATGACGATGATCAGACCCGGCCTCCTCGACAGCGTCGTGGTGGTCGTGGCTCGGGGAGTGTCTCCGTTCAGGATTCCCAATCGCCCCGCAGCTCGCACCAAACATCTCCATTTCCCGAAGCTCCTACTGGCCCCAATGCTGCACCCCCTATTCCTCCGACTTTTGTGGGTCCTCCGGAACTGGTGAGGGTTGCGGAGTATGTTCGACAGCCGGGTCGTGAGCGGCTGCCGTTTCTCACTCCGTATCCATCTGGACGGCATCAAACGTGGTTCGACCGATCCGCGAACGGGATCAGCACATGGCTCAACCGTATGATGTACTCGTCTTTGGACGAGGGACATCCGACTTTCTCGGACTTCCCTGAAAGGAAGAAAGTCCTGTGGTTTCAACAATTTGCGGTAAATTTCTCAACTTTTTTTTTTTTATTTTCTTATTCTTAATATAATTTTTCTACTAATTATGTATTTTTTGCAGCAAGAGTTCAACTGGAATCCCGAACTTACGACGTTCATCTATTACCACTTCGTCCATAAAGTCATGACGAACTATTCCTATCAAATGCATGAGTGGAAGAAGAAGTGGCAAAAAGACAAGGTTTTTTTAGTCTTTTAAAAATTTCTTAAATTTATTATTAAAATGTTTAACTTATCTAACAATTTTTTTTTTAAAGGTCCCAAAGAATATGAACATGACGATCTGGGCGCAGTTCTGTGTTCATTGGAGTAAGGCTGAGACGAAAGCTACTTCTTCCACCAACTCCACGAACCGCAAAAGCGTGCGTCAAGGGAAGGGCGTCTTCAAGCACAACTTGGGTGCTCAGTCTCAAGCAACTCTCAGGGATCGCATGGTAAAATTTCTTTTTCAAATTTTAAAAGTTTCAAATTTTTATTAATTTCTTCTAATTACTAATTTTTGTTTAATTTATATTGATATCAAGGTGGAAGAAAATGATGGTCAGCCGGTTGATGATTTCGCCCTAATGAAGAGGGCGTATACCAACCAGAAGACCGGCGAGATTGATGATGGTCTTGCGAGAGATATGGTCAACCTCATCAGCACTCAAATTGAAGAAGCAGCGTCTCAGCTTCCCACCGACGACGACGAGTCGACGGGTACCCAGTTGCCTCAGGCTCGGATCAACGAAATCGTTCAATCGGTAAGTTTTTTTTTTAAATAATTTCATTTCATGCATCTTAGCTATTGTTTAACTTTGTCAAACTATTGTTTAACTTTGTAAATATTCTATTTCAGACGGTTCCAAAGAGGAAGGGACGTTTGTTCGGTTTGTCTCGTCGGGCCCAGTCAGCTTCATCTTCAGCCGCACCACCGCCATTTGTTGATACCGAAGTACTCCTTGGTCAGCTGCAAGACAAGGATACTCGGATATCTGCGTTGGAGAACAGAATGGAGGCTCAGCAAGCGGACTTCGAGGCACAGAAGAAGCTGAACGAGCAGATGATGGAGATGATGAGGACGTTGCACCCGAACGTGACCTTCCCGACTCTGCAGAACCCCAACACCCAAAACCCAAACCCCGATCAGTAGTTTTTTTTTTTTTGAACTTTCGAATGTTTTTTTATTTGTACTAATTTGAATTTGAATTTGAATTTGAATTTTATATTTTCGAAATTAACTTTTAGAATTTTAATTTTCTATTTTCGAAATTTAATTTTTTAATTTTAATTTTTTAAAATCCGAATTCGATTTTAAATTTCTAATTTTCATTTTTTAAAAAAATTAATTATTTCCAAAATTCCGAGGGACCATTTCCTCGGAATATTCCGAGGGACTGTTTCCTCGGAAATTTCCGAGGAATAGTCCCTCGGATTATTCCGAGGAAGCACACCCTCGGAAAAATCCGAGGGACTATTTCCGACGACCTAAGTCCTCGGAATATTCCGAGGAAACCATCCCTCGGAATGTTTCTCGGTTTCTAAAACGTATTCCGATGATTGTGTTCCTCGGAATGTCCTCGGTATTTTCCGACGACCTTTCCGACGATGGGCCGTTCTCGGTATGTCCTCGGAATTGTTGTTCCTCGGAATGTCCTCGGAAATTTCCGAGGACGTGCAAAATACCGAGGCCAAAATTCCGAGGGAAGAAATGCTCGGTATGTCGTCGGAATACCGTTATTCCGACGACATTCCGATGATATTGTCCCTCGGTTTTGACCTGTTTTCTTGTAGTGTATATAACGCTTTATTTACGAGTTCGTGTAAGTTTGGTTAATAGTTTAGCATACAACGTTTGGATTTATGTGCATTGACAAGAATTGTACATATACAAAAATTAAATCGAATTAATTTTCTATGAAGCACATTTTCATTATTCTTATGCAAACCCTTTCTCGGACCTTATGGTCGAAACATTTGTTTATTGTCCATGATCGTATATATTTATATTCAAGATTTTGATTATGCGGAAAGGTTTGATATTATATAGATGCAGGGAAACCTAAAACTAAAATAGTGAAAAATAATAGATTATAAAGAAAATGCATCGAATGTGATCAAATTAACTTGATTTCAGCCATGAGATTCTCTTTATTAGTGGCTTATGAACTTCGCTGCATAGGCAACTTTTCCGCATTCTCATCTAAAAGCCGACATGACATTCTTCCAGTCGAAGAAGTGTGATGCCATGTGATTTAGCCTTTTACCAAATAAAATATTTCATCCATTTCTTTATATCATATGTATATACTACCCCACCTTAGGCTAATTGTTTAGTTTCAAAAAAATGTATATATTACATAGAAAATTTCAATAATGCAATATACTATATCAATCACTTTATCATTTTATTCGTATATAAATATATATCGAATTTAGAAGAATAATGTTGTTGTTGATGTATAGTATTAACATATACTAGATGATATCAGGTGATAGGGAACAAGTCTTATCTGATATGCTGGTTACATCAACTTTTCCTATACGTATAATTATTTGACATTGAGTTTACAGCAACGGCTTATGACCTGACAACATTTACTTGCAAAGATGATAAAGACTACAAATATGAATCACATATATGAAATAATTGCAATTACTTTCCAAAAAATAACTTTACAGGTTGGGGAATTAAAGAGTGTAACAAAGATTTGGGATAAAACTTGCCACATCTAGTGCAATTTTCTTTATTACCAAACAAAAAGTTGTCTAACAAACAAACAACGAAAAGGAGCCTCATCGCTTAAAGCTTTACAATACGGCCGCCTCCTAGTAAAAACATTATTGAGATAATGAGTTAAATGTGCATAGAGATCACGTGGATTTTTTTAGTTGAAGCCACTAACAAATCTAACGTCGAGGTCTCTTTTTCTTTTACTGTTTGAAAACGATCTTTGATTCTTTTCCACTTTTTGAGTGATGATGATAAGTAAGCAAATCTTTAGTATACCCCATCTTTGGATTCTCAAGATCCACACTTTGTGAGGATTTTTAAACTCATGTTTAGGTACTGATGTTGATGTTCTGAGCAGCACGGTCCACCATCTAAAGATGAACCAAACCTCGACGCAAACCAGACCAAATCGATTTGAGATACAGATGGTTCTCTGTTGATCCCGGTTTGGAATTGGTAAATGAGCTCATAGCATGATTTCAATTTAAGCATTGCAAACTAAAGACATTTTATTCCTCCGGATCAACATGTTTACTGATTCAGTTTGGCATATTACTCGGCTCAGGATCAATCCATCTTCTGGGGAGTGTTTATGTCCAAACATAAAGTCAGTAGTAGATACGAGTCATATAATCCAACATAGGAAAAGTCACATTTGGCTATTAATCTCTGCATAGTAATGAAGATGATGATTTGGAAGATCTGTGAATTACATTAATGACTCAAGATTCAGGGATTCCTCTTCCAGTGCCGTGAAGATGGAAGTTAACCACACAGACAAAATATTAAAATAAAGCCCAAGCCTCAACACTAAAATAAAGCCACTAAAATAAAGCCCAAGCCTTGACAAGAACTTGAAGCAGAGGAAGTGCATATGAGTGAAACACTAAAATAAAGCCCAAGCCTCAACTTGGCTGGCTACTGCAACTAGAACTCAGAGTAACAAATATCAGATCAGATATTTGTAACTTCGCTTAATTTAGGCTTCATACTCCATATAACTGCTTCCAATTTCAAAGGCCGTATTCAGTTTGATCTTAACTAAAAGTTCAGGTTAAGATAAAATCTGAAACTTTACACAAAAGTTCATGCATTTAAGCTTCAAAGCAATGAAACTAGTCAGCACACAACCCAGAGAGCATTACACCGCCAAAGCTAAACACGTGTTTACAAACAGAGCACGAATACGAAAGAATGTGTATTGAGTTCACAGGGAGCTTATCTAGCATGAATGTTCAAAGGCCATCACCTAATTTTGTTGACCTCTGCACCAAGGCAGCCAAAATACACCTGCCACGTGTTCTGAAATTTTACTAAGCCTATTGGGCCTTGATATGGGCTTAGATCTCGAAATACATACGAACGAGCCACACATACGAAATTTGTATTTAGAAGAAAGGGAGGCACACCACCTGATCTCGACGCTAAGCTCGTCTCACCAAACGCTATCTTCACTAGTCTTTGATTTGCTTTTATAATTGTTTGTGTAGTGAGATAACCATTACAAATAATTATATATTGCTTTGTAAAATTGCCTTATCTTATATTTGTGTGTATAGTTTATACTGTGTTGTTTGTTTTGACTTCCATTGACTTTGGTTCTTTTATAACTTTAACTGCTTCATTTGTCAAAGAATCTCTTATTGCTTATTTAAAAGAAGTTTAACCCATAAAAAACTTCAATAGAAGTAAATGACAAGATGAACGACTTTCTGCAAGTATTCTTCATTCATCTATTTTTTTTCTTCGTATATGTGAAAATAACTTATGTTTTGAGACAAAAAAATACTTTGAAAACAAATTATATTATGAAACATATATGATTATTTTATAATCAAAACTATTTATGTTCTTATAATGTTTTAGTTGTTAAAGCTAACGTCGTCATTCAGTGAATAAACTCTAAGAAGTATATGTACATTTTTTGTAAAGATGTGGTAGTCATGAAATTTGATAAGAAATTTTCCAGTATCTATTTTTATACATCTCCAGTCTTTTCAATATATATCTATCTCCAATTCGAAACATCGATTTCAGATTTTTTTGGGACAACCACCGATTTCTGATTAAATGTTAGAATGCGACATACGTATAGTCAACCGTAAAAGTATTTAAGTTTTTCTCACAAGAAAATAAATTAAATGCAAGTAGGTGACAAGTGGAATTACGCGGACGTTCTAATATTTTATGTCAACTTGATCACACAGGCGCTTAACCCGATCTACACATTATTTCTAGTCGATATAGATATTATATTTGCCAAAAGAATATTCCGGTTTATGTTTCGAAAAGAATTAGATCTCCACCCACGCAACCGTATAGATGATAATTTTCATTTTATACAAATAAATATTTGTTTATATGATTAATGGTATACATATTAAATATTTACTATAATACTAATATTTTAATATAATATTTTCAAACACAACAATTTGATAAACAATATGATAATTTAATTTATTGTTTCAGATTATTAGTGATATATTTCTTATTAAAACATGAATACTAATGAAAATCTTACATTATATGGTATTTACGATACATTTTGTTTAATTTAATTGTACTTTAAACAATTACAAATTAATTAAATATTTAAAAAGTTTGTTTAATTGAAAAACGAAATATAGTTTATATTTTAAATAAATACAAAAATAGTTATATATATTTAAAAATTTTTGTTTTAATGAAAATCAAATAAATAATTACATTGTAAATATACATATGAAAAGATTTTGTTTAAGTGTAATTCAGAGAAAATATAGTAATATCTATTTGATTTGTTTAGAAGAATTAATATATTTAAAATATGTATATAAAATTTCCTTTAAATAATTTTCTAATAGATATTCCAAGTAGAAAAATCACACATAAAAAAGCAATGACCTCTATTTTAATATAATAGATAATTCATAGTTTATATATTGTAAACAATCAACTGTTTAGAACTGTCATATATATTTGTTGTTTCTTATTGTATTTACATTTAATTATTAAAAATATTTATATGTGCATGAAAAACATATTTAAAAATTATTTTGTATTTAATTCATATTAAATTTTTACCCGCTTTTCAAAACTGGATTTCTTTTTTAGCAATTTTATGTTTATTCCTTTTATATAATATATTATTATATATACAAAAGTTTAATTTATATTAATATATTATATTTTCAAAATAAGATTTTTAAATTTATAAATTTAGTATAATTTTATCATATTTAGTTCAATATAAAACTTTTAAACTTGATTGATTAAGATTATAAAATAAATAAAAATATGATTTAATTTTTATTGATGTTAAGCAGTTCTATCATCATATTATATTTTTAACATAAATATTATATATCTATGAAAATAAAATTTATAAATTTATCAATTTGATACAATCTATCATATTTAATTCAGTATAATACTTCTTAACATGATCGATTATATTTATAAAATAAATAAAAATATGATAGAATTTTAATTTCTAATTTTATGAAGAATAACTGAATATATATTAATACATAATAATAGTTCAATGCTAATTACGAAATTAGTGAAAATATTTACATAAACTTTTTTGAAATTAAGATATTGTTAAAATATTTAGATGAATAATATTATTGGTTATGATTATATAATAGATAAAAAATAAAATAAAATATTTATTTTTCATTGTATAAAACAACTAATATATTATTTTAAAACTAATTACCAAATTAATGAAGATATTTACATATAATTTTTGAAAATTGAGATCTTGTTAAGATCTTTTTCATACATATTTTTCGATATATATATATATATATATATTAAATGAAAATATATCAAAGTTAATATATGAGTGACATATTATTAAGCATATTTTTAGTATTTAATGAATGAGTTGTTATTTCTAGTAAGAGTTCATTTTTTTAAATATCACACATGAATGAGAATCTCTTTTAATATAATAAATAGTGTAACTGGTAAAATAATTTGGAATTTGTAGAATTAAAAAATATAGAATGTTAGGAATGAGATACAATAAAAAATAGAATGAAATTCATTCCATTTATTCATATTCAAATTTGTTATGGAATGATTCTATTTGTATTTTATCTATTTATTTTTAGAATTGGTTGAATGAGTATTCCATTTCATTTCTTGCAAATGGTGCAAAAATTATGGAATTAATAGAATAAGTCATCCCACATCATTTTATTCAGAAAATTAACAATCCAGTTGCAGCCAACATCTGCACATGTTTTAAATGTGAGCTTGTTAATAGATAATATTAATTGCAACAAAAATTAAATAAGAAATCAAATGGAAACCCTCTCATTCATTGGTCGTAATGTATTATTACTATCTTATTCATATTCAAAGCTTTATCTGGAACCGCACGCGTTTGTCAATTCTAAGAACATGATTAACCTTGGGTTTTAGCCGGGTTTCTTAACTCATGATTTGATATTTTTTTTTTTACATTTTTCGGATAAAAGACGGTTTTTATATCTCTTATTTAAGAAACAATTATTATTTTTTCTTAGTTAAAAACTAAAAAAAAAACTAAGAACCGTCTGTTAGACTAAACTAAGAATCCAGTTAAAAGACTTTGGTTAATCATGGTCTAAATTTCTAACTATAATATTGTCGAGTATCTTTTTCACTATAGAACATTTGTTTCAACACAAAACAAAAGATTTTACAACGCCGGTTAAACCAGATACTATTGCAGACGAAGGGTGTGAGTTGCAGGATAAGAGAAACGCGGCCCATACTGTCAAATATCTAAGTTCATTGGTTTTTAGTTATTTATTAGAGATATTCTAGATTTTCAAAAGGATTGACGTTGATTTCTACAAAGAGATGAACCTTTCACCTTTTTTTACTTGTTTCACGATTCCTTCGTTTCTTCCGAATTTTAAATGGACTATAAACAATATGTTCATATCTGTGTGGCTATGCAATAAAGTGTGATGGGTGATATGCATAGTTGGTAAAAATGGAGATCGGAAGATAAAAGGTTTTGACCCTCGTTTTTCATCTTCCTTAACAATTCCATATATATACTGTCACCATGTGAACACGACTACTAGGACCCTACATTGTTAGACACGTCTTCTTGTTTGACTTCTTCCCACTGATATTTTCTAGGGTTTTCATAATAACCATGATACACTTCACTATATGTCAAATTAGGTGACAATGATAAGTTCATTTTCCCTTTGGTATTAATATCGATTGTTTTCTTTTCATACGTATATACCCAATATTTTGTGTGTTTCTAAATAAAAAATAATAATTTACTAGTATCTTAAATTTGTTTGCTTTCATGAGCACTCAATATCATAAATTTCTGTGAGTTTTACTCCGATTGCGACGTCATCAAGGTGACGTATATATAGTCGGCGTAGTCCATGCAAATCGCAATTTGGTACCCTAAATTGTTAATTAAAAGAAGGTTAGCAACGTGTTAGTTTTCCTAAACAACCTACGGTAATAAAACCGCAAACATGTATACCGAGTCCGTATTACTGTGGTCACGTGGTAGATGAGATTTGAGAATGTGCTACAACATTATTTTCAGAGTTCCAATTTTTCTTGAAACAAAGTCACAGTTATGTGGGAAATCTGATTTTGAGTTTCAGATTAGGCAGATTACATGATAATCTAGTAACAGGAAGTCCAGCTACCTACTAACGATTTATCGGAAGACATTCTTCCAAAACTGAATTAGGTAATATGTTAATCAGTTCATTCTATAGCACTAAATGCATTTTTTTCGAAGTCGATCAACCAATAAGACATAAAAATGTGTATTTGTTTTTTTCATAACTAGCTAGTTTAGAGATATACAATTTTAGAATTTTTATTAACATAAGAGTATTTCCGATTATAGAATGACCCATATTGATTCTAAAAAGAAAATATAGTTCAGAGATATTTATTTCTAGATATTCAAATGAAACAAAAATATATAGTCTTATATCGGCATAACTACACATATTTGGTATCGTTAAATTGTTTCGAATCTAAATCACTTAGGATCCTAGAATCCACATACAACTAAACCACCTATGTGTGACTAATTTTAGATATTTTTTCAAAAGCACAATTATCTTAAGTAGGAATCCAGGGAGTGAAAATCAGTCTACAACTACAAAACTACCACTGAATATATATGTTGTTGAAAAATGTTGATACTTTTAGGAAACGATACAGGATTTATAATCATTTATTTAATTTAATTAAAAGTGGTAGTTAGTGCAGTTACGACGGATTAAAATAGATCTATAAGTTTTCATATTATTACTTTAGTCGAATGCAAACATAATTTAACATGTTCTCACCCATAGAAAAGGAAAGTAAATAAAAAATGTCGTTTTTGTTACCGCTGCGACTGTTCCCCGATCTGCGACCCAGACACAGTACCGCTGAACGCTGACATAACTTCCTTCGGTTCATAAAGTCGTCGAACCTGGACTTTTCAATACAGAAATTCATATTTACAAAAGGCTAATCATGCATGCAAAGGAGATAAATGAAGTTTTATAAAGCTTAAAAACAGTAAACGTTATTACTGATAGGTAATACGACATGATTTCATTTTTGTACCATTTATAGTATTTACTAATTTTTTTTTATGTTTTCATGTTCTGGGAAAATGATTTTGCTATATATAATATAACTATAACTAGAAAAACAAAACATAATTAATCTATTCAAAGTCTTTCCATACTTAATTTAGGAAAATTTTATTCAGTTCATTTCACTAATATTTGTGAAGGTTTGTAACTGTAAAGGTATGAAATGAAAAAAAAAAAAACATAACAATTTTTCTTCCTTTTTTGTGCAACCAAACTAACGTCGAAAATATTGGTGATGAAAAGATATCAATAGTCAGCCAATCAAAATAAATCAAGACATTCTAAATCAAAATTGATTATATTATATTATATTATATTATATTATATTATATTATGTCCTCAAAGAGTTTTGCCTGGTCTTTCCTCTCTGTTTCTAGCCTCCTTCCTCCATCTTTCCATTAAAATCCTCAGGAAAGGGGACACTTGGAGCAAAGGTGATCTCTTATCTTATGTGACCAGAGAGCGGTGAAGTGAAGCAAAGATAATCCGAAGTCAAAACTTGTTTTGTGTCTTGATGGGTAACTGCTGCTCTGGCGGATCTTCCAGTGTTCGACATCAACAGAGTCCTGCCTCCACCAAGCCCCTCCCAGGTTCATACACACACGCACATCTCTCTGTTTATGTTCCTATGAGTTCCAAACACAGTGGAGCTATGTTTTCTTTATCTTCTTTCTTTTGAATCTCAAACTTTAAATCTAATAACTAAAATCGTCTGTTGATCCGACAGTGGCGAGGCATGTGCAAAGTCCCGTAAACACAAAGCTACCGCCGCCGTTGGTGGCTAAGTCGCCGGCTAGAGGTTTGAAACCTACGTTTCCGGCGGCGGAAACAGGACGGCAACCAAGATCCGTCGATAACCCACCTAGTGAAAACCCGCAGGAGACGCCAAGATCCGTCGATGACCCACTTCGTGAGAAACCGCAGGAGACGCCGAGACACGTGGATACTCCACCGTCAAAGACGGTGGAGAAGTTGGGTATGCGGAAGAAGGCAGTGCCGCCGAGCGGGAAGATAGTGACGCCAAATCTGAAGATGTTTTTACTGGAGAATCTCAGGACGGCGACAAAGAACTTCCGACCGGAGTCTATAATCGGAGAAGGCGGGTTTGGACAGGTTTTTAAAGGATGGCTTGACGAGAAGACGCTAGCTCCGTCGAAGCCCGGTGTCGGAATACCGGTGGCCGTTAAGAAATCAAATCCTGATAGTGCTCAAGGCTTACATGAATGGCAGGCAAGTGATTACAGTTTCTCTTTCCTTTTTCATTTTGATTTTGCATTGACATCGTTAAAAGTTTCTAATTTAGGGAATAATAGATTGGAAATATCATTGGTGGATTTATACTGGAGAAAGTTATGGAAGTTTTCATATTGGGGTGATACTATTTGTGAAAGGAATAACAAAAATTACCAGACTGGTCGTTTTAAGTAATGAGTGTTTATACTGTTATTACTTGATGTTTTAAAATTAAGCACATAGATGACCATATTTAACTTTTTATGTTCTCAATGAAACATTATTAACTATCAAACTAAACATATTTTAATTAAATACTGTTATTACTTAAATTCAATAAATTTCACATTAGAATAGAAAATACCATCTACTTTTTTTAATAATTATATACTGTTTGAAAAACATGAAGTATTAAAGGTACACAAGTACATGTGTCAATAATTATAACCTTTTGGACATCAGATGAAATAAAAGTAGTCTTAAAACATTCTCTGGAAACATCTTAGCTTACTAACTATATCTTAGTTGCTAGGTTGATCAATCTAAATGATAGTTTTTGAAACATAGTTATGATTTAGTAGTACTTACTACTTATTGCTCGAACAAATCATATGCTATAAATTTGGCAATACTAATTTTGGGATCTTTCTTGTACAACTAATAAATGGCGTGTTACAAATAATTGTGTTTTAAATATATTTTAATCATTTAGAATTGAATTTAACTGTAACCCGTCTCACTTATATCACCTAAAAGAGAAGAAGTCAATGCAACATTATGCCAAAAAGAAGAAGAGTTCAATGGATTATCACATTACCGTATTAGTCAATCAAGAAAAAATACGTATATAATAGTCAATGAAATGATATGAACATAAATATTTAATAATATAGTTGGATGCTGTCTTCTGTTGATGCGTGGAAATTATTTTCTTCTTTATGTGTATTGCCTCCAGAAAGAAATTTCCATCATAGCTACAACATCGAATAAAAAGTGTCAACATTCACGACCTTGTTTATATATTTATATTATAAGTAGATTTTTTTTCAGAACAACAATATTATAAGTAGAATATGTAATATTGACTTGTAACAAAAATAAAACAAGTAATCTTTTTTTTCAACAAATAAATAGTAAATCTTGACCTAGTTTTCGACAAGAAATGATGATAGATAGCTTTGACCACTGACTTTTCAAATATGTCTGAGACATGCTGCACTCCTGGATAACTCCAAGTCTCCGAACCTACAAATTCGAATAAATAAATTTCAAAAGTTTTATGTATTGTAAAATTGCAGTGTGAAGTGAAATTCTTAGGGAAGTTTCATCATCCAAATCTTGTCAAGCTCTTGGGCTATTGCTGGGAAGAGAATCAATTCCTCTTGGTGTACGAGTATTTGCCCAAAGGAAGCCTTGAAAATCACCTCTTCTCAAGTACGATTTCACTCAACCATCAATCACATTATTTTATACATATCTTTATATTATTTGTGTGTGCATGTTAAATGTTAATGCAGAAGGAGAGGCGTTGACATGGGATACGCGTTTGAAAATAGCCATTGAAGCGGCCGAAGGACTTAACTTTTTGCACAACTCCGAGAAGAGTGTTATCTACAGAGACTTCAAGGCTTCCAATATTCTACTTGATTCCGTACAGTGTTCTTTGTCATCTCTAGCTCCCACACGTTTACAAACACACATGTGTTTCTTCTAGACTTTTTCTTATTTAATTTTTAGGATAAATTTTTTTTTTGCCGTTTCTTACAGAACTTCCATGCCAAGCTTTCTGACTTCGGTCTAGCCAAACTTGGTCCGATTAATGGATTTTCTCACGTGACCACACGTGTCATGGGAACACAAGGGTATGCAGCTCCCGAGTACATGGCTACAGGTAATAAAAAACGTGCACTTTTGTTTGAAAAACCCGTTTTAACTTCTTTTTAAAAATTAGGGTTGGCAAAAACAGCATTTCAGTTAAAAAAAAAACAGAATGTGTAGTTGATGTTTTGAATAAGTATATAATTTTGATCTTGGATTACGTTAAATGTTTTCTTTCATGTCATAGGTCATTTATACGTACGGAGTGATGTTTACGGATTTGGAGTTGTCCTCTTAGAGATATTAACCGGTCTAAGAGCACTCGACCCGAACCGGCCACCTATGCAACTGAATCTCGTGGAATGGGCTAAACCTGGTTTGACCCAGAAAAAGAAGATCCAGAAAATGATGGACCCACGGCTCGAGCACAAGTATCCAATTTCCGCGGTGATCAGAACGGCCGCACTGATTTTACGGTGTCTGGAGGAGGACCCGAAGAACAGACCGCCCATGGATGAAGTACTCAGAGAGTTAGAGATCGTGAGGTCCATGAGAGATGAACCTAAAGAAGAGAAGCGTAAACGAAGCAGTGGTGGTCCAGATAATGACCGGATTAATCGAAATGGTTCACCGCACGTCCGTAGAACCGGTCGAACCAGATAGTAACGTGTCCTTTTGCCTTTGGATCAGTCATATTATGATGTACACACTACTATTGTCTATATACAAACCTACGTAAAACCTTCATTTTTTACAGAATATATGTGATATCTTTGTAATCTTGAAAATAGTTACGAAAAACTTATGAACAATGCTTACACAACACACACGTACTATATGTGATATATATCTTTGTCTTAACTTGTCAGGAAAGGCATACACTGACATATTAGCAAGCTATAATGGCAATATATGATCGAGTCTTGTGCTTTCCTATTTAGCTTCAGATATTTGGCCTCACGTTGAGACGGCTAGCTAGTTTGGCTAAGACGTTAATCAGCATATATTAAAGAGAAGGAGATGATAATTTCTCAGTAATTGTCAAATCATAGATCAATATAAATAGTCATAACGGGAAATACTCCGTTGCAAGATCCTTTTATTTTCTGAGCTAGCTAGATGCTGAGTTCTAATGGCATCGAGTTATATGGGTAAATAAAAGAGTCTTGAATGGAGTGAACTGAGCCTTGAGATCATTCAAAGTAGCAGTCTTGAACTTGGCCTCTTCTATAATGTTATATGCTCGATTGCCCAAAATTTTCGCAGCATTGTTTAATAGATCGCCAAGCTCTTTAGCATTGTCATGCGAGGGAAAATAAACAAAAACAATGTTTAGATAGTTGTTGAACGATGTAAAATAATATGAACAACATACATTATATTACCAACAAATTAAATTCACATTGGTGAAACCTTCTTCCTTCAACTTCAGACAGTTAGTGAGAAAACCTTCTAAATCATGGCATTCCTGTTTAAGCTCATAAGGAATAGAGGGGAAATCCTGACAGAGCAAATCATATTCTTTTCCGAAGGTCAGATATGTCAAAATCAGCCACAGCTCTCTCCATCAATGTCGAAATCAGTAGCAGCTCTCTCTCTCTCTCTCTCTCTCACTTGTTTACCTTCTGTGGCGTCTTCATCTTGAGTCAAGATTTGAAAAATCATGAAACTTGTTGTTTGTCAGCTTGTTAAAACATTTGAATCATACAATGTCGTTTAGTGATATGTGTGAAGAATGGAGGGAGTAAACCAATTTAACGTCATATTTAGAGCTGAGAGAAATAATCATTACATGTGGTCATGCATGCATTAGTTAGCCAACGCAGAAGGTTAAACGATTTGAAAAATTTAAGTATATTTTAGTGAAATGGATGCGGGTTGGAAAAAAATAAACTGCGGCAAGAAAAATAAAATTCTTAAATGTATATATATATATTATTTACGGATCATACAGGTTATCAATAAATTTTGGCACTATACTACATAAATATGTGGTTCCGGCATAATAAAACCCTTCTTAAGTCCTCATTGTGTTTTGGCAAAAAAAAAAGTCCTCATTGTGTTTCAATCTCTGAAAAATGTGCGTTGAAAATGACTATAAGAGAAGTAAAATGTTTATATAATGAACTTTTGAGATGAAGAGTGAGGATGAACACATAATCGGTTTCTCGAGAAAGCGAGACCTGACCAAAATAATCTCTGCAAACCCCGAAATCTATATCTCTTGTTCGAGTTATATTCAGACCTAGTCAAGCCCCATTTCTTTTTATTTTAGTAAATATCAGCATCTGTTTTTAGTTTTGGTTTGAAGTCTGTCTTTGACTCACATTTTTATAAATTTAAGCCATTACATAAGTTTCTTTATAATATATTCGTTGCTTCCTCTTCAGGAAACCGAAAAAATAAGAGGGTCCTTAGTTTGTCCTTTGTTACTGCCAACGTTGGCTACTCTCTAACTATCCCAGTTGCGTTTGCTGGAAGTAACTGCTGTCTTTATATTAGCTTTCTGTAGTGTACTCTTCCATTGATCCACTAAACTCCTGGTATTTTCAGAGACACAAGCCTTTTCCTTGTGACATGGATTACACAACACATACTATACGTGGTATCTTTGTCTCTTCTTGTCAGGAAAGGCATCCACTGACATATCAGCAAGCGATAATGGCAATATATCAGAAGAGTTTCGTGCTTTCCTATCTTTAGATGTTCGGCCTCACGTTACGATGACTAGCTAGTATCCAGCAAAGAGATTAATCAGCATATAGTAAAAGATAGTCTCACAAATTGTCAAATAAGAGATCAATAATTAATGAAACAACAACTTTGTGATAAAGTCTCTGAGCTAAAGACCAGTGTAAGAGATTTGCATGCTTTGGTTCCCGCGGGTGATCAGTGATGCACGTGACTGTGATTGGTTTAAGCGTTGCCAAGAACTCAATCCAGATATAGTTTAGTTACCTCCTAATCCATGTGCATGATAGGTTATAAAATTCGAGTAGTATATGCCAACAAACGACAGTATAAAAATGTCCAGTTTTGAATGAGTACAAGTTTTAGTATTGTATAAATGTAACACTGCTAGTTCAATTTAAACCCACAAAAATGTAATAACTAAAATTCCAACGGTGAAAGTAAATTACAGTTTTCTTTTCTTAAACTTAGACTGATATTAAAATGCATTAATTAATGAATAATATACATTTTGTGATAAACTGTGATTTGTTTTTTTTTGTTTGAGTTTTGGATACTCGTTTAGATTTGAACCGGTTTACATGATAATCATATAACTGGAAATACTTCGTTTCAAGATCCTTCTTTTCTGAGCAAACAAAGATCCATCCATTCAAATATTTCACGTAAAAACCCTAATTTTCATCCTTCTTTTGTAGTCGCAGAGCTTGCTCATCGAAGCTATGCCGAACAATCTCACCTCACAACATTCCATCACCAAAGCAAGGGACTTGGCTCAGTCTTGTCCTTCGTCAAGCCTCCATCTACAGCTTAGCTTCCGGTTACTGCAATCAAAAAATGGGCAATCAAAAAAATCCGTCGTCTTCCTCTGTTCCCAGATGAACTTCATCGAACACGACTCACTAACCCTCTTAACCACGTGGAAGTTCCTCCCCTATGATCTTCTACTTGTCTTGCTTCGCCAACAGCTAGCTTCTCCTCCACGCAAATGTCTACACTTTCATCGTCCTCTGTTCAGCTGTTCCCATCTTCGTTGCCGTTGATGTTCTTTAGCTACTACCTTTGGAGGCAGGAGCCAGTCTAGAGATTTTGGAAACCCATACAAAATATGTTAAATAATAATGCAAAAAATTATTACAATTATTAAATATTAAAGAAATAAATAGTTGAAACAATTTCTAATAAGATATCTACATATTATATAGTTTAATTAGCGTAGTTGTATACAACATTTAGTAATACTTTACACACTTTCTAAGAAAATATTTAATTTGGTATATTTTCTAAAAAAACATCATTACTTATACTATTAAGTCAGCCTTATTTCAACCAATTAAAAAGTAAACTGAAAAATAAAATTAATAAACTTTACATTGAAATTCAAAAACTGACACTTATTTTGTAACAAACTTTTTACTGGATAATAATATTTATTCTTAAGGTTTAAAAATCTATAGAATATTATGAAATGTTTACTGTATAATAACATATAAGAACAAACTCTAAAAGTCTATAAAATATTATGAAATGTTTAAAATTTATTCAAATATCAAGATACTTAGCATATTTCCAACATATATTAACTGTGAATTTGTTGGTTGATCTGATTTAAAAACACCAGGAAAACTATGTATTAAAGGGATAGAAACAAGCAAGTGTAGCACAGGATTCTAAATTGTACACATCCTAAAATCTATCTTGGTATCAAATAACGAATATCCCCATGTGTAGCACACGATTCTTTTTTCCTCTGTAGTTTCTTCCTCTATCAGCACCATGCACATCAGCTCTTTCTGCTGCGAGGGAGAGACATAGATGCTAGTTAAATTGAAATGGAGTATTACTACCAGTACTATTCGACTAGAAAAAACACGATGTTGAAGGATGATTCCACTAGTTAAGTGCTCTGCACTAGAACACGAACTAACAGCTTAGACACAGATTGATGTATGAATCTGAACAAACTCATGATTCTCCCCTTTCAAAAATCTGCAGAGGTGGTCGTAACTGCTTTCCGCCGATCAACAGTTGAAAATCAATGTCCTCGGAGCTGATGGGTTTGGACCCTCAGTCCATCAGTTCGGGGAACTATGTAGTAGTTAGTGGGTTACGCAATTATTCTGTAACTAGGAGGAGGTAAGAGTTCTGCGTTATTCGTTGGTCAGTAAAAAGAACAAATAATCAGTGAGATAAATATTTTTTTTTTATTGTTTTAATTTCATAACGTGATGATTGTTAATACTTAATATGCATTTGTTTGGTTTATAATTAACTTGACCAGTTGGCCTGATTACATGAGTTACTTTAATTTGTTCTTTTTTTACATTGAGAACTGTTCACAGAACAAAAATTACAGAAGTTTCAAAAAGAGAACGTACGGACTAGTTATGTATCCCAATTCCCAAAAGAGCAAAAACAAAATTTTCGTCAACAGCAGGGTTCGAACCTGCGCGGGCGAAGCCCAACAGATTTCAAGTCTGTCTCCTTAACCACTCGGACATATTGACTCATGTGCCTTTTTGTCAAACTGTCTGTATATAATCGAATAATAATTAAATACACTATATCAGTGTTGAACAAGATTGCGCAGTATTGCATTGAGAATTAGTTGAAATCTTGAAGAAAATCTTGAATCCGACAAATATATTTGAGAAAATATCATTGCCTTTGAAAATTCCCTGACAAAAACCGTCAAAACAGAGGTACAACTGTACGAATCTGAATGATGGTAATCCTTATCATACGTTTATATCAGTGGCGGAGCCAGACCAAAGTTCTATAGGGGGCAGAATAAGATTTACGCTTGAAATCATAGGGGGCATTAGCATAAATTTTATCACTTAAACCACAAGTTTTTCAAATAACCAATGAAAATACATTTTTAAAAATATTTCATGGGGGGCAGTTGCCACCCTTTCTCCCTCTCTGCATCCGCCACTGGTTTATATGCTTCATTTGAGAGTACACAAGTAACATTAGCTTCTCAAAGGGGGATGGAGATTTCAGCTTTAGGTGCTTGAGCTTTATGCCGAGCACCAAAACCTTTAAGCAAAGTTTCTGCTTTAACCTATCTATCAAACATAAAATTAATGCTTTCTGAAGGATAAACTATGCGTTGGTAACCCAGCAAACATTACTCCCCTCATATAGGTAGGTAATCAGAGCCTACGTTCATCATACAAAGACCTCATCCACTGACCACTGAACATCTCTATGATGAAACTTGTTTATCAACTTCAACCACCTCTTATTGTGTTCCTGTATATATATTTGAAAAAAACTTCTTCATGAAGTGTATTGCCACATGTTCAAAAAGTCAAGATTCCGAGGAAGCCGGTCCAGCACATGCAACAAGCATTACTCTTGGTGTTAAGCACCCACTGCCTGTAACCAAGATTGCATCAACAAGACGTAAGTGTACAGTGGTTCATCTGCAATCAATCCACATCTAAGCAAACACTATCCAAACAAGGTTTTATTGAGCAATAAGTCAGAAACAGAATGGACTGAAAAGAGAGAGGGTGCACACTTACTTTCGGTCGCATTGCAACAGATCTACCTCCCCTGCATTGATGATCAAGTAGACAATATGTTGCTACCTTCCACGTTTAAAAAACCATATACATGGTTTTGATGATTCTCTCATATAAATCTTTATCGCGTTCAAGAAGTATACCTTGATTTTAGCATCAAATCACTTGAACATGGGATCATTCTTCAGCATGTAATGGTATGATCATTCTTCAGCATGTAAATTTAGTCTAATTAAAAACCAACAAAATATAAAAAAATAAATAAATATTTATTAGTTTAATAAATTTTAAAACTAATAAACCTATTTCTAGATTTTCTTGTGTTTATTGAAATCAAGCCTAATTCAATAATTTAGATTAAAAACAAATAAAAGTATTTGTAAATTTAGTCTAATTAAAAACCAACAAATATATAAAATATAAATATATATAATAATAATTTGATTAGTTTACATTTTATTTTTTACTCTTTTACATCTGTAGAATACTTTGTGTTTATTGAAATCAAGCTTAATTCAAGAATTTAGCTTTAAAACTACTCTTTTCGTTCCAAAATAAGTGAGTTTTAAGTTTTTTGCACGTTGATTAAGAAACTACAAAATTTTATTTCATCTTTCTTGTTTGTCTAAAAACAACAATGATTAAAGTAATTTCAACCAATAAACAATCATACAACAAAATATAAATAATTAAAAATATTAAAATACATTTAATTTTAACATAGAAACTTGAAAACATCACTTAAAATGAGACAAATTTTTTTTCCTAAAACTCCATTTAAAGTGGGACATAGAGAGTATATCTTTTTGATTTTGTTCTCTTATAGCTTTAGAAATTATTTTAAGAAGAATATTATAATTTCTTATCTTAAATAGCAAACTAATAAAAAATATGACATAAAAAATTCAGATTTATTGATTCAATCCAAAAATTGTTTTAAATGAAATATATTTATAACTTTAATAATACATATAAAATTTAAATAGTTTTTTTTTGTAGAAAACAAAATTTAAATAGTTATGAATTTAATATAAATAATATAGTAATATGATATATAACGCAAAATACTTATATAATTATGACAATATTTATTTTTAAAAAAAAATAGTTTCTTAAAATATAATTTTGAATGTTTATAAAGTATAAAACCTCCAACATTTCACAAGACGAGGTGGTTCCCACAAAGTAAATAAAACAAGAAACAAGTTTTACGGTTCATTGGTCTAGTGCCCGGTTTATTGATTTGGTTATTGTAATTCCGGTTTAGCAAATACACATGTTCCCCAATCCGCGACAATCATTCCAAAACCCCTAGTCCAGTTTCTATCTTCTTCTCCTCTCTACAGATCGCGACTGAGAGATCTCTAACACAAACACCTTATGGCTTCTTCCTCCTCCTCACTATCCGTCATTATCCACGGTCTTGCTTATGAGAACAAGAACCTTCTCCACAAACACGTCACCGAAGCTCTCGCTCGTTTCCCTGAGATTCACCCCAAGGTAGAAACAAACACCAACCTCCTCGAGCTGGTTGTTCCCGTGGATTATTGCAACCATGGAAAGAAGTGTAGAGACTTTGTCAGGATCTGTCCCTTAGCTTCCTATCCTAAAGATATTCCTCCTCCGGTGCGTGTGGATTGCCAGTACGGCTCGGCCATTACCCCTGGCCACACGAACATTGCTTCTAGCGGCTTCGTCGTTATTCCTTACATGAATAAATGGGATGAAGACAAGTCCAGTCTCGTATCACTCATCTCGCATCTCCAAGCGGAGTTCACTCGCGAGCCGCCTACGTTTGTTATTGATGTTGGCGTACCATTGTCTCAGGAACAGGTTTGTTAGAAAATAAATTAGTTGTTCTCTTTATTGTGATTCTGAGCATGGTCTTTTGTGTAGATGGGGTTAGTGGAAATCGTGCTTGACTACCGGCTTATGCATCTTTACTATGGAATATGTAACTTAACTTCCGAAAAGACATCTGCTTTTTTCGAAGAGGTTTGTGTGTTTTTTTTCTTATGTTTGAATGATTGGACAATTTGAAATGTAACATTTGCTTAATTACTAGGTTGCTGGTAGATATCCTAAAGATGTAGCGGATTTAGCCGACTACATCAGGACAAGCAAAGGTGGTGTGAAGAATTACATCAACATTGTGGCAGAGATCCTTGGACTGCCTCCGAAGACCAGATTTACAGTGGATGTTGGGAATCTTCATTTCCTCCCATGATCATAAACGCTGTGATGTACTTGAAATCAACGTAGGATGCTTTTGTTGTGTTTATTTCCTTCAAGAATCTCTAACGGTGTCTCTTAGTCTTCGTTCTGCAACTGGTCACATTAAGTAAATGGGTATGTATCTAAACCGTAACAATGCTCTGGTTTAAACTTGTGTTACAGCTTTACAAGTTACAACTGTTGAAATGGATCCTGAGCCATTCAGAAAAAAACCAAAACTTGTTTAAAAAGTGTACAGAACCAATTAATCATAGAGTTGAATAGTTGATGTCGATTATGCTGAGAATAGTTGATGTCGATTTGGGTTGATGATCACTCTCTGATTTCACCTGTCTTTAAATATCTTGCAATAATGTCCTCTTTCCTGGAAATTTTGGTAGAGCTGAGATGTACCTCATTAGCAGTAATTTTTGTTCATGCAGTTTGTAATTGCAACATATGGTGGCTGTAACATCTGTTCTACTCAAAATGTTTCGGTCTTGTCATTATGAGTTGTTGCCTGTGTCCATATTTTGAGTCGATAGTTTTGTTCTGCTAATTTACCCAAGTCACTGTGAGTTTCAGTTACTTCCTACTGTGTTTTAGGATCAACTAGTTCGAGTTTTGGCTAGCATGAAACAGCTAAGACTGTGTCCGGATATCAGGACGTATGAACTGATGTTGTCGTTGTATTCGGTAATGTGAATGCATCATATGAAGATGGAAACATGGTCTCCCAAGTAGACTGTTATAATTTGTAAAAGGATCAACGCTATAGAAATAGGCATGAGAAAGGGTCTTCAGCACAGTCCTATCTCAAGGCATAATGTGGCAAGTTTCTGCTATATATAGATAGTTCTTATAATCTACTTGAAGCAGGTGAATCAGATTTGAATTTATTCAGTTAAAGTACTGCAGCTTGAATATGAATATGTTAAAGTTTGATTTTGAAAATTCACCTTATCAAGTTCTAACATAATATTGCTTTTGAACTGCTGATAATGTATCTATCAATGAACTATTTTGTTTTTGAATAATAAGAAAACTAAAAAATAATAAATTTCACAGTACATAGTAATAATTTAAGGAAAAAAAGAACATGGTGTATTTTGAAAAGATAAGAAAAGAATAAGTAAAAAAGAATTGAACTACATCTCTAATGAATTTGTAATCTAGAAAAAATATGAGAATGAAACCACCAAGTAAGTGTTCCATGCAAGAATTTGTTCAATTATACTCAAAGAGACCGTCTTTCAAGTGTAACTGCAATCCACATTTTGATAAAAGAAGTTTATTGATTCGAGTGGATGTTGGCTCTAGTTTGTTTCACACCATCGAAGAGACATTCTTGTAGAAAATGAAAGTGAAAATAAGTTAACGTTTGAATTTGGTAACTCACCTTGAAAAGTTTAGCATTATATTGCTTTTTAATATCCGATAATGTATATATCAACGAGCTAACTGTTTTTGAATAATAATAAAATAGTCCACTCACAATTTTAATAAAGGCGATTTTAATGGCTTAGTTGAACTACGACATCGAGGTAATTTTAATGGCTTGGATGTTTTCAGTTGAGATATTTAGATAAGAGATTTTTTTATTACTTTAGCCATGTCGTATATACTATGTATCTTTAGTTTGATGGATTTATGTTATAAAATATGAAATTTTTACTAGAACAATGATCCTAGACTTTACGTTTATAATCTATAATTATTGTGCCTACCTTTTGAAAATGAATTCACAACTTAACTAATAAGTCTCCTATAATCTAAGTTAGTTATGAAATCAAATGTGCTGCATGGTATCAATCTTATGTCATATATGTAATTACTTAAGCTTTAAAAAAATATATGTGGATGAGAGTTTTTTTACCTCTAGATAATTCTATTTGTAATGTTATTAGCATTTGTTTTTAATTTTGTTTCTTTGGTTTCAAGGTTTATGGCTATGGTCTCTTTAGCATAATATATATAGTAATTATTTTCACAAAATAAACAGTAATTTAGAACTTAAAACAGTATAAAAAAAAGATTCTAAAACCCAAACAAAGCCCAAATTGTAACAAAACGATGAATTGGAAGCCCAAGTATCTTTTAAAAGAAATAAAATTAAGGCACGTGTTACATTAGGCTAAAACGGAGACAGGCGGATGGAGGAGGAGCCGACTAACCCCGCCGTTGACTGATTGATTGATCACGTATTCCATATTTCCATTAATCAATAACTTAAATATAATTTACGATTAACTCAGCTCTTTCTCTCTCATAACTCCATCGTCAAAGCACAGCCTCAGCTCTCTCTCTCTCCATCTCGCCTTCTCCTAGATTCGAAGCAAAGGTTTTGTTTTTCTTCTTCTTTTGCTGAGTTACTAACTCCTTGGATTGAAAGGGATCAACTTTGATTCTGGGTTTTCGATTTCTGTATAATCGAAGAATTGAATTGAATTGAATTGAATTTTTGTCAACTAAATTGAATTGAATTGAATTGAATTGAAGGCTTAATGGGTAGAGATTGGATAAGCAGTTTGCCGGACGAGATACTTGGCAAAATCCTGTCGTCGGTTCCGACAAAAACAGCTGCTTCCACCTCGGTTCTGTCCAAGAGGTGGAGGAATCTACTGGGTCTTGTAGACAACCTTAGCTTTGACGACGAAGAAGAAGATGTGGCAAAGAGTAGTTCACGTACCTTCTTCTTCTTTGATTTTCTGGAGAAAACGTTTGCTCTTCTGTTGAGCAATTGTGCCACCATCAAGAAAGTGTCAATGTCTCACACACTACCTCGCGACTACACTTGTATTCACACCGCAATGGAACAGTGTGGTTTATTGGAACTACACTTGCACTCCTCCTCAGGCTATTCTTCCGTACATTTAGAGAGAGAGCTGTTGACGAGCAACACACTCGTTAAGCTCACACTCTCCGGTGACATTGATCTCCAAGTCCACCGTGTGCATTTTCCCGCCCTCAAATCACTCTCTTTGATATCAGTTGCATGCCTTGGTGTTCCCGAGTACTGTGACCTCCTTGATGGCTGTCCTGTCTTGGAAGACTTGTACCTTAGTGATGATGCTTACCCTTACAATCCACCATGTTGCAGTACGATCGTGATGAGTGAATCCATCAAGCGTCTTGTGCTTTTTACCCATCTTCCTGATTCTCAACAGGATCACGCCGCTATGCTTTTCAGTTTACCCAGTCTTGTCTACCTTGACTACTCTACTTTTGTCTTTGAAAACCATGAGTGCGATGCTTTGGATTTGCTCGTCGAAGCCAGGCTCAATCTCAAGTTATGGGAGGAGTCAACTACCCATTATGATTATTCTGATGATGATGATGATGATGATGATGATGATGATGATGATGATGATGATGATGATGATGATTATTATTATTATTATATTATTGATGAACCAAAGTTGCCTATCTTTGGTGATGTTACAAAGCTAGTTGCGGGTATAACCAACATTACGACCCTTTACTTGTCTGCTGATTCCCTTGAGGTTTGTTTCCTCCTTGCTACTTGCTTCGTTTTTCCCCTCTCCCACACTTATATATATGAATGTGTTTTGTTGTTGTGGTGATCATATTATAAATCAGACGTTTCACTTCTGTTGTAAATCCATGCCGGTGTTCAGCAACCTCCTCAATTTGTCTATTGCTAGTAGTAAGGAAAAAGGTTGGCAAGTAATGCCAGCTTTGCTCAAGAGTTGTCCAAGTCTACACACTTTAGTTATCAAGGTATGTTAACAGTTGTCATTCTTTCCTGCTGTTGTTGCCCATTATGCATTTCAAAAATTGGTCTATGGTTTCAGGGACTTGTGCACAGAGTAACAAATAAGTGTGGAGATGCATGCGCTTGCATCCCCGGAAAGCATAAAGAGGGGGAGGAAGAAGTATGTTGTCTATTGACTTGTCAAGTGAAGGTGCTAGATATATCAGATTACATAGGTTCTTCTCAGGAGCTGAAGCAAATGAGACATTTCTTGGGCAAGTTGAAATGTCTTGAATCTGTGAAAGTGAGTGTTGGCTCAGAAGACGACAACAATGACAATGAGCTCTTGAGAGATGATCTACTGGCTCTCCCAAGAATTTCATCAAAGTGCCATATCCAATTCGTCTGATGTTTCTTTACTTACCTTTTTTTCTCAGTTGGAAATACATTTCAGACACTCTGAAAGGAACATGATTCCTGGCACTCGTTTCATAGTTATGTATTGGTAAACAAGACTACCTATATCTCTTTTTTTGCATGTGTATCAAAACATTTTGCATGCATTTTTAGTGGAACTATGAACTCAGTTTGGTCCAAAAGCATTTAATTAAATTTGTTATTATGTTTAATAGAATTACCAATAAATATAACTAGTAAATATATATATATATATATATGTGTGTGTGTGTGTGTGTGTGTGTGTATAAGTACATATAAAAGTTTGAAGCTCGGCTGTACATGCTGCACATGTTCTGATTATTAGGACTGAATACAAAATATTAATTATATAATTTTAAATGATTTCTTATATCTTTTTTATTCTTTTTAAACTAATTTGAACTATTTCATTTATTGTCTTTTTCAAATAATCTCACATCATTTATCATAGAAATAGAAAACAAAATTACCTATTTTAAGTGTTTTATTTTATCTTTTACATTACCTTTTCACTCTTTCAAACTACTTTATTAATTGTATTTATATAATATTTGACGTCATTTATTTTATGTGGTAACCATAACAATTTTACTTGTTTGAATGAAATTGCTCCATTACATACAAAAATTCAAACTGGTTAACAAAGAAATATTATGTTTACATAATCAGTTAGACATGGACATTCATGTACACGTTTGGATACATATCGGTTTTCGGGTATCAGATATTTTGGATTTTAAAAATTAAACTCCGTTCGTATATTATAAACTTCTGGACAAGATCCGAGTCATATTTTTTTGGGTCCAGTAAGCGTAAGTTCACATGAACTTAAAAATTATCTAAATAGCTTATATATAACTTTAAAGGGTGTGCGGGTCAAACTCTGCTATAATGTTGAAAGGATAGTTAGCACTAATAAAAGTTCGAAAGGCGGCTAATAAGCACTAATAAAGTTTGAAATTGAAAGGTTTATTACCAAAGAAGGAAAACTTCAGACAATCCTAAACTCAAGAAAAAAAACTAAATATGCATGAGATATGCAAATTCTCGGTTCTTCTTGTTATTCCTCAAGTCTTAGACTGGTTTAATTACAAAACAAATTCAAAAAAAAGTTACACGTGGCCACTAAGAGACTGGCCTTCCCGGCCTCACGTAAATTATGATACGGAATGATTTTTTATCGTGTCTTTCATTAGAAACAACTAGAGAAGACGACCTATTTCCACACCAGAATTCTTATATAATAACAAATGTACACAATATTTTAACATCGGGTTAATTGCACACCAATTAAGTATAACAACATAGTTCCACACAAAATAAAAGTCTGAAACTTGTTTCTCCCTAAACTTGGATGGACGAACTAATACCAAAAAATACTGGTTTAAAGTCGGTTAGTGTCCTCTATTTTCTTAAAATTAGCCAATGACTAACTAACTAAACCAAAACAACCCAAATTTGACCCGGTTAGAGAATATAAACCAGATTAAATTGACCGAATGCAATTGGATCTAATAAGCCTACCCAAGACCAGCATTAAGCCAAATTGAAACCTAAAACGTAAATCCTCAAATCATCTTCCTCTGTATCTCTCTCTTTCACGAAGAACGTGGGGGCAACATGATCTACGCTTGTAATATCTTCTACAAGACACTGACTTTAAAATCGAACAAAACAGTAAGAGAAGTTGATGCTAGAGGATGATGAGGACTTTAAGATTGAAAAATCCAGTGGTGAAGCAATAGATGAGGAAGATGAAGAGATGATTAGCTTCTACTTGTAAATTAAACTCAAAAACCAAATCATTTAGATTTTATCAAGTTACTTCAACTGGTTTTGTTTGTATACTTGCCTTGATTTCCCGTTGTGTAGTTAAACCATGGAATATCAACACATGTATTATATCAAGAGTCAATGAGTGAGTACATTATCTAGCCTCTTAACAAATATATTGTATTTTTGTGGATGATCATTCCCTGCATATCTGAATGCAAAGGAAGAAAGAATAAATGGAATAAAGAGAGTATGTGGAAATCAAAATCTCTTATGGGTTTGTCTCTGTGGGAATCAAATCTTTTTTCTGGATTTTTAGATTATAGGGTTCTAAAGGATGAAATCGATTTGAAGGATTCTAAAAGGGTCTGGGTCGGATTTTAATCGATTTGTATTTGGATTTTCGTTTGGATCGGGTTGTACCCATATCAATCGATATGAATTGGTCCAATATCGGTTAATGTCATAAACCATTAAAACCAAACTAAATTTTGGTATGTGTGGAAATGGGTTTTGAACTTTCATTGTATGTGGAAATATGTTGTTTTACTTAATTAGTGTGCAATTAAGATGAGGTTGAAAGATTGTGTACATTTGTTACTATATGATAGTTATGATGTAGAAATAGGTCGTCTTCCCGTTAAAACAACTATCTACAATGATTGCACTAGGCGTTAAATTAACTTTATATACTTGTTAGAATGAATGACAAACTTTACTTAAAACGAGTTTTTAATTACTCTCAGCAACTCTCACATCACTTCAAACACTTGGCACTTTATTGATGAAATTTACGATGATGTGAGGAAATGAAATTGCACGACATCCACTATTTTAATGATCTTTAGAAGTAGTCCAAGAATATCTATCATATTGTTGATAAAACTTGGCTATCTTGCTATCTTCAAATGCAGAAAAACACATACCTCACTGAAGAAAGCATATGTCCTTTCAGGAGTTATATAATTTTGAATTTCATAGTAGAGATATGTAATCTGGTAATCGAGTATGATTTTCAGTAACTCCGTCTACACAAAATTGAATTGAATACAATGCAACAATAAAGTATCATAATAAGGAAAATGAAATTTCAACGATTATCAAATAATGGTATGCCAACGTTAATGGTGTAGGTAGGAAGTTGAGAAGTAAACTCAACACTGAAATGCAAGAGAAGTTGTACAAGATCAGAACTCCTACCAACTCAGTCTAATAGATAATATAAACATGATTTAAATGCACAATATATAACAGCTATTTTATCAAAATTAAATATCATTGAATCATTATTTTAAACATAATTATTCAAAAGAAATAAATTAATTTATAATATCATTACAAGACGCAATAAACAATGATTAAGACACAAAGATTGCAACTGTATATCGATAAATAGAATATAATGATACGGAATGATTTTTTTCCATTAATTTCAAATTATATTTTACCATTTATTTGAAATGGAATAGAATAATCATTTCACCAATTCCACAAATAAATAAACAAAATGCGAACAAAATCATTTCATAACAAATATGAAAAAGAAGAAATGGACCGAATCTATTTTATTCATGTTATTCCATTAATGTTCGTTCGATCAAATCTTAATCATATTTATCAACTACACCAAATAAATAAGGTTAAGACACAAAGAGATAAGGATAAAACAGAGACTAATGAATGCTTTGCGCTCTCTTTAATCTTTTTCTATTCAAATGATCACCTTTAGTTCTGGTTTTTTTTCATCTTGATTGGAACTTTTCTTCTAAGTTTTAGTCTTAATTTATGGGCAGGGATCAGATAAGCAGTTTGCCAGATGAGATTCTTGGCAAGATCCTGTCTTCAGTTCCAACAAAAATAGCTGCTTCCACTTCGGTTCTGTCCAAACGGTGGAGGAATTTACTGTCTTTTGTAGACAGCCTTAACTTTGATGAGTTGAACGATGAAGAAAAAGAAGAAGACACAGATGCAATGAGTAGTTCACAAGCCTTTTGTGATTTCGTGGAAAAGATATTTTATCTGTTAAGCAACTCCTCCATCAAGAAAGTGTCTCTGTCTCACCTACCTTTCCATTACAGTGAGAATTCTTGCGTCTACACTTGGATTTATACTGCAATGGACCGTGGATTGTTGGAACTACGCTTGCATGCATATGCTTACGTTCTTTTAAAGAGAGAGTCGTTCACGAGCAACACATTGGTTAAACTCACATTATCCGGTGAATATTGTCTTGAAGTCAAGCATGTGCATTTCCCCGTGCTCAAATCACTGTTTCTGGTATTTCTAGAGCTTTCTTATACAGACTATCACCGGCTCCTCGATGGCTGTCCTGCCTTGGAAGAACTATTTGTAGCTGATGATGACCATTCCAATCCTCCATGTTGTGGTGCCGTCGTGAAAAGTGAATCCCTCAAGCGGCTTGTGGTTTCTATCGATCTTCCTGATTCTCAAGAGGATCACGACTCAATGCTCTTGGATACACCAAGTCTTTTGTACCTTGATTATACTAGTTATGTCTTTGAAGAACATAATGTTCTTGGTTTGGATTTTCTTGTCGAGGCCAGACTAGATCTCAGCTTATGGGAGTCAACTAGTGATTATGATGATGAGGATGTTGATGATGATAATAAAGAAGAAGAAGAAAAAGAAGAAGATGACGATGATGATGATGATGATGATGATGATGAACCAAATATGCCTATATTTGGTGATGTAACAAAGCTAGTTGCGGGTATAACTAACATTACGACCCTTCACTTGTCTGCTGATTCTCTTGAGGTGTGTTTTTTTTGCTATTTGTTCTTTTTCTATTAATTCGTTCTTTTATTCACTTATTTACGACCTCTTTTATTTCTTGTGATAATATTATAAATCAGACGTTTCATTTCTGTTGTGAATCCATGCCGGTGTTCAACAAACTTCTCAATTTATCTATTGAGAGTGATAAACAAAATGGTTGGCAAGTAATGCCAGTTTTGCTCAAGAGTTGTCCAAGTCTACACACTTTTGTTATCAAGGTATCATCAATTTTCTTGATGTGATTTTTTCTTGTTGTTGCCCATTATACATTTTGAAAATGGTCTTTGGTTCCAGGGACTTGTGCATAGAGAAACAAATAAGTGTGGAGATGCATGTGTTTGCATCCCCGGAAAGCATGAGGAGGAAGAAGAAGTATGTTGTCTATGGACATGTCAAGTAAAGGTGTTAGAGATATCAGATTACATAGGTTCTTCTCCAGAGCTGAAGCAGATGAAACATTTCTTGGGCAAGTTAAAATGTCTTGAATCTGTAGAAGTGATTCTTGATTCAGATATCAATGACAATAGTGAGCTCTTGAGAGATAACCTGCTGAATCTCCCAAGAATTTCGCAAAAGTGCAACATCCAATTCTTTTGATATTTCTTTCCTTCTCTTTTGATATTTCTTTCCTTATTTTTTCTCAGTTAAAAATACATTTCATACACTCTGTGAGGTATATGATTCTTGATACTTGTTTAGTGGTTATGAATATCTTCATTACATGTGCATTAAAACATTTTGCATACATTGTTATTATATTTAATAGAATTGCCCATAAATATAATTAGTAAAAACACACACACACATATATATATATATTGACTATAACATTAATTATACTGAATAGATGGCCACTGAAGAAAGTTGGAACTCTCCAATAAAAATGGACAAATATGACAACGAAATACCTAAACTAAGGAAATAATGGACTGAGAGAGTAAGATAAAGCCACTGTTAACAAAACATACATATAAAATATATAAAATAATAATATTTTTTGATGGATTCAATTCGTAAGACTTGCAAGACGATTTTCAAACCAGGATACAAAGTTGATTCAGCCACTAGTTTTCTTGCATCAAACCAAAAAAAAAAAGAGAAAAGTTTAATGGAGAAACGAAGAAAAAGCACAAAGAAAAAGTTTAATGGCCATAAGATAGTATAAAATATGTTACGAAGTCTAAAAGACACCATGATACATAATCTTTGGGGATTAAAATAAAGACAACAGAAGCTTATCATGTCTTTAATTAGAAACATATACGATGAATATTAGACAAGGAGTGAAATTAACTATAAATACTTGCTACATAGAACGAATACGTTACTTAATTACTCTCAGCCCGTCCCTCACACATCACATGAAAAACTTGGCTTCAAGGGATAAATGCTCAGGCCTCCCATCCCTTGTCCTCCTGATGACACCTTTGCAGGCAACACCGCACATTGTTCTGAAGCTAATGTAGAAGACTGCATTATCCAGCTTCAAGTTTTCCATTGAGTGGACAACATCTTTGGTTTGAACAACTATCTCTAGCAGCTCAAATGGCTTTCCATACTCAAACATGTACTGCAAGGAAAGACGAGACAACACCAAAGAGAGAGATCAATTATAACCTATTATACACAAATTCCCTTCTTTTTATCCAAGTCACTTAAAACGAAAAGAAAAAAAAAACAACTCACCGGGTCCGTCTGCTTCTCGGCGTACCAGGCTAGTTCAGCGTAAAGCTCAAGCCATCCTTTGGCTTGTTTCACCTCTGATCCTTTCATCTGAGAATAAAATAACCAATGTCAACAAAAAAAAATAAAAGAGGAGAGAAGCAAAAAGGAGAGAGGGGCTCATGACCTCATAGTATTGCAGCTTACTGTCACCAGGCAACCAATCGGGCATGTGGCCTTTGAATAGCTCATCCACGGAATGTATGTCAAAGCCACTTTCTTCCTTTTCCTCCTCCTCTGTGGTAAAATAATTGATAATAATAGAGGGTTATTTTAACAAACAAACAGAAATAAATTAATTAATAAAAGACCATTTTCGCATTGTTTTTTATACCTGGAGTAGGTGGGGGCAAGGCTCTGCAGCGGGAGGTGATAACATGGAAGCAGTCTTTGTTCTCAGAGGGATACCAAACTTTTGTTTCAAACTTGCAAGAGCAAGCTCTGGCTGGATCATATGCATCTATTGTCAACACTCCAGTGTGCTCAGCTACTTCAGGCCAATACAAACGTTCAAAGTTAGTCCCCTACAAAACCCAAAAAGAATAAAAAAAATTAGTAATAATAATTTTCAGAAGAAATAAATCAACTATATATATTTGGTACGTAAGGCAAGGAGGAGGAGTAACAAACATTACATTTTCGAGATTGTAGCAATGAATTCCAATTTTGGCGCAGAGCAGAGGCTCCGCGTACAAAGCATCAGTGAGGCTCTCGTACGGCAAATACAAGTGACCGCCAGGAGTAGTGGGAGAATAGGTTCCTTGACGAGGAGGACTGAACTGATCATATACGGAAAAGTCCACATTTGGTGTAGAGATTGGACTAATAATTAATTGTGGTATCGTTAAATCCATTGGTAGAACAGCATCAAAATCCTCCTTCAGAAAGAAAAGAAAGAATCCAAAATTACAAACATAACGTAATCCATTTACCTGATTGTACTGAAAAAAAAAAGCATATACTTATACCTCTTCAGAACTAGGAAGGTGCAAGTTTTCGAGCTCTGCCTCGGCCTCCTTAATGGGAATTATCTCTTGTGGAGGAGGTTCACAAACTGTGAAAGCGCAAAGCCAAACACCAACGTTAGTGCATATTTCCTTCAAAGAATATATGAACATCTAAGGGATTTAGTGCAAAATAAAAAATAAAAAATACCTCCAGCATAGTTCCACGATGGAGGAAACTCTTGGTACGGTGGTAAAATAAAGTCAAAGGGTGATTTATATCCATTAAACGGCTGGTACCGTGGTAGAACAACATCGAGTTCCTTCAAATAATATATCCACCGACTAAATACAAAATACTGAAAGAGAGAAGAGGACAACTAAATAAACAATCCAATTACCTTAACACTCGAGGTGTCATTGTTTTCTTCCTTCATAACCACGTCCGACATTCTCACAGTTTTGCAGGGTTAGATTCAACTGAACCGAAAACCCTAATTTCGTCAAGGGAGACGTGAATCGCAGTTAACAAACAACGTTTTTGAAAAGTGATTCGCCAAATCAGGGTTTCCTCAAATCAACCTCTGAAACTGATTCTGACTAAATGATAATTATGCTAATTCACGAAAGCAGAGCAGAAAATTGATCAGATCAAAATTCGATCTAACAAGATACCCCTCTCCCCAAGTTCTCCTAAAAAGGGAGACACTCTCAACTTTCATTATATACCACATCGTAAACCGTCGGCGTTCTATTTTCTGAAAAGCCCAATGCGGGTCCAAATGAACAAATTTATTTGACATGCGACGGAGTGGGTTTTTTTTTTTTTAATTAATGTTTGTTCTGCAGATAGTTTTAATATTTTGCAGCACAATAATTTTTAGAAATTGTAAAATGAAAATAAAAATGTTGATCTCATAAATTTATTGTTGAAGATTTAAAATTTTACAGCTCATTTTAATTATTTTAAAAACTTTATATGCACAATGAAAAAATAATTAAGTTTTGCAGTCGACACAAATCATCAAAACTAGATAAACAACATCATTGTAAAATAACTACAGAGGGTTAGATTTTCTGATCTCAATTTTTTTTACTATTGACTCTCCCATAAATGATTTCAATTTTCACATCTATAAAATTGTGCTTTCGTTCTGGTTTCGATTTTACTGGTATGAGTTTTGTTTCTTTTTTAAACTTATTTCATTACTTCAGTAAATTAAATAAATGTCAATTTAAAAAGATGCACATCTGTAAAAATTAGTTGCACTCTAAATATATATCTAAATATAAAAATTTTGAAGAAAATCACCGACAAACTATATTTACTTGTTAGTGTTCAAATCTACTATATCAAGATGTTATAGAATATAAGTACATACTCCAAATATAAATGTCGGTCTAAAAACCATCTAATTCTAAAACAACGAAACAAATTACTTAGCTTATCTTACACTTTTGAGGTTTAGTTACTTAATAGTATACCAGTAAAAAATATTTATAATACTTTACCATTCTCATTTTTACAACTTTAATAGTTAGACAGAGTATTAGTACGGCGGCCCGCGGGCATGGCCCGTTGAGTTTCATTGCGGGACGGGTTTGGGCCAAAGCGGGTTGGTCTGTCGCGGGCTTGCGGGACACTCGAGACCCGCGTGTGATGAATCATCATCTGCTCACCGACGAATAGAGATGAAAATGGCAACTTCAACAAAGCAATTCTGGTCTAGCCGGAGCTTCTCTCCTTCGTCGACTTCAACAAGGCCACCATCGGAGCTGCTCTCCTTCGTCGAGCCACCACAGGAGCTTCTCTTCGTCTTTGTTCCACACACCTTCGTCGAGCCACCACCAGAGCTTCCCACCTTCGTCGAGCCACCACTAGACCTTCTCTCTGTTGTCGAGCCACCACCAGAGCTTCTCTCCGTTGTCGAGCCACCACCGTAGCTTCTCTCCGTCACCTCTTCCTCGATCTACCACAGGAGCTTCTCTTCGTCTTTGTTCGACAAACCGGAGCTTCTCACCTTCATCGAACCACCACCAGAGCTTTTCTCTGTTGTCGAGCCACCATCGTAGCTTCTCTTCGTTGTCGAGCCACCACCGTAGCTTCTCTTCGTTGTCGAGCCACCACCGTAGCTTCTCTCTGTCACCTCTTCTTCGATTTACCACAGGAGTTTCTCTTCGCCTTTGTTCCATAAACCGGAGCTTCTACTTAGCTTGTCTAAGTTATATGACTGGTGATATCTGCCAAGTACTAAAAAATTGATAAGTAAGATTAAATTCAGGTTACTAGCAGCTGAAGCTTTTGCTCTTTGACGACCAGTGGGCTGCCCGCAAAGGCCCAAGGATGTTAGCGGGATAGGTTTGGGCTTAAGGACCTGCAAAGAACCGCCGGAGAGGGAGATGGGACAGGCTACGGCGGGGCGGTGGTACCAAATGCCATCCCTAGGTATTAGGGAGAATATTCGACGAATCATCAAATTTCTCATTATTCGAACAAATTCAAAATGAGGTAAATGAAATATTGTTACGATATTTAATTAACAGTTTTTTAGGAATAAAAGTCAAAACTAAATTATTTGGTCTGAATGAAATAATTTATATATGGTGCTTCTAATATTGAAAATCACTTCGATTTAAAGAAGTGTATTGTGGGATAGTCAATATCAAATAACATATTAGAAACCACCTATTTAAAAAATAATGTGTATTCACATCACATGAAGCACTTGGCTTCAAGGGATAGATGCCCTGGAATCCCATCCCCTGTCCTCCTGATAATACCTTTGCAGACATCACCGCCACTTGTTTTGAAGGTTAGGAAGAAGACTGCATTATCAGACAGCTTGACATCTTTCATAGAGTCTCTGGTTTGCACAACAACCTTTCCCAGCTCCAGGGGCTTTGAACGCTCAAACATGAACTGCAAAACACAACACCAACACAGAAGAGATTAGAGATATTATACACACACAGAGACACAAGAATATGTTTTCTTCAAAGTCTTATGTTTTGGGTACTCACCGGGTCCTTCTGCATCTTGGTGTACAAGGCTAGTTCAGCGTAAAGGTGAAGCCAATCTTTGGCTTGTTCCACCTCTGATTCTTTCATCTGGAGAACAAATAAAATTCAATGTCAGCAAACAAGAGAGGAGAAAGCTGGGAATCAAAAAGAGGGAGAGAGCGAGGGGCTCATAACCTCGTAGTATTGCATCAGGAGCGTGCTAGTGGCATAGTCATCAGGCAACCAATCGGGCATGTTGCCTTTGAAAAGCTCATCCACAGAAAGTGAGTCAAATCCACATTTAAATCCATCTTCCCCTGTGGTAGACATAGCAAAGTAAATAAGATAAGAGTGAGGCATAGAAGATATAGGACAATTTTTACAATAATTATATTATACCTGGAGTAGGAGGTGGGGGAAAAGGCCTGCAGCGGGTTGTGATAACATGGAAGCAATCTTTATTCTCAGTGGCAAGCCGAACGTTTGTTTCAAACCTGCAAGTGTAGTTGCGTACTGGATCCCTTGCCTCTATGGTCTGGTCATACGACCGAGGCAGACCCAAACGTTCAAAGTGTGTCCCCTACAATATCAAACACATCATCAATGTATTACTATTATATATGTGTGGTAAGGCAGAAGCAAAGTACAAGAGAAATAAAAAAGAGAGATAACCTTTTCGAGATTGTAGCAATGGAGTGCAATTTTAGCAAAGAGCAGTGGCTGGGCATGGAAAGTGTCCTGAGATCGAGGGTAATTGTAACCGCCAGGGGCAGGGGGACTATAAGTTGGACAAGGATTGTACGGAGGAAGAAAGGTTTTTCGATATACAATCCGAGATGGTGGTAAGTAGTCAAAAATATTTGGCGACGACATCATCGGCTTGTCCGAACGTAGAGCATCATCATAGGATCCCTTCAGAACATCATCGATTAATTCCTGCATCGATTGTTGAGGAGTAGACGGCAAGCCCAGGACCACTCGATTCCAACTCCAACGACCTACGTGGTCAACACTCGTGGTGGGGCCGATGGGAGCAGAAGTTTTACAATCAGTGGGAGCATACTGAGATGGTGATGGATAAAAACCATGTCCTGACGCCGCAGGCTTGAACGTCGGTGGCGGTGGTGGTGGCGGCGGCGGTAGAAACGCACCGAGTTCCTTCAAAACAAACAAGGATATGTACCACCAGGTTTAAATGCAAACTACGGGACATACGACAACTAGAAAACAAGCAAAATTACCTTTACACTCAGTGTGTCACTTTCTTCTTCCTTCATCACCACGTCAGACATTCTCACCAAACCCTATAATATTTGTAGAGGGTTAGAAGATTCAATTAATACAAGATATAAAAAATATAACAAAATTAACTCCACCGATACTGATTCTGGCTAAAGAATACTTATGATAATTCATGTAAGCAGAGCAGAAAAGAAAGAAAAAAAAATAGCAGGTAGAATGAACGAACGAGAATGCGGATCAAAAGAAACCTTATACCTTCACTCTCTCTTTTCCCAGGAACAAAATGAAAAAAAAAAACTCTCCCCGTACTCTCGCAATTTCTTAATATAGCTTACTAACCGACATTACCTTGGGCTTCTCTAAATCTTTAAAAGCCCAATTGCCCGTCCTAATGAATATACTTACAAAAAAAAACTTTTATTTTCTAATAAAAATTTGATATTTGTTACTAATTTTGTTAAATTCTTACAGATCAATAGATGCTAACAATTGTTTTTTGAAATGTTCTTATTTTCTTTACCATGATCTATTATATATTTATATCTTTTTAAACACATGATTTTAAGAATGCAGAGATCAAATTAATATGAATTTCAAGACTCAACCATAGAAAAAACAACAAAAATGTCAAAATTTGATAGCGAAATCATATTGGACGTAAACTAATATGTTCTAGTACGCCTTAAGCCCAACATACAAATCCGTTCGGCGACAGAGATCAAATTAATCTGAATTTCAAGACTCAACCATAGAAAAAACAACAAAAATGCCAAAATTTGATAGCGAATCATATTGGACGTAAACTAATATGTTCTAGTTTCGCCTTAAGCCCAACGTACAAATCCGTTCGACGGCGGGAGCTTCCCATGTCATTCCCACAATGATTTTCAATCTACCTAATAAGTTACCATTTCTTTAAATTACACTAACGATCTAATCAATTTCTTTTTTGTAACTTTCACCAGCTCACATGATCAAAATTGTTGTAAAGCCTGTGATCATTGAGTTATACACATGATCAAATATTTTGTGTAATTATAAGTTTCAGGAAATAAACCACGATTCTCATCTCAGCCATAGTATTCACTTTCTTTTTTTTCTATTTTGATTTCTATGCATTATCTTATTGTAAACACTAAAAATGTTTAGAATAAAACTATTTATTATTTTGTTTTATAATTTTATAATATATAAATGGATGTAAAGTAACTAATATTACATTAAAATAATTATATAGATTATATTCATCATGCGCAAAGCGCAGATCTTAACTTTGTTAGTGCTAGCAGATCTTAACCTAGTTAGTGCTATTAGTTAAACAAGTTATTACTAGTCTAGTACTTGTAGGTGGTCATGACCGGTTAGACTATGAATCTAATGACCGGACTGAGCACTCGCACGATACTAGGTCCGTTAACTATATAGCTATGATTGGATTAGTTACTTTGAAATGCAACTTGAGCGGATTATTGTTTGTTTGGTAAATGCTTTACTTAGTTTGGAATAATACGACAACAATGCAAAAGAATTGACAACTCAGATAGGGTCATGACTTCAACTAAACTATAATTCCAAATAGCTATATAGTTTAATGTAGTATTTCATTTCTAATAGGGTCATGACTTCAACTAAACTATAATACACACACTAGATAACAACTACATTCAAATATATGTATTTATTTATTGACGTAACATGAGTTAGATCTATACGTAGTTGAGATTATTGAATGCTTAAGAAAATGTTAAATGTTCTTCTAACATAACAATGCGAAGGTTATAGATAACGTCTAATGGGTGCATTATTTATGTATAGATATTTTAACTAAAAGAAAAAAACGAGAAATGCTCTATAATAACATTAAACACACATCTTTGTTCTAAAAACAGTATACTAAATTCCTAAAATAACATTATTTAAAAGTTAAAAATATATTTTATTTTATATTTGAGTTTAGGTTTACGATTAGAATTTAGTATTTAGATGATGAAGTTAGTTTTTTTTTAAGTGGGGTTATTAATAGTTTGAATTTTGGAGTAATTTGGTCATTTATCCTTTAACTAATGCTATTTAAGCATTTTTCTTTTTTATTTCATTTTCTTATAAAATATATTATGCTATGTAAGAGATGCGAAAATAACAAAGCAATTATTCTCAAAATGGCAAAACTACCCCACGTGCACATCATCTCAAAGTCCATTGTCTAAAGAGCACCACCATCTTTTGCATGTGTATAAAATGCTCTTTCCTACAAAATTTAGAACTCATTCAAAACCATTTATTTTTTCTCTCTCTCTCTCTCTCTCTCTCTCTCTCTTTCTCTCTCCCTCTCCTCCGAGACATGGTTAATGTTTTCCGGCGATCACTCTCTTTCCCAACAAAACCCACCGTCCATTCATCACCTCCCTCAAAGCCACGTGTCTCTCTCTCACACCACACAAGGTCCATCAGTCTCCCCTGCCGCTCTCATCCCTTAATCTCCCACATCAACCACGAGATCTCCCAAATCAAATCCTGGTCCTCCTTCGCCGGAGTAGAAACGAACCGTCGCACAACCGCATGGATAACCGACGGTCTCAGCCTCCTTAAAGACGTCCAAGAAACCCTCGCCGACATACTCCACCTCCCTCAATCTCAAGAATCTCTCCTAAACCGTCCCGTGTTCTTCGAGAATCTTCTTGAAGACCTTCTCAGGTTCGTCGACGCCTACGGGATCTTCCGTACAACTATGATCTCCCTTCGTGAGCACCATTCCGCCGCTCAGGTCGCTCTCCGGAGAAAAGACGACGCTAAGATATTAAATTACGTAAAATCTCGCCGGTCTCTTGCCCGGGATATAGCGAAGCTGACTTCATCTATCCGCGAGCGGAAGACAAAGAACAAGCACTGCCACGTGGACACCTTGAACGGAACTTATGGTGAGGCGGAGCTGGCCTCGGTGATAGGTGACGTTATGGAAGCTACGGTTGCTGTTTCCGTAGCACTTTTCAACGGTGTTTATTTATCTCTCCGCTCGAGCAAGACGACGCCGTTTATCGGGTTTCTGAATAGGTCAGAGAAGAAAGAAATAATGGATGAAGGAATCTTGGAGCTGAAGCAAGTTGAGGAGGAGAGCTTGGTTGGTTTAAGTAAGAAGAAACACGAAGAAGTGAAGATTCTAATGAAAAAGATGATGGAACTTGAGGATTCGATCGTTGAAATAGAGTGTGGGGGTGAGAAAGTGTTTAGGGGTTTGATTAGCACTCGGGTCTCACTGCTTAATGCACTAACCCATTAACTAATCGTAATCCTGTTAATTTTCTTCATAATTTCTGTTTATTTGCGTTTTTGTCCGAATACTGTATGAGTTAAATATTTGAAAGACAATAGAAAAAAAAACAAATATATAAACCATACTATACATTTATTTGTAATTTACATATCTCTTTAATAATAAAAAAAAATAAATCATCTTCATTTCAGTTCTTTACTTCTTTTCTTCTTGATTTTTTAAGAGTTTATAGGCCGATGTCCGCGATACCTTGAGTTCAAAATTGCATAATGTAATATGTCGTAAACCAAAATTTAATCTTTGATTTAATTGGTTCTAAGAAGTTTGGTGATTGTAAACATTTATTTATTTATTTGTTATAAACAAAAAAAAAACTAAAAGTGGGACCCGTTAAGGACCAAGGTCCACTGATTTTTCACAAGCCATCCCATGACCATCCATTTTCATTTATTTGGTAGACAACAAAACATTAGACATTACTACACAGACAGCGTGCATGAACAAACTCACTTGACACATATTTTGCCGGAAACAATTGAGAGTAAATAAAATTGAAGGACATGAGAAGCCATGTAACTTGCAAGAATTTTCACGTTGATGGATTCGTTCTGACATTATGTAGCCTCTCTTGAACCTTAATTAGTATTAACCCAGGAAGAAACGACATGGTTAGTTAGGAAGTTCAATTATCATCTTAATCTGATTCAGAAGCACTTAATTATTCGACTAACACCGTATTAAACGTGGGGTTTGCTGGAAAACATTCTGTAGTTTAATTGCTATCAGCTAAACAAATTATTATATCATCTAATACTGTTGGTGGACATGACCGGATGGATCTAATGACCGGACTAAACACTCATATGATACTAGATCCGGTTAACTATATAGCTATGATTGGGTTGGTTACTTTGAAATGCAACTTGAGCCAATTATTTTTGCTTAATAAATGCTTTACTTAGTTTGGAATAATACTACAACGATGCAAAAGAAAATTGACAACTCGGACAAGGTCATGACTTCAGCCCAACTCCCAACAAAGAAGATAACACAGATAGAAAAGGGATATTGGTCATTAGTGAATGATTAAGTCTTTGATTAGTTTAGGACCCAATAAAAAGTTAGAAAGCACTATTTAGAGAAGAGATAATAATTAGAACATGAAGTTTGCATGTTCCTAATTAATAATTAAAGACTTATAGTATCTTACCCAATTATTGGCCACTATTTTGTTATACAACATTTATGTAAAGTTGGTTTTTTTTGTCAATACGTATATAGTTGGTTTTTGTTTATATGTTAGGTTTTATCCTTCTTCTTTTCTGTCAGCAGTTTTATCCTTTTATATCAAGTGGTGAACGTTTTTTATAATCGAAAGTTCCTTCTATTTTGTCACAAATTCATATTTGAGTAGAGAAGGTTATTGTTGTTTAAAATTGATTTATAGAATGTATATGTACACTTGTATATATATTAATTGCATCACAGTATTACAAGTCGCGAAAACAGTATTAAAATGTTTTTGTACGCTTGTGTATAAATCCCCTAACTGATTTAGCCTTAGTATTAAGTATTAACTATGACCTTGTACACTTCGACGATTATGGGCTTATTAACAAACATAATAGGCTATTAAACCGATATCAGTGGACCTGGTGTTATTTGTGATGGTCTGTCTTGGAAAGAAAGAGACTTGCTAATTTGGAAACTGGCTAATAAATATTCTATAATACATGATCCTGGGCGGGCAACAAAAAAAATTCATCAGGCAGGAACTATAGGGAAGATAGTAACATTATACTCATTGTTTTACCCGTTTACTAAACCATGAGACATGAATTGATTTTATTTCAAAATATATTTGTAGACAGCAAAACAATATCAATGGAGTGCAATCCAAGTAGCAGCTCAAACACTGAAGCAGTAATTCTTACAAAGTTGTGTGCAAAAACAATTCACTTTATTTAGACATACGAAGCTGAAAAGAAACAAGACATTCAATTTTTTCGCCATGATCTTCAAGCTCATGCCAAGAACAAGCTCAAGAAAGAGACACTCTGGTGTTTGAAGAACATGAAAGGAAGCAGGGGAGTAGGAAGAGGAGAAGAGGCGATGCCAAGACACCAGAACCTTCTGTTTGTGCCAGATGTTTTGAAGGAAGTGAGGATAGTTGTGGTTTGGTTGAGTCTTTGTTCTCGCTTGGTTGTATTCCTTCGCTAGAGAGGAGATGGAGCAGAGGGTCTCTGTCTTCGATCTTTGGTGTGCGGTCTTCGTATTGGGTATGGGACGCGACCGCGGTGCAGAGTGCAACTACCAGGTTGGAAGCAGCGGAAATTGCTGTTGAGAAGCTTGAGATAGAGCTGGAGTCTATTTTCCGGAGATTGATTAATACACGAGTTTTACTTCTTAATACTCTTACCAGCTAGAGATTTTGCATTTGGTGTCTAGTGAACGAAGATTGATCTCTAAGTACTATGCCATCAGGGAGGAACTATAGGCAAGATTGAAACATTATATTCATTGTTTTACCCGTTTACCAAACCAAGAGACATGAATTGATTTTATTTCAAAATGTATTTGTAGACAGCAAAACAATATCAATAGAGTGGCAATCCAAGTAGCAACTTAAACAGAAAAGCAGTAACTCTTACAAAGTTGTGTGCACAAACAATCCATAGTTCTCTTTATTTAGACATACGAAGCTGAAAAAGAAACAAGACATTCAAATTTTTCGCCATGATCATCAAAGGTTCAATGAGACCTAGCAGCAAAACCCCAAAAAGAAAAAGATTAGTCTCAACTGCGACTTGAGCAATCCTTATTCAGACTATAGGTGGGTTTGAATGGACAGTAAGAATTCAAGGATAATAGTATCTCAACCATTGTTTGGATAATTCCAAACATGTGACACAAAGCTATTAACGATCTTCCAAGAAAAGGGCAGTCAAATTATCATTCACCGATTCACGTAACTTCTAATAAGGCTAATGATATATACTATAGTATTGCGAAATCAACATTATGGATAAGACATTGACGAACGACTACCTTATTACTAGGTAGAACTGGACAAACAGTCACGAGCGACTAACAAGAAAAATGCGAATAAAGACAATATACCTAGTGATGATCTCCATGGCCATCCCATGGGTGCCTCCATCCCTATAATCAATAGCCAAATATCAAAAATCACATTAAGCACACCCATTGATGGAAAGAGCAGTAGAAACGAAACAATTAAACTAAAAAAAAAAAAGCTCCAACAAGACAAAGAGAGAGTGTTACCATGACTACAGGACCATCTTGCTTTGCTCTATACAGAATCCAAAACCTGATTCATAAATTGACAATTGGTTCTCTCCAAATTCAAATAAACATCTACGTGATTCACTCAGATCTCACGATTAAGATTCAAAAGAGAAACGGCGATCGAAATGGTGTTTACCACATAACGCCGCACAAGCCCTTTCCGGCGACGGTGTGCCACGTCTTGGGAGTTTGCACGGTGACTCCCTTGTATGTTATACCTCCTCCACCCATTCTCTCGATCGAAACCCTAGATAGATTCGCAAACGCAAATTTCAGATTCTTTTCTCCTCCGATCGATTGGCAATCCTACCTGAGATTCAGGTCAAAACGACTCATGACTTTCGACAAGGCCCATTTAGATTTTTAAAAGCCCATGTTATCCACTAAGAGAAGAGACTGAAGCTCCTTTGGTTCATTGTCACTCTGGTTTGGCCTTCTAATTAACTTGGTTAACCTTTCTTTTACAATGCATGGACCTTGTGACCAAGCAACTTCTCCATCAGGAATCTTTAAATATTACCAAATCTCATTGGTTGGTACTCTGAGTTAACCATTGTATTAAGATACCATAACCACACTTTTTAACTAATGTTTAAAAACAAAAATACTCTAGTGTTCGCAGAGGCAAATGAGAACTTTTCTAGCAAGTTGCTTGATAGTTTGTGCTTCCATTTTTATGTAGTTCTCTCTTTTACTTTGGTCATTTTACATAGAGACAGTGAGACGCATCCTCCGCTTCCTCTTCCTAGCTATTTTCACTTGCTTCGTGATTTTCATACAAACGAGTAACAGTAAACAGACACAAACCAGGATGAACGCTAGTTCCAACCGCTTGAAGTACAAGGTGACAGCCGAAAACACCAGAAACGCTAAGATCACTAGTTCCTAAATTACTAATAAACCTCAGATTCGTGAAATTCTCGACGGAATATAAGAAACTGTCTTTTAAATTTTAACTAAAAATTCTTAGATTATTAAGAACCGGTTTTCTCTTTTTTAGTTAAAAGTTAAAAGATAGTTTCTTATATTTCGCTAAGAACTCATCCTAAGAATTCGGGGTTAACCATGCTCTTATGCATTGATCGATTCTCGTGTCTCACCAAGTAAAGCTAGTGGTAAATATTGTTGAATATTCACGATGTGGCTAAAGGATCACGTTCACAGTAACGCAGGGGAGGGGGAAAAGCAAAAATAAATAGACAGATAAACCTGAACAAATCGAATGATGCCTACAATTAATCACTTTCTTCTAGTTCCATTCAAAAATATAGTAGGAACAAACTTAAGAAAATTTAGAAGGTATAATAATTAAGTAAAAATTTATAAATTTTGTTGTATAAGATCCTAAGTTTTTTTATATAATAACACTCGGACATTCAATTAAAAGCCTTAAACCGACCATCTTTGCAATAATTAAAAAAAATGTTCATCGATTCCTCTTTTGTAAATATATTACAAATTATAGTACTCACTATATGTATTATCACGAGACTGTCGGCTACAAGTTGTCGGTTTCGCTATCACCGAGAACATAATTCACAGAAAATGAACAGAAAACACGACCAGACTGACAAATACTGGTTTGTATTGATGCATGTGTTGGTATGTCACGGTTCGTGTTACGTCTCGATCCAAATTTGAGACGAGAAACTACGAATGATAATGGAACACGGTTCGTTGTTATGTTAAGAGATGATCAACGATTATTTCCGATCACCATATGTCCATCTAAATATTATAATCATTTCCTCCCTCAAATATGTCGAAGATGACATCCCACACACTAACATATCTAATTGTATCTACCAATTCAAGCTCTATCGTATGCTCGTGTGTATCCTCGGATACTCCTGTTTTTTTTTTTAATTTAAGTATCTTTAGCAATTTCATTTGAACATATCCGTTTACGTTGAAATGTATTAACTAAATTTCAAAGCTCATGCCATCACCCCTAGACTATTAACTTCACGGGATAAGTATTAAGAACCACGAAGTTATTGTTTTACTTTGTAGCGTTAATAAGCTTCGTCCAGCGTCGTGGCACTAGTCAAAATGTCAAATGGACCGACACCACCGACATTACGTCTTTTACGCCAATCAGTACACGTTTGTAGGTCCTACGTTAGGACGAATACCATATTCTATTGACACGTGTCGACTTCTAATTGCTTATTACCACTTTCTCTCTGTCTCACTTTTATGTCGTCTTTCTATTTTTCTGAAACGTTTGTCCGCCGTCCAATTTTCACTGATGGTCGACACGTGTCCTCCCATCTATGGTGAGTTAAATAGTTTGTACTTTTCTTTAACCCATTTTCTGGGATTTAAATTGCATCCCTATATATGTTATTTATACAGAAAACCCAAAACTTCAAGAAGTTAAAAAATTGGGATACAGCCTTCTTAAGCTGTCTAGATTTTACGAAACTTAAAAAAATAGTGATAGATTAAACTTTTATGCCCAAACCACTAAGTGCTTTTTGATTTGGCAACTCTATCTAGTAACCAGTCTTATTCAATATTTTCATAATCATTGCAATTATCCATTTTAAATTATTTAACATAGATTAGTCGCTGATCACGTAAGCAAACTGTTTATCATTAATTAATGAATTCTTCTATAAGAGAATGTTAGTTACGTGGTGGAGAAGATAAGAAGCTATGAAAAGGAAAATAAATAAGTGGGGCCATTTTATAATGTATCTAAAATATGCAAATATTTTAATAAAATTGAAAAATGATCATAGAGCGTTAAATCCGCGTTGTATTGGACCCTCCATAGTCCTCACACTATAAAACCACACTTTCTCCATCTCTCTTCTCATTCATCTCAAAGTATACTTTGATCATTTTCATACTCTCATAAAACCTAGCAAACGTTTTCTTGATAATAACTATGGCCGAAGAAACCAAGAACGTAGTTCATGAGCAAGATGTGCCAAAGGTAACGACCGAGGAATCATCAGTCGAGGTTACGGATCGTGGACTGTTTGATTTCATGGGGAAGAAGAAGGAGGAAACAAAACCTGAGGGGACTATCGACTCTGAGTTTGAACAAAAGGTTCATATCTCAGAGCCGGTGGTGCCTGAGGTTAAACACGAGGAAGAAGAGAAGAAGCATAGTCTTCTTGAGAAGCTTCACCGAAGCGACAGCTCTTCTAGCTCCGTAAGTTTTATATATGATCATTAAAATATATTGCGAAAGATTCGGACATAATCTATATGTATTGTGTTAGATTCTTTTGATGATAAGTTGATAACTATAACCTAATGTAAATATATGAATATTATTGGACAGTCGAGCGAGGAAGAAGGCGAAGATGGTGTGAAGAGGAAGAAGAAGAAGGACAAGAAGAAGAGTACAACTACCACTGTTGAAGGAGAGGTGAAAACTGACGAGGAGAAGAAAGGGTTTATGGACAAGCTGAAGGAGAAGCTTCCAGGGCATGGAAAGAAGCCTGAAGACGCCTCATCCGCGGCCCCAGCCGCACCGGTTGTTGCTCCTCCGGTGGAGGAAGCGCATCCGGCGGAGAAGAAGGGGATCTTGGAGAAGATCAAGGAGAAGCTTCCAGGTTACCATCCCAAGACCGTAGATGAGGTGAAGAAGGAAAAGGAATCTGATTAATGATGATGGTGTGTTTTTGTGATGAGTGGGGATCATCCTTTTGCTTTTGTGATGTTTTAAATTTGTTGGCTTTTATGTTGTTGATTTTTCAGCTTCTCTGTTTTTTTTCTCTTTGCTATGTTTTGTATATGATTTCAGTGTGTTTTAATGTTATGAATGATTTCATATCTTTTTAGCTGTCGCCCATTCCTTTATCTAATTCCCCTGTTTGTATTCTTCAAGACTTCAACTTCGTTCCTACCCGTCGGTACACATGGCCCCAGCTTGATTAGCGAGTTTTCTGTAATGAGTGATAGTATTACTTAAGTTCATATTTATAAAATTAAATGCGTCGGTATAGAAGCAACATTATTCGTTACTATCATGACTCCTAGTGACTGATTTTGCATTGTGGTCGACATGTGTAATTGCTCAAAACATATAAAGTGAATGAGTTAAGACATTTTATAGGTTAATTTACATATCGTAATCTGTTAGTTTGTGATAAGAACAAATGAGATCACATCAGTGGACCACATCCTTAGTAAATGTTCAATAGGGAGTATCATATCTAGAGAGGAGAATAATCGCTGGTTAACCTTATGAGTAGATGTGGTTCAAATGCTTCTCAAGTTTTGTAAATTGGGTTTTGATAATGGGTCAAAACCCAATAGGCCTCTTGATGGTAGAAAATAAACATTTATTAGTGGTAAATTATTGGTAATATATCACTTATATTAGATTAACAAGGAAATTTTACTATATTTACGATTGTATTATTTTCAAAGTTTACTAACAATAATCTATACCATTCATTTACAATATGAATCCAAGTAGAATAATTACTCTATTTCCAAGCCAAAATATAATTTTCTACCTATAAAATTGCACATGTCATATTTTGTTTAAAAGCTATGATATAATTTCATATAAGCATGTCATTTTCTTTTAAAAAAAAACTTTAACTTATTAGTGATACAAGAATCATTTTCAAAAATTACATTCAAATCTTAGATATGTACGCATCAATTTAACTCCTCTATATATTCTCTGATCCCAAATTCCAAACAATGTTCTAAGAAGTAGGAACTATGGAAACAAAAAGGAACTATGAAACTCATTGTACGATTCCGTTTCTGGTTCCAACCACTGTACTAATGTGGAGTCGAATGTTGTCCAGGCAGGACATGGAAAACCTAATCCACTTTCTTTTTTTTTTTTTTTGAGCAACCTAATCCACTTTCCTCTTTAATATTGTGATATTTGTAAAGTGTTCTCAGTTTTCTGGTTGACTTGAACTGTTGTCATTTATACAGGCCTATCAAGATCAACTATATTCCAGGGCTATTTATTACCATGATATGAAGAGTCACGGCTCTTTCAAATTGCGTTAACGCGTCGTTTGTCCACCGAATGATAGTTTCCTTGTAGTAAATCTCTATTTAGCAATAAACATATTATTTTTTTGGCTCACTTTACCTGCTACTTTAACAAAGGTGCTAATGACTCTCACAAGAAAGAAAAGTATGAGTAGTTATTGGCGAGATATCTGGAAATGTAAACGCATGTCAGGTTAACGTTCTACTTTTGATAAGTACACGTAAGGTTTCCCCTCTGCTTACTTTTGGACCCAAGTTCGATTTTTGTTTACACCGTCTGAGCTTAGATTCACTCAAAGCCAAAAAATGAGAATAACAAGTGAAGAAAGCTTACCAAATGCCAAATACATGAATAATGAGTTTCCAGATAAAATTTGATCTTGCAATAAGGAATTAATGAACCCATTTTTCACCATCCAGCAGCTTTAAAGGGTAAACAAGAACAAAAAAAAAGAGAGGGGATAAAACGATGGTATTCCGTATGATATAGTATAAGCCTAGTATTTGTAAACCTAGTTAAAAATAATTTGTAGATTCAATTAAAATTATTTATCTACAAAATTATAAATACTATTTAAAATTCATTTGTAACATTTGAAAATAATAATAACATTTTTCAAAAAAATTATATATATTTAGATCATTAAAAAACATCGGATTTTACCCTATCAATACTTTTCATTACTACAATGATTCATTTTTGAACTCTCAAACAATATATTTTGTCGACTATTTCAGAATGGTTTATTTGCCATATATTTTATTAAACTGTCCACACAATTAATTTAGCAAAAGCACTTTTCTGATTGAACTTATTAGCATTTTGTCTTGTAAGAGTTTTAGAGTAAATAAATCTTTTAAGACAAAAATAAACAAGTTCAAAAATAAACAATCCCATGTTGTGTGTCCTAATAAATTACCACAGATTCTCCCCTCCAAAAGCAGATAATAGTTAATTATACTGAGGATTGAAAAGAAGAAAAATCCAATACTGTTAATCAGTCACCCAATGTTTGCCAAAAAAAATCCAATTCTTAATCCATCACCCAAAATTACCACAAATAATCGTTTGATTATTCATTTTGTTTGTAACATAATTGTCTTTAGGGTAAAAAACATATTAAAATGACCAATTTGCTTAGCCATTCCCCCATGTGGATTGTAGGTAACAAATACATATTTCAAAGCAACACCGAGTAGCTCGTGGGTCCAGCCACCGACACTGACCCTTGTTTTCTTCTCTTGTATTCATTCCCTCTATATTATCTCTCTCCACAGCTATCTCTTTACTGTCAACTCCTTTTAATACGTGCCGTCTCATCTCTACATTACTCTAGTGTGAGAGACTTAGCCAAAAATACCTTTCTTCCTTCATCCGCTTCCACCAAAATATGGCGGCCAATGCCTCATTAGCCACCGCATTAACCATCGTGTTTTCCCTTCTCTTTGCCGTCACGGCGGAAGATCCGTACAGATTCTTTAACTGGAACATAACATACGGTGACATCTACCCACTCGGCGTTCGCCAACAGGTACTACTATCTAAACCAAGATCGATCTCGCAGAAGGTAATTTTCTGGTTTGTTTTTCTTTTTAAAATCCGGTTCGTTGTTCTGGTTCAGGGTATTCTGATCGACGGGAAGTTTCCCGGACCGGACATTCACTCCGTTACTAATGACAATCTCGTCATCAACATCTTCAATAACCTCGACGAACCTTTCCTCCTTTCATGGTAATAAGTCTTTTTACATGTCTGTAGTTACAATAGAATTTTAGTTTAACTCAATAGTTAGGTACCTTTAACATTGAAGTCTGTCTCTGTCGATTGATAATAGTTGCTAGACCTAGTCAGCTAGTAACGTTGCTTGTGAATAGTATTCTACTTTCTTACTTTTTTATTTGTGACGTAAAAATAAAACAAAACGTGCGTAAGAACAATCAAGTACGTAGGATTTTTTGTTTTGGCCAATTTCATTTCATGTCGGACTTAGTCCACGAAATAACTATTTACCAATACGACATGATTAGTTGGGTGATTGGGGTTTAAATTAGTTAAAACACATTATAAAATAATTTATGATTTATGCTTTTACTATGCATGGGGATGGGGTGATAGTGATACAGTGACTATTGCACTAAATTTCCATAACATTTACATGTGGAGAGATGGTCCACCACCACCTTACCAAACAATTTGTTGTATTCAATTATATGCAAACTTTTTCAAAGTGGGGGTTAAGGGCAAGCAACTCAGAATACCTTTGGGGGTAAAAACTAATATTTTGAAAATAATAACATTTATAATTATGAAACCTTTCGTCAAAAAAAAACATTTATAATTATGCTCTAGTCTTTACAGCTATTACACTATACTTCCAAAACATTTACATGCGAGGAAATGGTCCGCCGCCTTAATTACCAAACTATTAGCTGTATGTATTCGATTTTATGCATAATTTTATAGGGTTGGGGGGAAAATAATTATTAAGAATACTTTTGGGGTAAAAATAATAACTAATATAACCACATGGTGGTGGGCTAGTGGTCTTGAGGGAGTTGCGACCCCAATACGGACCCGGCTTCGAAACCCCATGTGGCCACCCGGGCTAGCGTTAAATCGCAAGAATACGTGGACTGCCGTGGGCCTCGTGGGATTAGTCGGTTGACCTCGGTCGCCGGACCCCCACGGTTATCAAAAAAAAAAAAAAAAAAAAAAAATAATAACTAATATTTTGAAAATAATAACGTTTATAACTATGCTCTTATGCATGTGGTGATAATAATTAATACAGTGACTATTGCACCATATTTTCAAAACAGTTACATGTGGGGGAACCACCTTACCAACTATTGGTTGTATTTAACTTTCTGGAAACTTTTCAGGGTGGGGCAAGATCAGCAATACAGAATACTTTTGAGAATAATAAAAAAACACTTATAATCATGCTCTTATGGGGTGATAATACAGTGACTAATTGCACTATGTTTTCAAAACATTTACATGTAGGGTAAATTGTCCACCACCTTATCAAACCATATTGGCTGTATTCAATTCTATGCACATTTTTCAGCAGGGGGCTAGATTAAGAAATTGATAATAGTTTTTTGGGGGTAAGAGTCTAATAATTTGAAAATAATAATTATTACAGGAATGGGATCCAGCAGAGGAGGAACTCGTACGTGGACGGAGTGTACGGAACGACATGCCCAATACCTCCGGGGAAGAACTACACTTACATGCTTCAGGTGAAGGATCAGATTGGGAGTTTCTACTACTTCCCTTCACTCGCTTTCCACAAAGCCGCCGGTGGTTTTGGTGGCATCCGTATCCTCAGCCGTCCTAGAATCCCCGTCCCTTTCCCTGATCCCGCCGGTGATTACACCGTTCTCATCGGAGACTGGTACAAGTCCAATCACACGGTAAGGATTGAATGCGTCTTTAAGAAAATAGTGGCTTAGAATAAAAGATAACCGAAGCAATATTGTTGAACCGGATACATATTTGATTATGTGTTTTTTCCCTCTCGTTTCTGTAGGATTTGAAGGCAAAGCTTGATAGTGGTAGGAAGCTTCCTTTACCAGATGGTATCCTCATTAATGGCCGTGGAACTGGTGCCACTCTCAATGTTGAACAAGGTTTTTGCCCCTTTCTGCTTCTTAGCTAGCTAGTAGTTAGGTTCTGTTTATTTCTCGAATATAGAGATATAAGAATTGTTTGGATATTTATATAAACAATTGTTTGGTTTTCTGTTCAGTTGTTGAGAACTAACTAATATTTGAAAACATTTAGGATTAATCTGGTCTTGGTTTGTTCTAATTTTTTGGGTATTTGGATAAAAATATCGGATTTTCCGATTAGATATTAGATAACTCGAACAATTTAGATATAAAAAGAGGATAACTTTAATATTTTAGAAAAAATATTCTGATAATCAGGCGTTCTTGATAATATTATATATCTGTATATTTAGTAAGATTCTGTTGTTGCATATTTTCTATTGGCTGTGACTACTGACTGTGTCCAGTTTACTGATTACCTTATGATTTGAGCTTTTCAGGTAAGACATACAGGCTGAGAATATCCAATGTAGGGTTACAACACTCCCTCAACTTCCGCATTCAAAACCACAAGATGAAAGTAGTCGAAGTGGAAGGAACTCATACTCTTCAGACTACTTTCTCTTCTCTCGATGTTCACGTTGGTCAGTCTTACTCAGTCCTTGTGACTGCTGACCAACCTGCACATGACTATTACATGGTGGTCTCTTCTCGGTTCACCTCAACTGTCCTCACCACCACTGGTGTTCTCCGTTACAGCGGCTCTTCCGGTGGTGTCTCTGGTCCTATCCCTGGTGGACCAACCATTCAGATTGACTGGTCCTTGAACCAGGCTCGAGCCATCAGGTACCTTTCTTTCAAAAAAAAAACAAATAAAAATAAATAAATAGACCTGATTCTTGGTGTTTTGTCTGATTCATTTATGTTCTTGTCTTGTAGAACTAACCTTACAGCGAGTGGACCAAGGCCAAACCCACAAGGCTCATACCATTACGGTATGATAAACACCACAAGAACCATCAGACTTGCTAGCGCTGCTGGTCAGGTCAACGGGAAGCAAAGATACGCTGTGAACAGTGTATCCTTTAAGCCAGCAGACACTCCTCTTAAACTCGCGGACTTCTTCAAGATCGACGGTGTTTACAGAGTTGGAAGCATACAGAGCCAACCCACTGGTGGTGGAATATACCTCGACACATCTGTTATGCAAGCAGATTACAGAACCTTTGTGGAGATCGTTTTCGAAAACCCTGAGAATATAGTCCAGACCTGGCATCTTGATGGTTACTCCTTTTGGGTTGTTGGGTAAGTGTATCCGCATGAACCACACATAGTTAGCAAAAAAAAAAAGAAATTAACATGCTAACGTGGCCTTGTGATACAGAATGGACGGTGGGAAATGGAGTCCTGCTAGTAGGAACGAGTACAATCTACGTGATGCAGTAGCTCGCTGCACCGTTCAGGTAAAAAAAAACACAGCAAAAGCTAGTGCATGTTTTTGACAAAATGTGAATTAATATACTATTAATCTAACAGGTGTATCCGAGTTCATGGACGGCTATATACATAGCACTGGACAACGTAGGGATGTGGAACCTAAGGTCCGAGTTTTGGGCAAGGCAGTACTTAGGACAACAGTTCTATTTACGTGTCTACACAACTTCCACTTCTCTCAGAGATGAATTCCCAATACCCAAGAACGCTCTTCTTTGTGGTAGAGCTAGTGGTCGTAGCACCAGACCTTTTTGAGCTGTGGAGAGATAAGAGATGGTTCGTTCTTGACGAGAGTTTCTTGTTTATTCATTCTTGAAATTAGTATATCATCAGTTCATAACGATCTCAGCTCGAGGTCTCCATTTTTATTCTTTTTAAAAATAATCTCTAGAGTGAAACTTTATCTATATAGTTATAGTTATATAGTTCTGTTGTAAGTCTTATTGACTTGATGTTGCAGTTTGCTATGGTGTGAATCATCAGTTAACAATTCAAAATACAATCTAAAGAGTGTAGGATACTCATCAAATGTGCAAAGTTGAGTTGTAGCCAAATTGGCCAGCTTCACTAATTATATTTAAATGTTTTCTCCTTAAATCGTCGTCATACATGATATTTTGAAGACTGGATGTTTTCTTGTCGGAGACAGCCATAGACAATACTTTTTCACTCTTGATGCTTGTATGGCATGTGTTGTAGTAATCGTGGTGAAACGGAAGATGAGGATGCAAAATGCTGTATATATGCCTCAAATAGATTCAAAAGCATCTGAGTTATTACTGTTAAGTGAGGTAGTAGGCTTTGTACGGTAGGAAAACTAACATCAATAGTAATTACTGTCAGTGAACTGAATCATAGAGGGTGAAAGAAACTGCGGTGTAAACCTTTGTTTATATGTAACTAATACAAAGTCCTTTTTGGACACAACAAATTGAGAAAGATATCTGGTGGTGCCTGCAAGTAAGGAGTATCTATTATTTACTCGGTCCATGAAGCATTCACCATCTTTGCCATGAACGAATACCGATCCGCCGCTTCATCAATCTGTTCAACATCTCAAAATCAGCCAGCCGTGGAAATAAAAATGTTTTTATGCAATGTAAAACATAGAGAAAATAGAATTTTTTATCATTACGATCTTTTGGGTAGGGCGACCAGCTCCATGACCAGCCTTAACTTCTATGCGACCAATAATGGGGTTTTTCTGTGGACTATTCTCTAAGCTTGTGCACAGCACGTGCTGCATCGTCTGCAGATGTAACGATATGGACTCGTTAGTAAATAGCCAAAAAGTGAAATATATACAATTAACAAAAAAAAGTGTGGAAACGTACCGCAAGCAACTTCAAAGAGTGAAGTGGCACAACTCTGTCATCATGATCAGCAGTCAGTAACATGGTTGATGGGTACTGAACTAAACTATCGGATTGCTCCTCCCATGGCCTCTTCACATTGTGCAGAGGTGAGTACCTTTTACATTCACATCCAAATTATCAGCCTCAGAAACAATGTAAGCACAACATTAGACATAAACAGACTCACTTTATCAACCAATGAAACTCCTCTTCTTTCTCGGAGCAACCATAGTCAGAAGTCCACGCATGGCCTATACATACAAAACACCTGAGTTTCTAAAACGAGCGAGAGAGAGAGAGAGAGAGTGGAAGCTAACTGAACTCACCTATGGTGAACTTGTGAAACCGTAGCATATCCATAACACCCACGTGAGCCAATGCACAACTAAAAAGGTCTGGTCTCTGGTTTATACAAGCACCGATCAGGAGTCCACCGTTACTCCCACCTTCAATACAAAGCTTGCTCGGTTGTGTATAACCAGCGGACACCAGATACTCTGCTCCAGCTACGAAGTCATCGAAGCAGTTCTGCTTCTTGGCTAGTGAACCCGCTTTGTGCCATTCCTCACCGTACTCCCCACCACCTCGAATGTTTGCAAAGCAGAAAACAACGCCGAGATGCTTGCTGAGGACAATGCGACTCGCGCTGAAAGATGGTGTTATACTTATGTTGAACCCACCGTATGCGTAGAGCAAACATGGGTGTGACCAATCTAGCTTGATGCCCTTTTTGGCCACAATAAACATTGGTATCTTTGTTCCATCCTTGCTTGGATAGAAGACCTATCAAGAAGAAAAAGCAACTTTATTATAAGAAAAGCAAAAATAATTATGAGCGGGAAAGGATGATTCTACAAGTAAATGCATTGTTGGCGTTAATGAATTATATTGTTAATTTTTTTGTAAATCTTATATTTGTATTACATATTATAAATTTAGTTATGCTTAATCAAACATTACTTTGAAAAAATGTTTAAAAACTGGACCAACTAAAAAGAACAAAATTGGAGAAAAAGATCGTTACTATGAAGATCATATAATTAAATTAGTTATAATCCATTTCGGTGAAGATGATTTAACTAATTTCTATCAATTTAGACTGATTTAAAATGATTTCGGTTACAACCAATTTAAGCTGCTTAGACCAATTTGAAGAACATTGTGTAAATGTGTTACCTGAGTGGCTTGAAATGCTTCCCTGTCAAATCCTGGCACATCAACCTCCCGGAACACCTTAACTTCGGGAGATCCATTAGCTAAGTCACACTTGTAAATCACACCGGGAGTGAGATAGCTAGTAAAGCTAAAGAAGAAGGCATCATCCTTGCGCCGAGCAGTAACATCAGATACTGAACCAATATCTACGTCTAACTGATGAAGCAAAGAACCAGATTCCAACTCCCTAATATGAAGAATGTGCTTAACATCGCTCATATAGCAAACGACCAGTTGATTCCCATTGACAACACACACTGATTCCAAAACATCCTTCTCGTGTTCTTCAATAACGTCGGTCCAACTAGTTGGTTCCTTCAGATCAACTCGGACTAATTTGTACTTGGGAGCATCTTTATTCGTCAAGAAAGTAAACAGAGTCTCATCATTTGAGATGGCAATATACTGAGCGTCGAATGTATCAATAAGCTTGATGAAAGGAAGGAAACTGCTGCTTCCTCTGAAACTCTCAAGACCTCCAGAAAGCGAAGAAAGGTCGCAGTAGTATAGTTTGTTGACAGGGTCACAACCCTCTCCTATGCTCATGATTAAGTACTGCATGAAGGAAACAACATGATGAAATTTAAATAACTAATAACATAAGAACGTGGATGTGTTACCTTCCCATCATCGGTGACTCCAGCTCCGAACATATACTTGGGATTCTCATGATCTCTCCAGCACAAGATATCTTGAGACTGATCAGTCCCAAGGAAATGGTAGTACAGCTCATGATAAAGGTTTGAATTCGTCTCGGTACCAGCATCAATATCCTCTCCCTCCCTGCAGATCAAAAAAGGGCAGAACCAGCTACAACTATCTGAACTACAATAAAAGTCTTCTTCTAACACATGCATTGACTTACTTGGGGGCAGGGTAACGACCGTAGAAAAACCCTTTACTATCATGCGTCCATGTGATCCCACTGAACTTAACCCATGATAAAGTGTCAGGCTCCACTTTTTTATCATCAATCTTGATCACCTTAATCGTCACCCAGTCGCTACCACTTGAGCTAAGACCATAAGCCAAGTACTTAGCATCCTCGCTGATGGAAAACGTGTTTAATGACACTGTTCCGTCATCACTGAGAGTGTTGGGATCAAGCAAGACCTCAGGCTCAGCTTCTAAATCATCCTGAATACACAATACCCAATCAAAAGCCAATGAATACAAAAAAAAAAAACAAAGGTGGAGCAGATAATAGATATACAAAAACAAATGTGCAGACCTGCATGTAGAGGACACTGTGTGCTTGTAGACCGGTGTTGTGGAAGTAGAAGTACTTGTCCCCTCGTCTGAAGGGTGTACCGTAGCGTGGATGGTCTATAAGGGATGTTATGTTGCGACGGAGGTTCTCCTTCGTTTCGCATTTTTCGAGTATAGAATCTGTTAGTCTCACTTGGTTTTGCACAAACTCTTTCACTTCTTCAGCGTCAGGATCCTCTAACCTAAACCAAAAAAGTCAATCTCTAAGTCAATAGACATTTATCGGTTTCAGTTTCTCAAAAATTAAATGAGATGATGAGAACCGGTCCTAGGCATAGCTAAAATGTGACATTTGTTTCGGTTCCCGAAATTTTAATAACTAATATATGTACTAATCTCGTTTAGTTTATCATCAGTGATTGTCTCTCTCGATAAATCTCGGTCGGAACGTAAGATGAACTAGAGAGGTTGCAGTTGAAGAGACGAGACGCTTACCAACGATACGGATCTTTGATTTTGACGCCGTGATAATCATCTACAACGGAGTCATCACGGCGTGCTAATGGATACTGTAGTCGGTCGCCTGACAACACCTTAGAAGAAGACTCCATGGTCGCAGAGATTTGAAGGGAGGAAGAAGACCGAGACTCTGGTCGTTGATTGGAGAAGGTTTTGTTGAGGAGGAGAAAAGAAGACGAAGAAGATTTACGTGAGGTATTTATACGGAGGCTGAAACGGAGTGTTGGGACGGTTACAAACGCGAAAATCTGGGAACGCGCGTTGACTGCAACCGCTGTGAACATTTGGTCTTCTCTTCTCTACCGCTTCTTCTATTCTATCTTCATTCACAAGGACTTTATACATGTTTCGACATTTGTATATAAAAATATACATATATTATTATTCACCAGTCTTTTATACTTTTGGAAAACTGATATTTTTATGTGGTCTAATCCGTCGTATATGTGGAACAAGTATTTTTCTGTGGATACTTTGATAATAACGTAGCACGATTACATTCTTAAGCTGGGATTAAAACCACACAAAGTATCCAAGTTCTAATAAATTGGCTTCAAATAACAGAAACAAAAGAAAAAAATTGAAGATTAAAATTATAGTGTGGGCCTCTCCTGGTGTCTGTCCAGTTCACAGACGATAGCAGAAGTGTAGTAGGCCATAACTATATAAAAAGACTGGGTCTAAAAGTGGAGTAATATCTAATTTGAGGCCCTTAGGGCAAGATTATTGGTTGTATCTTAGGATTATATCTTAGGAATTTTTTAATGTTATTTAGTGTTAAGAAGAGTTGTAATGACTTTTAGGTGAAAAGATGATTTATTGGTTGTATCTTAGGATGTTGGTTCTTAAGAAAATTTTTTTTTTTTTGAAATTGAAATTTATTAAACATAAAAGAAAAGTACACACATTTTATTACATTATTGTTAAAAAAAACATTCATAGAGAAAGTAAAGCAAACACACAAATTTTGAAATCAAATTGGGAGATGTCCAAATTTCTCCCATATATGTTCAACCAAATCTCCTTTTAATTGTAGATGGCCTGGTGTATCCCGAACATCTGCTCGACGTCCAAGTGTGGTACGCAGATTTGTAGCCTGGCTGACAACAAAATTGGGATCATCATCTTCTCTTTGTTGAAAGGCTGCTGCGTTACCATATGTATGTCGTTCATCTTCGACTATCATATTATGGAGTATGATACATGCTCTCATAATATTTCCTATGATGTTTTTATCCCATAACTTAGACGGATTTCTAATAATCGCGAATCTCGATTAGAGGACTCCGAAGGCACGCTCAACATCTTTACGGACGAATTCTTGGTGTTTAGCAAAACAACAATGTTTCTGACTTTGTGGGAGTCGGATAGATTGAATAAAAGTAGCCCATTTCGGATAAATACCATCGGCGAGATAGTAAGCCAAATCGTACTCCCTTCCGTTGACATTGAATTTGACTTCCGGAGCATTTCCGTTAATGATTTCATCAAAAACAGGTGATCTATCGAGTATATTAAGATCGTTCATAGTACCTGGAGCTCCAAAAAATGCGTGCCATATCCAGAGGTCTTGTGAAGCAACCGCCTCCAACACAATTGTTGGTTTGTCGTGTCCTCGTGAATACATTCCTTTCCAAGCGGCTGGGCAGTTCTTCCACTCCCAATGCATGCAGTCGATGCTTCCAATCATTCCTGGGAAACCGCGTTGTTCTCCAATATATAGTAATCTTTCCAGATCCTCCGCCGTTGGATGTCGGAGGTATTCATCACCAAAAAGCTGGACTATTCCGGCGGTAAATTCGACCAAACAACTTCTAGCAGTTGTTTCAGCCATTCGGAGATATTCGTCTACGGTATCTGCACTACCACCATATGCCATTTGACGAATGGCTGCAGTACATTTTTGGAGCGGAGATAGGCCTGGCCGTCCGGCTGCATCTACACATGGTTGAAAATACTCAATTTGTTGAGTAAGAGTATGCACAATATGCAGAAACAATGACTTGTTCATCCGAAAACGTTTCCGGAATATATTGTGCGTGTATGTCGGAGTCTCGCTAAAATAATCATTACATAGCTGTATGTCGCCTTTTTCGCGGTTCCTCTCAATATATCTTCTTTTTTTGCGCTGTTTTCGTTGAGGAATAACATCTGGGAATTGTAAAAATTCTTCAACCATCTGCTCGAATTCATTATCATCATCCTCTTGGCGGTAATGGTAATGAGATGAAGAAGCCATCTTGAATATAAATTAAGACAATAAAAGGAAAGAAAGACTGAAAATAAAACAACAAGTATGGATACGTTGTTTTTGATATGAAAATTTGAGATGTTGTAATTGTAAAGTTGAGATGTTGTAATTGTAATGAGAAACCGTTTCTATTATTTGTAGGCAAAGAAGCAAATAATCTTGTGACCCTTTTGTAAAGCATGTGACAAAGTTAACCACTTTTTTGACATTTTCTGAATTATCACACGAGTTCAATGATTTTGTGGTTAGGTTGAAGTGGTTATATTCACTGATTGTATAGTGGAATCGAACTGACAAAGTCACGGGTTATATTCATGACATATATGGGATCTTAAATTTTGCACAATATATGGAATCGAACTGACAAAGTCACGGGTTATCTTGCACAATATTATACTTAAATTTTCCATGTACTGAACAATTTTTTTAGAAGTGAGTACAATAAATAAACATAAAAGATCACATAAGAAGTTGACATTACGAAAGGGAAATTAGATGTTCAAGTTCACCTAACAAGTTGACACTACATTACAAATAACACATTACACAACGATGAGAAGGATTCCAATAACAACTAAAACCATAACCATAACCGCAACAAACACATCAAACGTAGACCTAGACTTATTCTTAGCCAGCTCACACATCCTCTTCTCCAGTCTACCAAACTGCTGAGAAGTCTCAACCACCATGTTCTCTAAGCTAACTAACCTCTGATCAGTGTCAAGCACCCTGTTCTCTAGGCTAAGTAACTTCTGGTCAGTGTCATTGTCACTGAAGAAGTGAAGAGCATCGACCTTCTCAGCTAACTGTCCAATGTGTCTATCCGCATTCCGCATCTCCTCCATGACTGCATCATCCCACCATTTACACACATGCATCTCACCGTCATCAACATTTGGACAAGTGAAGAATCTACGACCTGGATCTGTTCTATTGTAACACGTACCGATCCGAGGTACACTCCCACAATAGCATATCTGTGGAAAACCAAATTCACTCTCAGGCTGTGGAGGGTACACAGTGTTTTGGTTACCTAACTGAGCTTGGTCTTGGTGAATCAGGTGAGGTAACTGAGCTTGTTCTTCCCGAGTCTGACCTAACTGAGCTTGTTCTTCCCGACTCTGAGCTAACTGAGTTTGGTCTTGCTCAATCAGCCACTGAATCTCGTGGTCACTACTGTCCGAAGAGTAGTCCCCACAAAACCCCACAGAGGATGGTTGTGTTCCGCTGAAACGACCCATTTTAACCTGAAAATATTACAGTAGAAGGTTAATATTCTTGTTATATATAGCAACAAAGAAACCAAAAAAAATTCATCATACAAATGCTCAACAGGGGAACTTGTTATATATTGCAACATAGAAATAACATATACGAGCTTACATATAGCAACAATGAAAACAAGAGTGAACAAGAGTGAAAACAAGAGTGAAATGCATTACAAAGAAACAGAGAATTTTTTGAAAGTAAAATTTTAGCCTAAAGGTGGTAGTTCAACATAGTTCTAGATCAAATCAACGAGTAGCTTATTTTTGGCCTCTTCTTCAGCCTCAGTAAGTTCGGGTTTAGCAAGAAGAGTGTCTAAGATTGCTAGCTTCAAGAATTTCTCTTTCCTGTCTAGATCCTTATTCCTCATCTCCCAAGCCGTGGTGATATCATCAACAGATTTCCCCTTGCCCTTACTCCGTTTGGCTTTTGCCCCCTTGACACCTTCAGGACGTATCTCTTCTTCAACTACATTCTCGTTATCAACTTCAATGGGTTTCCTCTTTGAAATGCCAGCATTATTAGTGTTGTTGAGGTTAAGCCATTTCTGCTCATACCTCAACACACACCACGCATGCTCAAGGGTGAATTTGGTGCCTTGATCAGCGTAAAATATGTCGTGGGCTATCTTGAGAACATCATTCTCATGCTGACCACTACTGACTTGTCGCTCCGCAGCAGCATAGGCACCACAAAACTTGTTAGTCCGGTCAAGTATTTTGTGCCACCTCTGCTTATAGTGGAGATGGTCACTACTTTCAACACCATCTCCACCATTCACAGCTCCAAAGAAAGCATCACCAACTCTTTTCCAGAATGTACCCGCCTTCTGACCATTTCCCACAATGATATCCTTAGAAGTGTTTAACCACGCACTAATCAACATCTCGTCCTCTGCTGGGGTCCATTTATGACGCTTCCCACGCTCCACGGGTGTGTCTGTTGGTGGGGTTTGGACCTCACTTTGTTGAGAACTGATATCAGGGATCTGTGAACTAAATTGAGGGTTTTCATGATTAACATGTTCGTATTGACTGTTTAGAAGGCCCATATATCCAGTGGACTGGCTATACGGAAACCTAGGATCCATTACAAGAGAAAATGAAGAACAGAAAGGGAAGACAGAAACAAGAGAAGCGAGAAAGAAGATAAGAGAGAAACAAGAGAAGAGATTATGATGGGGCTGAAAAAGATAATTGGGAGGCTAGTTAAATAGGGCAGAGCTAACTTAACACAATCGTAATGCTCAACCACAATGACAACTATTACACACTTCACACTTATTACACAGTTATTACACTAACCTACCAACTGCATTAACTAAACTATCTAATCAGTATACAATGGAGAAACTACAAAATAAAACCCATCAAACTCAAAGTCAATTATTTCAATATACTATGGAATCAAACTCGTCAAACTAACTAAACAATCACATCAGTTTACTAACAAGTAGGCATTAATTTCATTACACACAAGAGTTCAACTCGTATTCATTCTCGTTCGTTGCAATCTAACTAGTGTAACTATGTCAACTACATTCCACTTATTTATTTTAACTGAAGTGTCGCTCATAATGTCTACAAAAGTTACTATGTCAACTACATTCCAGAGAAAGGCATAAAGAAAGTAAATTACCTTCAATATAGTTTGGTTGTTGTAGACAGAGGCGAGAAGGAGAAGAGGATTGCAGTTGTTACGCCAAACCGTAGCTTCCAGTAGACGAACCTCACCTATTAAGATCACCTTCAAAAGAAGCACCAAATTTATATCAGATTATTCGGATTTCACCAGAGTTCAATAACAGAACACACAAGTGTTAAAAAAAACGACACAAGAAACACAAAAAACAACTGAATGATCAAAATAAGAACAAACATATACCAGTTAAATTCGTTCAAAAACATAACACATATAACAGATCAACAACAAAATTGTGATCAGAATAATCACACCAAACGAATAAATTACATAAAACATCCAACCAAATACTTGCAAATCATACCTCGGGAGGAGATAAATCGGGAGCCGCCGTCGAGAGGGAGAGAGCCGTCGAGACAGAGAGAGAGCCCTGGAGATTGACAGAGCCGTCGAGACAGAGAGATAGCCGTCGAGAGCCGTCGAGACAGAGAGATAGCCCTCGAGAGTGAGAGAGAGCCGTCGAGGCAGGAAGAGCCGTCGAGAGAGAGATCCGCCGTCGAGAGGGAGAGAGCCGTCGAGAGAGAGAGAGCCGTCGAGAGAGAGACGCCCGTGGAGAGAGAGTGCCGCGGAGAAGAGAGAGAGCCGCGGATCGTAAATGAGCCGTCGAGACAGGGAGAGCCGTCGAGAGAGAGAGCCGCCGTCGAGAGGGAGAGACCCGTCGAGAGAGACAAGTCCGTCCTGAGAGAGAGAGCCGTCGAGGGAGATGACGGCGGAGGAGATGAGAGCCGTCTACAGAGAGAGCCCTCGAGAGAGATGACTCCGGAGGAGATTAACAGCCGTCGACGAGATGAATCGAAGAGAACGATGACTCCCCACCAGATGAGAGCCGACGAGGAGATTGAGACAACGACAGAGACGATTAATCGGAGAGAACGACGCACAGAATCAGTCGCCTTTTCAATCGCCGACAGGAGCTCGAGAGAACGAGAGAGACGAAGAAAGCCCTAGATCTATTTCACTTCGGTGAACCCCTCACGATTTTTTCATCCTCCACTCTCAGCTTGACACGTTTAGCTTTAGGACAAAATTATTTGCTTCTTAGTTTAGACGCTTTCTTCATATTTCTTACACTTTCTGATTAAAATTAAATCATATTATTGCTAAGATATATCGTAAGAAGCACCGATAATCTTGCCCTTATTAGACTTCAGTCCACTATATAAAAGCTCAATCACCTCACGTTTTCTCACGAGTTCCTCCAAAACTGTAACATCTTTTTCTCTCTATTACGATTTACGAAGGTTTGCAGACGCTTAATCATTCGCTAAACTATAGACTCCCCACATCGAAAGTTACTAATGGACTAGTTAGTATTTATAGATCTATACCCTAGTTAATCCGTAGAACCGTTGGCACATGATTAATTACGTTAAAACATGATATAATATTTAAAATACTGAGGCTGACAATGTAAACATACAGCAGCTTGCTTCTTGCTAAATATAATGCGATAATATTTGCAAAAACAGTCTCTAACCATGGAAAGCCTAATTAATCAAAATCGACATAAATAAGACAACTGAATATAGAAATGTATGAAAAAGGTATAACGATAATAGTGATGATCTATTTTGAAGTAATACTCACATTACTAATAACATATTAGTCAAAAAATACTCATCAGAATGTTAGAACACATATTATCAGTGCCGGCCCTGGCCACAAGCAAGGGAAGCATGGGCTTCCAGCCGTTACAAAAATATATAATTTAGCGGCCAACAAATTTGCAAATATGACTTTATCCTAGTGGTCTTTGGAGTAATTGCTCAGGTTTAAGTGTTGGGTTCGACACCCATGGCTGCAAATCTATATTATTTCGGCCTTTATTTCATTTTAGCTTCTAGCCTTCGAAAGTGTAGGAACGGTACTGCATATTATCACAAAAATATCCCTGCAACTTTACATACATGTTTACATTCCAACTTCAAACATATAAAAAAAACATCACAATAACTAAGAAAATAGCCAATTTAAGGATGAACTTGATTTTTCTCCAACCTTGTTATCATATTGAGCACTATCATCATTGCAATTGTACAAATATAAACAAGTAACAACTAACCACTTTCTATATGCACATAGATTCAAATTAACTTCAATAAAAACAAAACATCATAATAACATTGTGTGGGCTTAAAAAAACATAAAGGTAGAGTAAATTCTTCTTTTCCATTACCATATTCTCCTGTGATTTCAATCTAGCTGTACATATTTTTGAGTAATGGGTCCTCTTTTACGAATAATATTACCTTTCCTAGATGAGGTAAACGTCCCCAACGCCACCACTACTTCAAAACTGCACACTGGTCAACGCCCCTAAAAGTTAGAAGATGTTAAGTTTTTTTACAATCAAAATGTGGTCAATCTAAGAAAACCACCAACAGATTAGAGTCTCAACCAAGGGAAGCAACAAAACTTCAGAGAGATCAATCAATTCAAAGGAGACAGGAATGTCAACTAACGACTGCTACAAATATACAAGTACATATATTAAGGTTGAGTAGATTCGATATAATATTATTATAATACCATATTTCTTCAAACTTGGATCTTGGTGTTCATCAAATGATCTGGATCACCATGAGCCTCACCTCTTGTATACATCAAATCATGAGGGGTTTTACAACGAAACCCTAACAGATTTCTATTGGCAATATGCCCACCTCCACTCAGAAACACAAAGGTCGACACACACTTATAAAGAGAGGAGGTGGACAGAATGCCAAAGATCTCTGTAAGAAACTCTTTTGTCAAACCCACATGATCAAAGCTTTTCTCTCTTTCCTTTCCGTCATATGTAATCAGGAGAGGTACACAATAATGAGGAAAGGTTTTTATTTTGACTTCAAGGAAAAAGGTTTTCATACAAAAGAAGAGAACAAAAAAAAGGCAAGAACCTACAAAGAGAACAATAGATGAGAGAAGTGAAAGATGGGGAAGAGTGAGGGTATTTATTAGGTTGTGAAAGAGGCAGATGGGTTTCTCTTAATGATGGTGATGTACAGTTGTTGTAGCAGGAAATTTATGAACCATGTATTATTAAAAAACGAAACCCTAGATTATGATGTCACAAAAGCTATGGAGAAGATGTAACAAAAATCTTCTCGAAAGCTGGAATTTTGCGAATATATTTTTAGATCAAATGAAAGAGTGATCTGCACAAAAAAATGAAAGTTGATCCATTTAAAAATTCGGATTCGAAAAGACATAAGATCTAGTTTGGATTTTTATTTGAGGTATTTAGTTTACCTTTCTCATGTTTTTTTCGTTAACAAATGTCAAAAGAAATTCAACGGGGTTCTCTTACTGTTCGGTTTCCTTTTTCATACCCTTTCTCTGACCACAAATTAAACAGCTCCATTTCTAATTGACATTTTTCGCTTAACTTTGGTCTATTTCCAAATGATCACTGTTAAGAATATTAATTTCTAATGATATTGACTGAATAGAGTAAAATGAAAAAGTTATTAGGCTGTTACTCGATCAACAAAATTTGGAATTGGAATATGTGGAATGGGTATTCTATTTCATTCCAAAAAAATAACGTCAATTATAATGAAAGATTCATAAAACATTTTTTGGGATAAATGGAAAGAGATCATTTCTTAACAAAAATATTCAGCAACACAAATGTTGAGGAATACGTGAAATGAGTGGAATGCTTAATTTTATTATTAATTCAATTTTTTGGCATAATTATTAACTCAACTAATCTTTAATTTTTATCTATATTCCATTCATTTCAATTCATTTTATTCATGTTATTCCATACAATGGTTTTCAAGTTACACCCTTAGTTTTATTGACAAACTGCGTAACAAGCATTTTTTTTAATTTTGTTATGGAACTTCAGAATGCTTAACATAAAATGTAGACTTTACCTTAAACTATCAAATAAAAAATTAACTCAGCAACGCTAAATACTTAAAACATAAAATGGTTATAGGCTTATAACTAACTGTTTTTCTAACTTGTCTCTAAAATCTGTTACAATCTTAAATTTAAGTCACGACTTTTTGAAGCTGTGTTGTACGTAGATTGATATTTTTTATTTGAGATGTGTCAGTGAGAATAAACGTTTAGTGCTCGAACTCATTGAGTCCCTATATCTAAATGGTAGTTGTGTCCATAACAACCATTGATTATACTCGCACGTTGGGTGATAGAAGGTTCTTTTTAATCGATACATGGTCCGACGTACAAGCTTGTTATTTATCTCCCTAACTCCAAATTTTATGTCTTGGACACATTACGACACGTACCAAATTATTTTGAAGCTAGCTAGTAAGACAACCTTATATTTCTTAACTGAAAATTAACAGTTCAATTAACATTCTTAGCAAAAAGAAATAGTAAGAATCAATAGAGAGATTGTTTGCTTATGATTTTCAAAACATTTTGAAATCTATATAGATTGTTTCGCTTTAAAAAAAAATGTATGTAGCAAAAGAGAACCAAAGAAACACGAAAAGAAAAACGTTTTTTTTTTCTTTTAGCATCGAGAAATATTTGTTTTATAAGTACCATAGTAGTATATTGTTGAGAATCATGTAAATTTTGCAATGTCTGACTTCTGTTCATGTGCGGCAACTTCCAACTTATGGGTCCATCTATTTCTCTCTGGTCCACCATCGAGTGGATTGCAGAATCCAAGGCTACGTAAATTAGGTCTCGGCACGAATCGATCGGATATTCGGATTTTTGAACGTATTTGTGATTTGTTTCATATGCTACAGATATCTTTTTTCCGATTTGCTTTGTTTTGAAAGATATGGATATTCGAAAAAACGGGAAAAATAAATAGATATTTGCGGATATTTTCGAATATTTGCGGATATCTCATTTATTTTGATTAACACAAATGATCTTGAATATTTGATACATTTTTTTTGTAAAATATGTTTTTACATGATATATAAGGTAAAAAATAAAACAAGTAATGAATCTACATATTTTATAAACTTTTCAAACATAGCTAACAATTATAATAACATAAAACTTAATGAAAAATTATAATTATCAAAAAATTTGTTTCTTCCTTTTATGTAATAACTAGATATGGACCCGTGCGTTGCACGGGTTTTGATTAATGTTTTAAATTCATTGTATGATTTTGTATATATTATGTGAAAATTATTCAAGGAATAATAATTATTTTACTCACATAAGTTTTGGTTATTATTCCTATTTTAACAATTATGGCGCATAAGTGAAATGGGTTATTAGCAACTTTATATATAAAATTAGAGAAAAGAGCTATTCTCAAAAATTCAAATCGAGCTCAATGTAAATAAATACGAATAAAGGAACATACAAAGAATTTAAAAGTTTAAGCAAACTAATTAAGTTAAAGACAACGTCATACACTTTTTTTAGCTCTTAATTTAATGCATGTTTGCATTCATTATCTATGTTATTTTTCTTGTTCAAACATATTCTAATGCTTCCATGACAATTTAGTAATGTTTTGTGTTGTCATTGTAGGATCTCGAAATTTTTGTGTGCATTCGTTAGCATTTATATATTTTAGTTTGTATGGGTTTATTCATCTTTAAAATATCTCAAGTTAGCAGCTCTATATATTTCTCTATCTTTTCTCATAAAACAGAATTATATTATAAATTTGAATCTCTTGATTTTATAATTTTAATAAGGAAAAAAAAATCTTAGATTTATTATAAAATAATCAGTTGTATTCTAAGGTTTTTATACTCTGTTTAAAAAATCTCGACTACTATTCTTTAATAATTTATTTTTTCTGGTTTTAATTTTTATGATTATAATATGAATTTTTTACAACTCTCTTTTGCTTAGAATTTTAATAAGGGAAAATATCTAGATTTATCATAAAATAATCATTTGGATTCTTAGATTTTTTTATACTGCTATTTTTCATAATTCTGTTTTCATGATATTTAAAAAATAAAAATTAGAATTTCTTAAAAAAGAAAATTATTTTCATATAGATTATACAATTTTATAATAATTATTAGTATATTTTTTTCGTTAACAATATTTTATTTGAAACATACGAACGAAAATTACTATTAAATAACTATGATAATTCTATTGTTCATGTTTTTTTAAAAGGAAAATTATTTTCGTATCACTTTTACAAATTTCTTTTCTTTCAGGATTTAAAAAAGGAAAATAATATTAAATAATTACTGTATGAATTGTTTTTTGTTTAATATATTTTGTTTAAAACTTAAAAAGGAAACATACTATTAATTAAATATTTAATAAAAAATATTATTTAACACATGTCACAATTTTAAATATACAATTGCCATGTGTCACAATCATGTTAATTAGTAACTTTGAAAACTAAGTTTTATATACTATCAAATAAAATTTTATATTATTTTTTTTAGGATTTTAGAATATGAAATCACTATCATATAATCTATTACAATTATCTCATGTTTAGAATTATTTTTCAGTTAGTATTAAGTAATTTTTAAAATTACCATTTTAACAAATCGTATCACTACTATTTTTACAAATTTTTTGTTAATGAAATAATTATTAATATCATCCTCATCGTATAATATCTCTTTTTATGATGTTTAAAAAAAGAAAAATTACTATCAAATATTATTTAAGATTTATAGAATCTTAGAAAATAAAAACTAATATTACATAAGGTTTTTTCAGTTATATTTTTTCTTGGTTCAAAAACAATTACTGTCAGATAAGTATTTTCAGTTAATAATAACTATTTTAATTTTTTTCTATTTTTAAAATTCTTTTTTTCAATGTAAAGTTGTTATTTTAAAAATTTGATATTTATTTGGGGAAATTTCACTTATACCACTTTGTAAAAGATAATGTAATAGTATTTTTTCTTTTTTTTTTTAAATCCTAAAAAGAAACTATAAAGCATAATTTTTTTTAAATAATAATTTTCCTTTTTTTAAATTGTAAAGTAAAAATATATTATATTTTTGACACATGTCACAATCTTAATTATATACTTGACACGTGTCACTATCGTGTTAATTAGTAACTTTGAAAACTAAGCTTTATATAATAAGATTTTATATAAGTAATAATATGAATAGAATTTGTCAATTCATATGTTAGAATAATAATTATATAATTATACATTTAAAACTTTAAATATAATCAAGATATACATGTATTTGTGTATTACCAGATCAGATCAGATATCCGCTTTCCAAAATTTTAATACTTATGATTTTTTTTGATTTTAATGGATATTGATTTTTAGCATTTGGTTTGTTTCGGAAGCTTACGGGTATCTGAAATTTTCAGATCGAATCAAAATGAATAACAAATCGAATCAAATTTAACGGATAAAATACCGAGTGTAACACAAAAATTTAGAATAAAATATACATAGTTTTACCTTTTGACCTAGAAATACCACAAATCTCTTCAGCATAAGGTCCAAATAAAAAAGAAGAATAATGTCCGTCCTTATTGTTTTCATATTTGAATGTCAAATGGCAAAATGCAATTAAATTGACATTCGTTTCTATAATCATATTTCCCTTCTGTCCATTGATATGTCGCACTCATCGCTCCCAAAACCTGCAAAGTCTCATTTATTCCTTGTGACAATTTGTCTTGAAATCTTTATCTTTCTTTCTTACTGTATTTTACTCCCTTCGCTTCATATTGAATTTTATTCTAACCTTTAAAATTTATTCCATTATAAGTAATGGAACATATGGAGTATTCACCAGTAGTATTTTCTTTAACGGAACCAACTCCAATAAAAATGGACTTTTATTATTAGTAGTACTAGTGTGGATGTGAAAACAAATGCATGCCTTGCGTCATTAACTGCAATACCTCATAATTTTCCCCACTATTTATTGCCTCAAAATCTACCATTCCCATCTAACTTCCTCAACATTAAATTCTAATTCATCTGTTTCATTTTATTTCTTATTTAGATTTATGTACATAGATTAAAAATATATTTAATTTTGTATATTTCAAAATAAAAATAACATTACTTATACACCTAATCACATTTCAGTCATTAGAAAAATGAATAGAAAAATCTTTTTAATAAATTGTAATCATAAAACGATAATTATTTTGAAAACAATTTGTTTACTCTAGATTAACAATTAAACTGAAACGGAAGAAATTACATTTTACTGAAACCATTTTCATATCATACACTATATTCAGTTACTTCGACTTTATTCACTTCTTTGAATTATGCAAATAAGTCTTATACATATGTTTTTACCAAAACAAAACAAAATCATCATAAGTATGTATATGTCTAATTACTGTCACTACTACTAAATATCTATTAATAGTATACATTCTGTTTTACTATTTCAGTTTCAGAAAATAATTGTTGCTTGACACAGATAGATTTTTTTATGTTTTCTATATATTTTGTATTGTTTAATAACAGCACATTTTAATTTTTTTAAAAACAATTCTGAATTATTATTGATGAAAATGTAAATTTAAATTATCTTCACATACATTAATATGTATGATACAAATTTAATTTGAATATTAATATGCTTATACATTTTAATTTTATTTTAATAGAATGAATAAGTATTTATTTTGGTTGTAAGGATGCAACAACTTGTTCAAAATCACTAACATATAGTATTAATTTTCAGTATATATTATAATTTTAAGTATTTTTTAGAAACAGCTGTATGATAGAAAGTTCAATTTTATACTGCAAATTTTAATTTTCTATCAAAATGCTTTATTGTAATTTTCTGAGAGAAAATTAATGACAACGTTAATATATAATTATTGTTTAATCTATTTTATTGTTTAATGTAAAAAGCTTTCGTAATTTAATATTTTAAATTTAATAAGGTTTATTGTGTAATTTAATACGCTGACAAAATAGGTTTCGTATTAATGATGTTTGTTTGAGTTTGTATTTTATAGGTAAAATCGTTTCCATATATCCTGATCTTTCGTCGTTTGACTTTAAAGAATAAAAAAACAGAAACAAAAAAAAGTAACGTCGGGTTTGTCGGATTGTGAAATGTCAGTGATATGATTGAAATTATTTAAGAATTAGCTGTCGCATTTTACTGCCAGAACATTGCCTTGCTATCGATGTTTTTTTTTCTTGAACTTCATGCTATCGATGTTTCTTTTTTGTAAACCAAACATGCTATCGATGTTATGTTCAAATAATAATATTTCCTGGTATATATTCAATTTTTTTTTTCTTTTTGCTTAAAATATGTTCAAATTTGTTAAGACAAGATGGACATATATATTTAGTCAAAAAAAAAAGAGATGGGCTATATACATAAATAAACTGACATTCGTATTTATAACAGTGACAAATATGAACAAGAAAATGTTATTCACGCCCTTTTTATTGAATCATCCATGACCAACTAGTGAAAACATTATTATGTTTTCAGAATTAAGGGATGAGAACTCGATTATGAAAAGGTACACATTTGCTTCACTTTTAGTAAGCCTTTTTATTTTCCACTCCATCATTCTCGTATTTAATTCTCAGACTTCCCACAAGTGAAGGGATTTGCCACTATACTCCTCAGTGACTCAGTCTTAGCTAATTTCACTGGACTTGAATAACTTAATATCTAAACATACTTATAATATGCTTTTTTGTTAAAGGGTTTTTATAATAATATGGCTGTTGGCAGAAAAAAGCAAGAACAAAAAAACTCGTATTCGAAAAATGAAGGGGTTTATTTGCACATATTTTTAGTGTTGTCTACAGGTTATCTGTATGAATTCAAATGTAGAGGTGGATTTTTTTTTATCATATCATTGAGATGGACATATAACAAAAAAAATCGTACACATGCACATATATGATACAGATACAGAAATTACATATCGTGATGAATATATTAGCATAGCATGTTATAACATATTAAATATATATCATTCGTTTAACGCAGAGACCGATGCCTGGACAGATGCTTTTTATCCCAGCTGCATGATTGCTGAACTGATATCGTACTCCGTTAATATGCTGTAAGATACCATTTTATTATTAAGAACAATGTTTTCTTAATAAACTATGCGTAAGTTACTAAAAAGGCAACAAAAGTAAAAGAGAAAATGCAGAGATCAGCTGGCAAAATATAATTGCGAGTAGTGACTTTATACAAAGGAGGAGCTAATTGGGTTGTATATTCATATATGCTATGTTTCGATTCTTATTAATATATATGCTTTGTTAGATCATTTATAACCCATAGTATTATTTTAGTGTCAAAACTACGTTATTTTAGTAACTCAAACTAAAAATATATTATTTTCCAACCACAACACCAAATCTCACATTATTTATTTTAATTATTATATTATTAAATTATAATTTACAATATAACTAATAATAATTATTTACAATATATTTACAATATGAGTAGTAATGATTATATAGTTATATTACATTCAAAAAGATTATAATAACTTAATTAGTTTACAACAAATAGTTACTATATTTCAATATATGATAATATTTAAATAATATATATTTAATAACATATTTTGTATATGATATTTTATCATAAATATCTGACTTAATATTTATATCTATCTATTTATTTCTTCATTTGTTATTAATTTAGTTTAATTTTATTAATAAAAATAAATAGTATTTAGTGTGGTGAATAAGATCACACCAAATTTTGTAATACTATTCATTCATATAAAATAGTATAATGTTTATGTTGGATTAGAGATGCTGTTAGCCTTATTAGTATCTTTAAGAAATAAGCAGTTCTCCCAGCTGTAAGCTTATTTTTTTGGTTCCCAGTTTTATGTTTCGATTTTCTTCTATTTTGGTATAATTTTCTTTTATTTTTGTCAATGAGATTTTATTTATCTACTGCACATGTTAACGATGAAATCCCCATGTATTAAAAAATCAAAGATTCACACATACAAGACACAAAGGACGACCAAACACCCCACGAAGCCCAAACTTGACATGTATTAAGAGAATTGTGTGTAAATGTATCATTTTGGTTTGCAATGATCAAGTCAATGCTATTTCTCGTTTATAAAAAAAAAATTGTAGATACGAAGTTTCAAAAAAAAAAAAAAATTGTAAAAACGATTAGCTTAAAAGCAGGTACGATGTATTTATTTTTACTATTTTCTGTTGATAAAATTCTTAGTTGGAACGCTTATATTTCAATCATGTACCTTGTAAACTACGCAACCACACCATCCTTTAGCAACTCTTCAACCCACATCATATTTTAGCAAGACTTTCCCATGAGTTTAGCGTGCACTGTACTAGCAAGACATACGTAGTGCTCTAAATATCTCCACACAACAGATGTTTAATTGTATTCTCTCCCTGCTATAAAGTGCATAATCTCTCCCTGCTTGATTAAGTAACTAAGCTAAAACACTGATTCTGTGTTAGAACAACTCAAAATTTGCTTTTCCATGGACATGTTTGTGCTCGGGCCGAGCTTATATTCTTCCATCGGAATTAAGAACCTTCAACTCATACTCAGTTTGACGTTGTATAGTCAAATGATGAATTAGTCTTTACGGCAGTCACTTGAAAACAGATTCCGGACCTGACAACGTCTCTGCTGCTCACTTGATAGATCTCTTTATGTTGTTTGCCTCTAAACATTCTCACCACCTCTTGCCAAAGGCAAGCTCTCTCTGCATCATTCTCATCCTTGTCAAAGTATTTCAGCTTGAAACAAACCTTGACTCTTTAATCCCACAAGATTTCACATTCACACTGGAATTAATCTTTCTTTTCCTTTTCATCTTGAAGTTTTACGCATGATCATGATTGTTCCAAGCACAACCTCTCACTCTGATGGACTTTCTTTCATCAAATTAAGAATATATGATGTTGTCTCTCCAAGTTCTGCTTCCGATTATTGATTCTGCTGGACCCATCTCCTCTTGTGGGTATTTAAAGCAAGATCAAGTATCTGCTACGACAGATACTACTTAAACACTTCAACTTTTTAAGTAGGCTTTCACATATGACAAAAATCCATGATTTACTTCCAGAAAATGATTCTCCATTCTTAGTTGGGAATACAACAGATTCTTAGTTGGCAATTCTGAGCAAGATCTTTCTCATGATGCATTTTTTTTCTTTACGACCGTATTCCTCTAACAGCATCTGATGCTTACAATCACTTCTTGGACACATGTAGCTTAGAGAATGAGACCCTCTCTCTCTCTCTCAAGGTCTATTGCTCAGATTAGGTAAAGTTACTTCGTAAGTTCTTTTTCACGTGCCTTTTCAATAGAACCCTAGACGCGCTTAACCATTTCATGTCACCGCTTTCTTGTACTTATACCCTTCTAGGATCAAAACCCTCAGCTCCTCAAGTCCATTAATCTCTTTTTATTAGTTATACTTAATTAGACATAAAGTCCATATGGCTATTCGTTTGATGGCTGCAGCCCAAGAACTCTGTCTTCCTTTAATAAGACTCCTTATGCCTCGTCAGTACTTTGTAACGAACAAACGTGACTTCACATAACATCTTGTGTTACCTATACCTTACATTAATTAAACATGTGTTCTTCAAACTCCACATCAGTCATCAAGCTCAAACTTGAGCAACGTATCTTGTATATTTCTCTTTTTCTTAGCAACTCCACATCAACAAGTTCCAAGTTCCAGCATCAAGTTGATGGTCTATTCTGACATCATATAAAGCTCAGTCACCACAACTCTTTAGATTGAAACTCAGACCATTTTAAACACAGTTGTCATATCTTGTGTGCTTAGATGTCTAAGAATATACACTGGAAACATATATGGAAAGCATCTCATGTAATGTATCATTTTCTCTTTTTATTAGAAAATATAAATCAAGGTAGCTTGAACCATTTTTAGTTATTTCCAAATGTATGAAGCATTGTTTCGACGAGCGTTAATTCATTCATTACAGGTTTCCTATCGAACATATCAGCTGGAGATCCAAGTCGTATGTGCATTATAGTCTACAGTTGGAATGACGTGAATAGCTTAACATCAGATTTATAAGATCTTAATATTAATCAGACCAATCTTTACCGAACTTATCCTCCCTAATGAATTAAATAGGTCGGGTGCAAAAAGAGCACGTGACCGATGTAAAAAATGAAGCCATAGTGTGGAGCGATCAAAGATTCGTCTCGACATACAGACAGATTGCATAGCACGTAGTCATGTGGCATGATCATCTGAGTCATGTGGTATTACCGATCTACCACAAATCATAATTTAATTAAAACAATAATTGGATAGTCCAAGAACCAGCTGCTAAAACATTATTTAATTCTATGAGCTCACGGATCCTGGACCAGTATAACGACGGAGCTTACTATGTTATTGGCGATTATTATTTTATCACACTAAGCACGACTTCTCCACAACTAAGGAGCTGACGTCCTGATTAACGTGGAAAGAGTGAAGTCTGTAGCTTAGGATCACATAAGATTATCTCGATCGACTTTTAGGCCTAGAGGAAAAATGATCTCATCGCATATCAGGTAGTCATCCATATCCTATTAATCAACGAATCTACACATAAATTGAGTCCGTAACCTAAAAATGTGCATTAGTTTTGTTGTCATTTCATTGTTCATTTTCAAATATGATATTTTTTTTTTTTGAAACTGGCTTCATCAAATATGATATTATGCTGATGAATATTTTTTTTAAACGAAAAATCATGATACATTTCAAAGGAGATCTACACATTCACCTAAATGAAAATAATTAGTTTTTTTATATTGGCAGATTTTAAAAATAATTTCAAAATTATTTTTGTCAAGTCACCTTATCAATTCTAATAATAAAATTTTGCGATGTATAACTAGAAGATATAAGAGAGAGGGCTACACTATGGATTTTAATTTTTGATTTGGTTTTGGATTAGGTTTTAAATTTACAAATACTTACATCCAAAACAAAACTAAATTTATTATGGATAGTTTGGTTCTAATTCAATTTTGACATAAAATTTAATTTCAGTAAACTATACTCATTATTAAAAAAACTTGATTTTCAATATTTGTTTTTTGGTTCAATTCAATATTTGTTTTAATTACAATATACTAACATATGATTTAATTCCTAAAATAGTTTTTTGGGTTCAATTCAACATTTGTTATAATTACAATATACTAACATGTGATTTAATTCCTAAAATAGTTTATTTTGGATCAGATCGGCTCTATAATTAATCGGATGTAAACATCCTACACACTAGTAGTAGTGGACAACTAATCTCAGTTATCTTATTTCCTAAACCCGATTATTTATTTACCTATTCTGCACATAAAAACCAGTAACCCCGTTAGACAATTAAAGAGTCGTAACCTCAACGTCTCTTCTCTTACTCTTCTCCTCCTCCTCCTCTCTCTCTCCTTCTTGAGGAAACAAATGGACTCTGTGGCGCTATACTGCACCGCCGCTCTCGTAGCCTGCGGCGGCCTCTACTGGTTCATATGCATCCTAGGTCCAGCAGAGAGAAAGGGCAAACGAGCCTCAGATCTCTCCGGAGGCTCAATCTCCGCCGAGAACGTCAAAGACAACTACAACCAGTACTGGTCCTTCTTCCGCAAACCTAAAGAGATCGAAAGCGCCGAGAAAGTCCCAGACTTCGTGGACACGTTCTACAACCTCGTCACCGACATCTACGAGTGGGGGTGGGGACAGTCTTTCCACTTCTCCCCTTCCATCCCTGGAAAATCCGACAAGGAAGCCACGAGGATCCACGAGGAGATGGCCGTTGACCTCATCAAAGTCAAACCGGGACAGAAGATCCTCGACGCTGGCTGCGGAGTAGGCGGGCCCATGAGAGCCATCGCGGCCCATTCGAAGGCCCATGTCACGGGGATCACCATCAACGACTACCAAGTCAAGAGAGCGAAGCAGCACAATACGAAAGCGGGGTTGGACTCTCTCTGCGACGTCGTTTGCGGTAACTTTTTAAAGATGCCGTTTGGTGAAAACACGTTCGATGGTGCGTACTCTATAGAAGCGACGTGTCACGCTCCCAAGCTAGAAGAAGTGTACGCGGAGATCTTCAGGGTGATGAAACCTGGATCTTTGTACGTTTCGTACGAGTGGGTCACGACGGATAAGTACGTGGACGATGACCAAGAACACAAGGAGGTGATTCAAGGGATCGAGAGAGGAGATGCTCTTCCTGGTTTGAGAAGTTATTCGGATATCGCTGAGACTGCTAAGAAAGTAGGGTTTGAGATTGTGGACGAGAGGGATTTGGCTAAGCCTCCGGCTAAACCGTGGTGGAGCAGGCTTAAGATGGGCCGTGTTGCGTATTGGAGAAACCATGTTGTGGTTGTGGTTCTGTCTGCTATTGGGGTTGCACCTAAAGGAACGGTTGATGTTCATGAGATGCTGTTTAAGACTGCTGATTATTTGACTAGAGGTGGTGAGACTGGAATCTTCTCGCCCATGCATATGATCCTCTGTAGAAAACCAGAGAAAGCTCCTGAATGATTGAGAGGATCTACTTCTTCTTGTTATTTGTTTTTTTTAATTCGAAATTTCATGTTTAACAACTGAAGCATCTTTTAGTATCGTAGTTGTATCACTTTGATGTTCGTGTACCCTTTTATTATTTTGTTTTTCAATTTGATTTGTTTTGATTTTTTAATTGATGTTACTAGAATCACTTAAATTTGTTCTTTCGATATAATTTCAAAAATCAGTCGCCGGGGAAATGATCGGAGCTATCTGCATTAGTTTTCGGTCTTTCCACCGTAGGATCAAACCAGAATGGAGTCATGGACCGTGGAGACCTGCCGTTTACTGCGCCGGTGAATAGCATAAGTTAAGTACGTGTAGTGTCACTTTTGAACTTTGTAAGTCAATGAATTGTTTTATTGTTTAGGACGTGCTGAGGTCTCCACATCGGGTTAGTTGATAGTGGTAAGTGACTAAGTTGAGTGGTCGTGGGATTTGTGGGCCGTCCGATATTTTATATTTTAGTGTCAACCGTCTGACAAATTTAATTTTAAAAGTTGATTTTGGATATTAGATTAATGGTTTGTTTGTCGCATTGTTGTAGTGGGTTGATCGTGGTCGTAAAAAGTGTCTTCTAAAACCACTTGTAACTTTCTAAGTAGTACCCAAGTTTTGTATTGATTTGAAAAGTTGATTTGTATTTTAGATTAATGGTTTGTTTGTCGCATTTCAGTAGTGGGTGGATCGTGGTCGTACCACGCGCAGTCCAGCTATAAAGTGTCTTCTCAAGCCACTTGTAACTTCTAAGTAGTACCGAAGTTTTGTATTTGATTTAAAGAGATTTAGTATTAATTAACAAGAGTTTGGGTCGAAACAAGAATGGCTTATTGATGAGATGGGCTAAAGGCATATACTTTATCGGCCTGTCCCATTGCCATTTTACTATTACTATAGGGTACTAGAATGTTTGAAACACATAAAATACACGTCCAGCGTTTTCTGTTTGTCAATGGACCTTTGGATCGGACCTGAGAGCTGCATGGAAGAGCTGACGAGGAGAGAAGCTAATAGACGAGAACCGCAGTAGAGCCGTGGAGGCACGCTGATTGTGCTCGACGTTGGTCTGATACACTGTGGCCCCTGCGTCAAGGTTTATCCGACAGCACTGAACCTGTCCCGGTCGATGTCGGAGACCGTCGTGTTCGCTAGAATGAACGGAAACGAGAACGATAGCTGCATGGAGTTTGAGTTTCTCAAGGACATGAATGTTATCGAAGTACCCACTTTCTTATTTATTCGAGACGGGGTTCTGGTAAAGGAGAACTCATTGGAGAGATTCTCCGGTATTCAGGTGTTCGTGTCACTTACTAAATTGTAAACTCCATTTACTAGAAAGAATTTTTTTTTTTTTAGGCTTCGAACCATCCGAGACCGGTTTATATAGAAAACCACGAAATGTGGGATTCTTGGTTTGTTTGGCTTCGTCCTTTTAACTTTGAAGGCACGGAATATGAGTATTTCGATAAGAGAATGAGATGTAAATTGATTTGTGTCTAACCAATGAAGATTTTGTGTTATTCTATAGAATAAAATTATAAGCATTAATATCATTTTGTACTTATGTGATACGAAGGCATATGTGTTTTTCAATGGTTGGATTGGGAATTACATTTAACAAATGGACTATTTGGTGGTGAAAAGCCATTGGCTCTTGTCATATACATTGTCATCTGTCACCATATAGGAAAGCAAAATCAATTTGTAATTGTAACTATAAGAATGTAACTGATCAACAGCTTTTCCCAAGTCTCACCTACCATTCGCAAGAAGGTGAGCAAAACACTCACATGCCGCAAGATCAATTAAGCCGATCCAAAACAATTCAAGAAATAGAGTGGACTGAAATTCGAAAGAAGAGAGAAACATATCCCAAAACTCATTTAACTTAATCTCCATCACTAGTTTAATGTCACTTTTAAGTTTCCATTATAGGTTGAGAGTGTTGTAATCTTTCTAGCTAACTTGACAAAACTATATGGTCCTTAAAACTATATCCGTTACATTTACGCTGATGTATCAAATATAGTTAAAAAAAATGGATTTAGTGAGAGAGAGAGATTTTATTTGCCATGTAGCAAAACTCAACCAAATCATATATTCACAAAGACTAACTAATGATGTAATATACTGATCATCAGCACCATTCAGCACATACACATCATAACGAAATCAAGATTCACTCTGTATAATTAACGAACATTATATGATAAAATCTGCAGTGATATGTATATTGAATAAAAGGAGAGAAACTTTGGAATATGATCAAGAGGTATGAAGATGAAGTGGTTTTGGTGGATCCATGTTTCTTCTATTCCACAAGCTAACTTCATTCTTCGGCGTCATACTCAACGGAGCTGAGAACGGAATAATTATGTCATCTTTTTCCTCTTCTTCCTTGTCTCTTAAGTAACCTCCTCTCTTCTCATCATCGGAATAGTAACCACGGCGATGATCAGCCGGAGACTCTTCTTCACGTTTCATCTCAACCTCCCAGTCAAATCTTCCTAAACCATCACGGCCGCTCGCAAACTTCTTCATCTGACCTAAAGACGGCACCGCCTCGGAGGAAGCCACCGTGACCGTGACCGGATCTTCAGACACAGCGGCGGGATGGGGTTTAATAGACGTGTTACTTCCAGCCGCTGACGAGGAGAACGAGAAGAGACGCTTGAACTTCGAGAGACGACCTTTATTATCATCTTCTTTGGTTAAAGAAGACGATGAAGACGTTTTAGGGTTTTTCTTAGGTGAGGAGCGTTTTGATTTAACGAGCTTGATCTGACCGATGCAAGAGACTTTAGGTGAAGTGGGCTCGTCCCAAACGGCGTCGCTTTTGTTTCTCCTTACACGAGCGGCGTTAGGCACCAATACCATAGGACCGGAGAAATACGCTTTGTTGGAGGACGACGACGACGTCGTGTTGTGGTTGTGGTGGAGATCTTTCCCGGGACTAAACGGAGGTACGCGTTGTCCGAACGACATGGCTTTGGGAAGGATCTTCAGTATCTTGTTCTTGTTCTTTGGTTTTGAAGTTGAAGCATGGTGCTTATTGTCAGTTGGTTGATTCATAGCAAAATCGAAGACAGGAACAGAGGAGTTCTGGCCCTTTTTTGAGATGTTCAAGAAGGAAACAAAGTTCTTTTCAGAAAAAGAAAAAGAAGGAAACAAAGTTCGAAAAAGTCAACGATGATGCCTGGATTAGAGGAGTTTTGGTCAAATAAAATCTGAGCTAAAAGGCAAAGAAGACCTTTGTGCCGGTTTATAAAATCAAATATTTAAGGCAAGTTTCCATTTCACTAGCTAATGAGAACACGTAGTTAGAAGGTACTCATAAATCATAATTAAAAGAGACCAAATCAATGTAATAAGAAAAAGAAAGAAAAAAATATCGAAGTTCTCGAAAATGCTCTAGAAGACAAAGTAAATTTTCCTTTTTATGTAGGTTATCCTAATTACTAATCTGACTTTGATGTGAGCCATAATAATCCGAAAATCATAATCGTGTTGCTTTGAAACGGAGGTGATTAGTAGCTACAGATCATCCTACTAATTACTAATTTGACTTTAACGTGAGCCATAATAATCCGAAAATCAGGCATACAATAAGGTAGACAGACCCATTAACAAACTACAGATGTAACGGAGCTAGTTTTTTTTTCTGTGTCTCACATATCAGATTTTGATAGCTTTTCTTTGTTAAGTAGGAAAACTAAAAGTCTTGTAATTGTAACAACTGGAAGAAATTTTTTTTTTTTTGAAACAGTCTAATATATTGTTTATTTTTTTTTCATAGTTTAGTTACAACTCATATTTATAATCCATGAGGAAGCAAAACAATCGAGATGGAAATGGACGTTTGACACATTCCAGTAGTTGTGTGTGGATGAAGTTATTGAAGTATAAAACTGGTCAGAATTAGTAAATATAATATGGTTTACTTTTTCTTGCGATTAATCAAAAAGTATTAGTCTATAATCTATATGACCCCAAAAATATAAATATCAAAGAATATATCAACGCACGAACAACTGTAATCCATTTTTAATTACGATTGAACATTTGACAAATACGAAAAAAGAGACTGGTGTCAGTTGCTCATGAGTCATGACTTAACAATTGTATTATTCAAACTCGATACGAGTTATGGTTTGCTACTACAAGTTAACATGCGACGGTTCCGAGACATTCTCGTAGTTGGGGATATGGGAGCATTCAATACTGAATCGAAATATCTTTTTTTTTTCCTGTCAACAATCGAGATATATGTCTCAAATCATATCATATTTCATAAGTATTTGTGTTCCAGAGTTTTCGTCGGCTTAGTAATTATATGGGCCTATGAAATGGCGAAACCTGACACCTCGTATAAATCTGACGGCTCAAAACGACGCTGTATAGAGGTTCCTGCACGAAGGCCGAGACACCATGGAAGAGCTCCTCGATAGACACCTAGCGAAGAAAGAGAAGAAACCGCTAATCAACGACGACGAGGAGGCCGACTATCTTACACGCGGCGTCTGACGAGCACGCGGCGTGAGGCGCTGAGTTTGTACCGTGACGTTTTACGCGCGACCAGGTTCTACACGTGGAAGGATTCGAGGGGAGTCATGTGGAGAGAGGTGCTGAGAGAGAACGCTAGGAAGGAGTTCGAGGCGGCGCGGTTCGAGACGGATCCGGAGGTTATCACGAGGCTGCTGATCGGTGGAAGCGACGCAGTTTCGTCTGCTTTGGATAAGCTTGCGGAGAAGCAGAGGGAGATGATCGAGAAAGAGAAACCGTGGTGATGGAACGTGATTCGACTGATTATTGGACAAATATAAAATCTATAACATAAGAGTGTTGTACTTTGAAAATACCGTCTTGTCTTTTTTTTTGGTCATCTAAGATAAGTTTGATTGTCACTTGAAAAATTACTAAAAGAAGATGTACTGTAGCTTTTTTTTTTTGTCTCTCTCCAACACTAAACAATACAACAAGTTCACAGTTTCACACCATGTCTATGTAAAGAGGTTGTACACATCGGAATGGTCTTTGCCACTTGCCAGTCATGCCTTCACCAATACTGCTTTTTAATAGAATGATGAATGATAAGTTAATAATTTATCTTTACTCATTGATCCATTTACCAGGTTGAAAAAAGTTAGTTCTCTCCTCTGATCCATTTTCTTCGAAATCTCGCTTGAAGTACTCAGCATGTCCCACACCCATAGCTGCACAAAAATGTCCTCTCCGTGATCCTGGAAACGCACACAATACCAATTGAGTTTATGAGACGGACAATATTGAAGATTTGATGTCTATAATTAAAAACAAGGTGTTCAACTTTTACAGCAGCTAGGTTTCCTTTAAAAGCAAAGAGCAGCAGCATCTCAATTGAAGGCCTTTGTGGAATTATTCTGATTATTCAACTTTGATAGCAGTTAAGCTTCCTTTAAAAGCAAAGAGCAGCAGCATCTCAATTGAAGGCCTTTGTGGAATTATTCTGATTATTTAGAGATACAAATGACAAATTTTGTGGTGGTCCTGGGACTAGTCCTGGATTTATTTATCCGAAATCGGAAAACCGACCGAACCGAAAAATGAAGTTCAGTTCATGTTTTGATCTTGTCAATTATATAAGTGAATCATATATTTCTATAACCGAAAAATTAGAAACAAACTAAAAGTCAAATGGGTCAAATAGTTTAATTATAATTAGTTTTTAAATAATCAATTTTTAGAAAATATTATTTATAAGTCAAAATACTAAAAACTGAATTATTAGAATATATTTTATCCAAAATAATATTAGAATATAATTAGTTTTTAAATAATATTTTTTATGTTTCACAAAAAAGAATATATTTTATCCAAAATATTTAAGATTATCCAAATTTTATCTTAAGCTCCAAAAATCTGAAATATTTAATCTGAAAATTTTGAACTAATCCAAAATTCAGAATTAAATCATAATTGAATAGAATTTGAAATTACTTTAAAAAAACCGGGCTTCGTAGCCTGGTGGTAAAAGAACCTCGGCTGAGGCATCTGCCACCCAGTTTCGAACCCCGGCCACTGCGCAAAATACTAAAAACTGAATTATTAGAATATATTTTATCCAAAATAATATTAGAATATAATTAGTTTTTAAATAATATTTTTTATGTTTCACAAAAAAGAATATATTTTATCCAAAATATTTAAGATTATCCAAATTTTATCTTAAGCTCCAAAAATCTGAATATATTTAATCTGAAAATTTTGAACTAATCCAAAATTCGGAATTAAATCATAATTGAATAGAATTTGAAATTACTTTAAAAAAACCGGGCTTCGTAGCCTGGTGGTAAATGAACCTCGGCTGAGGCACCTGCCACCCAGTTTCGAACCCCGGCCACTGCGCAAAATACTAAAAACTGAATTATTAGAATATATTTTATCCAAAATAATATTAGAATATAATTAGTTTTTAAATAATATTTTTTATGTTTCACAAAAAAGAATATATTTTATCCAAAATATTTAAGATTATCCAAATTTTATCTTAAGCTCCAAAAATCTGAAATATTTAATCTGAAAATTTTGAACTAATCCAAAATTCGGAATTAAATCATAATTGAATAGAATTTGAAATTACTTTAAAAAAACCGGGCTTCGTAGCCTGGTGGTAAAGGAACCTCGGCTGAGGCACCTGCCACCCAGTTTCGAACCCCGGCCACTGCGCAAAATACTAAAAACTGAATTATTAGAATATATTTTATCCAAAATAATATTAGAATATAATTAGTTTTTAAATAATATTTTTTATGTTTCACAAAAAAGAATATATTTTATCCAAAATATTTAAGATTATCCAAATTTTATCTTAAGCTCCAAAAATCTGAAATATTTAATCTGAAAATTTTGAACTAATCCAAAATTCGGAATTAAATCATAATTGAATAGAATTTGAAATTACTTTAAAAAAACCGGGCTTCGTAGCCTGGTGGTAAAGGAACCTCGGCTGAGGCACCTGCCACCAAGTTTCGAACCCCGACCACTGCGCAAAATACTAAAAACTGAATTATTAGAATATATTTTATCCAAAATAATATTAGAATATAATTAGTTTTTAAATAATATTTTTTATGTTTCACAAAAAAGAATATATTTTATCCAAAATATTTAAGATTATCCAAATTTTATCTTAAGCTCCAAAAATCTGAAATATTTAATCTGAAAATTTTGAACTAATCCAAAATTCGGAATTAAATCATAATTGAATAGAATTTGAAATTACTTTAAAAAAACCGGGCTTCGTAGCCTGGTGGTAAAGGAACCTCGGCTGAGGCACCTGCCACCCAGTTTCGAACCCCGGCCACTGCGCAAAATACTAAAAACTGAATTATTAGAATATATTTTATCCAAAATAATATTAGAATATAATTAGTTTTTAAATAATATTTTTTATGTTTCACAAAAAAGAATATATTTTATCCAAAATATTTAAGATTATCCAAATTTTATCTTAAGCTCCAAAAATCTGAAATATTTAATCTGAAAATTTTGAACTAATCCAAAATTCGGAATTAAATCATAATTGAATAGAATTTGAAATTACTTTAAAAAAACCGGGCTTCGTAGCCTGGTGGTAAAGGAACCTCGGCTGAGGCACCCGCCACCCAGTTTCGAACCCCGGCCACTGCGCAAATTTAACATGAGGGGCGCAGCGTCCAGGACCGCCTTCGGGTGGATAGTCGGTCGTCCAATTAGCGAACCGGAGACCTGGGTCATCAAAAAAAAAAAAAAAAAGAAATTACTTTAAAAATATTTTGGATCCCAACTTTGTTACGCGGACTGAATTAAATTTTGAAAATATTCAAACGGATTCTATATTTTTAAAACCAAAAAATTGAAAGAACCGAATCGAAACCGAATCCAATATCTATAGCTAACTTGGAAAAGGAATTATGGCATAGGAATATCTCAATTTTTTTTTTCTGATAAAAAAAAAGAATAAAATTGAGATACTCGGCTCTATCTTAGAGGATCAAATAAAACGTTTTTTACGTTCTTGAACCCAACACTCCCGGTTTACAATCTTCAACGCCAAATTGCAACCAGATTCCACCACGTCAGCAAAAATAAAATCAACGGTTAGATATGGAATAGCTTATCGCTTACCTTACCGAGCAATCGTTGCCGTTGCTTACAGTAACCATCTCTACTTCTTCTAAAATCCCCGGCGATCCTGGGAAGAGAGAGAGAAAGAAAGAGTGTAAGCAAAAGAGAGAATGATCCGCACAACTCTGCTCTTCGTTGTCATCGTCTTCTTGACGCAAGTACATGCGCAGCTTTTGCCGCCGGCGAGGCCCGATGGATTCGCTTACCCACCGGGTCGTCGCGTTGACTCGGATACGATACTAATCGAGGCGTTTTTCGACCCGGTTTGCCCGGATAGTAGAGACGCTTGGCCGCCTCTGAAGCAAGTTTTGAAACGCTATGGATCTCGCGTTGCCCTTCTCCTTCACCTCCTCCCTTTACCGTCAGTACTCTGTTTTTCTCATTTAATTTCTGAAAATTTGCCGAAAGTTCTTAGCTTTGGTTAGAATAGTTCGTCAATGAATGACTTCTGGACGTCGTTAGTACTCTGTTTTGTCATTCAAATGTTTAAAATTTGCAGAAAGTTCTTAGCTTTGGTTAGATTTGTTCGTCAATGACTTCTCGATTAGTACTCTGTTTTGTCATTCAATCTCTGGGATTTGCAGAAAGTTCTTAGCTTTCGTTTAAAATAGTTCGTTAATGACTAATCGATGTTGTTAGTACTCTGTTTTCTCATTCCATGTCTGAAATTTGAAGAAAGTTCTTAGCTTTGGCTTAGAATAGATCGTTAGTACTCTGTTTTTCTCATTCAATGTCTGAAATTTTGCAGAAAGTTGGTAGCTTTCTGGTTAGATTTGTTCGTCAATGACTTCTTGATGTCGTTAGTACTCTGTTTTGTCTTTTTCAGTGTCTGGAATTTGCCGAAAGTTGTTAGCTTTTTGGTTAGATTTGTTCGTTAATGACTTCTCAATGTCGTTAGTACTCTGTTTCCTGTGTTGATTCATGATCAATTAGCTTAGTAAAGTTCAGGTCGTTGTGATTGTTTCATGAAATTGTGAATGGTTTGCTTTAGGGTCTGTTCAAATATTCATTCTTGTAATGAATCTATTAGCACTATATAGATTCATGATTAACAGACTAGTAGCTTGAGTTTATTCATTTTTTTGTCATGAAATTGTGAATGATTTTCTTTAGGTTCTGTTCACATATACATTCTTGTAATGAATCTACTTCGGCTTTTGGGATGTTGCAGGTACCATGACAATGCATATGTAAGCTCTCGGGCCTTACACATTGTGAATGCCATAAACGCTAATGCTACCTTCAGTTTGCTCGAAGGCTTCTTTAAGAATCAGGTTTTGTTCATCGTAGCTGTTGGTTGTTGTTTGCATCTATCCAATGAGGATATTGATATGTTTATGTGGTTTCGCTGAAACTGTTTGTATTGGACAGGCATTGTTCTACAACGCTCAGACACAGCTCCTGACAAGACCTGAAGTTGTGGAGAAGATCGTCAAGCTTGGAACAACCACGTTGGGAAACTCGTATCAACATGTTCTCAAATCCGGCTTCAACGACACGAAATCAGACCATGCAACCAGAGTTTCCTTCAAGGTGGTAGTTCCTTCAAATTTCATCTCTGGATTGTTTTACCTTCTTCAACACCTTTCACTAGCCATGGTGTTATTACCACAAAAAATGGTGAACGGATGAATATTGATTCTTAATGGCCTCGATCTGAACCTATTAAATGTAGTTTTGACTATGTTGATAGGTTCAGGTTCAGCCAAAAAACGTTATACTTGATAGGTTTCAAATTGAGGTAAAAAAAAATGTACTTGATAGGTTCAGATTCAGGCCATTAAAACTCAGTGGTCTTCTATTTGATCTGTTCACTATATCATATGTAATACACCATGGCCATTCTCACCGTTACCTGAGATGGAAACAATAGTGATCTTTAGCTCATTTTTGCGTTTGTGTGGGGGATTATGTGGTTGCAGTATAGCGCTTCAAGAGGGGTTTCTGGAACACCAACCTTCTATGTGAATGGGTTTGTATTACCCGGTGCTGGTTCTCCCTTAGATTTTGGAGGATGGAAAAAAGTTATTGATCCTCTGGTTCAAACACACAAGGTAGAGAAGCAAGATGATCTCGTTTCCTTCTTTTGATTAAGTGCTTTTGCTCATATCAAATAAAAAATAAAATAGTGCTTTTGCTGCGTCATGGGTGGTAGTACTATCTGTAAAGTAAATATATTACTTGTTCAAAACTCATATGTTGTACACTGTAAACTCTCTGTAATGCATCTGTGGATTGTTGCAAACGTCATGATGACTCGTTACAAAAAGCTTGAAATGCGTCTCACGTCTGGTGGGTCAATTACTCCCAACTATAACTTTTATTTTATTTTGTAATGTTGTTTGTTTTGGGTAACAACAACTTTTCTTTTGTTTTGTCAAATGCTCACAACAAGTCAAGCCATGACAGTTATATTGTTTATCTTTAAAGCTAAGATTATACTCTTATTTAAGTTTCACAGACAGATTACTCCAAAGATAATATTAAACATCATAGATTGTAGTTCACGTTTTACTGTTTTTATTTGTTTTAGTCATGAAATTTTCAAAACCTACACTACAAAAATTTCAAAGCACAAAGTGTATCTAAAATTCATAATATATGCAAAAATATATTTTCTACATAAAAGCTGTAAAATAATTGAAAAGTTCAAATACTCCTATATTTTTTTCTTCTCATTATTTTCATCAACTGTTGGCACCGATAATCCAGAAAAACTTTCTATTAATAACAGGTAGATTCTGTTTTCTTCAAACAATATAATTTTACTTGTATTGGAAAAAGCCATTTAGACCATTTCCTTCGCATTTTGTGCAACTGTATAATCAAAGATATTATTATTACAAAGAATTTATTCTCACCAGAAAAAAAGAGAGAAAAAAAAATAATACAGATGTGGCTCAACTAAACCGAGAAAATTGATACGAACCGAAGCTAAGAACAATCCCGGTTAGAACCCCTGATAACCGGATATGTATCAACAAACAGCGAGTGATTCATCGGTTAGTATTAATTAATCGTGGTTCGGTTCGGTTGGGTTTTAATAAAATAACGAACCGAGACCGGTTAGGGTAGTGCAAACGTGTGTGTGGAAGAGAGAAGTAGTGCGGCTGATATATATCAGAGAGAGGCTTCCCCAACAAAATCTTCTCTCTTAGGGCTTAACAAGGAGAGAGACGAAGCCGTACAAAGAGGGCTCTGAAACCACCACTACTACTCTCTCGTAAGATCTAGCCAGAACATCCCGCTTAAGGTAAGAGTATCCAATCAACATTGATTTTTTTTTCCAATTTTGGTATGTTTTTTTTTAATGATTTTGGATTCTTGTTAGATGGAGAAGTACGACCGTGTGGTGAAGAAGAAGGATGACACGCCGATCGATGCTAACGAGATTCGTATCACTAGCATGGGCAGAGCACGCAACTACATCACCTACGCCATGACTCTTCTTCAGGTATTGTGTATTGTTGGGTGAGAGGGAGATATTGTCTTAGGGTTTATGAATTTGTCAACTAGAACGACGACGTTTTGGATGTTTTTTTGTAATTAGTAATGTTATAAGCTGTGTGGTTAGTCATTTTAGATTTTAATATTGTGTTTGTGGTTATGTAGGAGAAAGGTTCGACTGAAGTTGTGTTCAAGGCAATGGGAAGAGCTATCAACAAGACTGTCAACATTGTAGAGCTCATTAAGGTAATTTATTTTTGAGTTTGTATCTTTTAAGATGGTTTAATAATCCTATTTTTAATGTAATAATAATGTGTAACGCAGAGAAGGATCCCTGATCTTCATCAGAACACATCTATTGGATCCACCGACATCACAGACACATGGGAACCTAAAGAGGAAGGCCTTCTTCCGTGAGGATCCAATTTTTTATATTATTAATAGTTTATACAATGTACATTTGTTCTGCTTTGTTTTCTCAGTAACCTTTAACTGTTTTTGTTTTTCCCTTTTTTTGTTCTGTGTTGAAGTATTGAGACGACAAGGCATGTGTCCATGATAACCATTACCCTATCCACCAAAGAGCTTGACACATCCTCCATTGGGTGAGTTTCTTGTTTTGTTCTTTCTTATTGGCATAAATAGAATAATGCGTTGTGTCAAGCAGTTGTCTCTGATGTTATAGGCTTTGTAGCTTCTTCTTATGAATGATAATATTTTATCAAATGATATTTCAGATACCAGTGCCCGATTCCTATTGAGTTGGTGAAGCCATTAGGCGACAACATCGACTATGAAGGAGGAGGTTAGTCCCGGTTACTCTTAATGACCCTTATAAATTCTAAATTCTCGGCAGTCTTTATAAGTTTTCTGTTTTAAATTTCTCGCAGAGGGTTCACCTGGTGGCAGAGGGAGGGGAAGAGGAAGGGGACGTGGAAGAGGAAGAGGTGGCAGAGGTAAGTAGTGTTCTGTTTAGATTCTTAATATATGATTACAAATGTAGTTTTGTAACGCATACTCTTTTTTTCTCATGGCAGGGAATGCATACGTGAACGTTGAGTATGAAGATGGAGGTTACGACCGTAACCAGTCCTATGGTCGAGGAAGAGGTCGTGGCGGCAGAGGACGCAGCACTCGTGGTGGTCGAGGTGGAAGAGGAGGGTACAACGGTCCTCAGAATGAGTATGATGCGCCACAAGATGGAGGTTACGGCTACGATGCTCCTCATTATGAACAACGTGGATATGATGACCGTGGTGGTTACGATGCTCCTCAGCGTCGCGGTGGTTACAATGGGGGTCCTCAGGGGCGCGGTGGTGGTTATGATGGTCCTCGGAGACGTGGTGGTTATGATGGTGGTCCTCAGAGGCGTGGTGGTTACGATGGTCCTCAGGGGCGTGGTGGGTACGATGGTCCTCCTCAGGGGCGTGATGATTACTATGATGCTCCTCAGGGCCGTGGTAAACAATAGTCACAACACACTTTTTTAACTCTGTAATGGAATGGTAAATAAGTGAACCGAGTTTTGAATCGGTTGGATACAGGGCGTGGACGTGGAAGGGGAGGTCGTGGAAGAGGAGGAGGTCGTGGATTCAACAGCCGATCAGATGGACCACCAGTCCAGGTCGTTGCTTGAAGACTTGAGAGAGAGGTTTCTATGTTATAACATAAAAAGAAAGCCAAGTCGTTTGATGTTTTGTTCTATCTCCTTGCTCTCTCTCTCTCCCTCTATGTTTGATTCTGTTCATGAAGAAGACATGTTTGCCATAAAGTGTATCTCCTTTTTTTTTTGTTTTATCCATTGCTTCACAGTTTGTTTTAGTTGGTGACTGTTGTTTTTCTTTAAAGTCGCTTTAGGTTTATATGTTCATTTTATTTATGGTGGGTTTTTGTTAGAGGTTTTAACTTTCATACCTTATGTTTATTTGCTTTGTAGTCAACTAGTCATGTTTAGGTGAGAGAGTAAGAGTGGATTAATAATTTTAGCTGTTTTTGCTTTCTATCGTTTTTCGTTTTATGGAACATATGATAACTTTTATTTATTCCTAAGCACTTGAATCGTTCATTTGGAATATATCCTGAGTTGAAAACACATACCAGAGTTGCAGAAGCCATCCATTTGAACAATGACTTGCGTCTGGCATTTTTCTTATGGGTCTTTGTGGGCAATGAGCAGAAGTTACTCATTCTTTTGTTGGGTTTTATCTACACGTGTGTGTTTTTAATCTGGGCTGAGAAAGACAAAACGGCACCGTATATATGATTTGGATACTTCGAAAAAAGTTACTCGCCGTTGCCGGGGATCGAACCCGGGTCACCCGCGTGACAGGCGGGAATACTTACCACTATACTACAACGACTTGGTTGATTAAATGCAAAACATAAATAATGTAAAAGATTAATATAACCGAAAAACATCGACACAAATCTTTCATTTGATTGAGTTTTCTTGTTTTGGTGACAATTCATCGATGCTATTATTATACTCTTTTGGTTAATTCATCGATGCTATTATTAAATGTAGAGAAATTACTAACCGTGTAAAATATTAATGGGCCTAGTCTATTAAGTTAAGGCCCATTTGCTATGCTCGCTTAAACTCGAAAACTATTACGGAAGAAAGCGAATTTTCAAAAGATAAAATGCTCATACCTGGAAATAATAGCTCTACACACTCCATCACGTACATCACTCATATAGATACGGCATATGGGAGTACCAAAAGAAAGACACATGAAATTTCTTCCACTGGTTATAAGTTTATAAGTTATAACTACCTTTCTCTTTTATGCTAGTGAGTCGTTATTTGATTCGCTCGGCTAAGACTTCTATGCACCCACAGAGCTTACAGTCGTCTGTGTTACTTGTGTGACCATTCATACATTTATTAACAAACGCGTTTGTTCTGTAACATAATAAAGAGAGGACAATGCAATTATACAAAATTGAAAAAAATATGCACCATTGATTATACATTCTTTACACTGCTGAATCGGATATTTTGATTGTTTCGGTTAAAAATATTCGAATCAGAATCGGATTTCACGGACATCAAGAAATTTTGCATTAAAATTATAAATAGATATTTATTATGAAACAGAAATTTTCTTTTACAACGGCAATTATATTGAAATGGAATAAGTAACAACTTTCTGAAACTATTAAAAGTAATATTCAAATTATTATTTCTAATAAAGCAAACCAATATATATCTAAAAAAACTAAATATTAGAAAAATATCCATTTCATGTATTTTTATATTTATTTTCAATTAAAATTTTGCAAATAATAAAATCTAGCCACACTTCAAAAATGGTTAGGTACCTAAATCAGTGCATATAGCCGGTCAAATTATATAAAATAAATTAACCCAGTTAATATAAGATCTAATAAAATTTACTTATTTAGACTCGTGACAATTATATTGATCCATTTAAACCACGAATATTTTTAATAAAAAAATACGTAGAAAAGGTTTAGATGTTAGGAATGGAATTCAAGTTAGATTGTTAGGTGAAAATTAGTCCAGAGTCGCTTATATTCTTGTATCAAACATGTTTAACATGATTACTTAGCATTAGTTGTTATGGAAATGTCCAAAAAGCATTAGTTTTTACGATTTTATATTTAGTTATTATAAATCATATACATAGTAGCAAATTTAAGTCATAAACTTAGTATTCGATTTGAATTGAATATATAGTAAATAGGAAATACTATTCGGTTTAGCCATATTGATATTAGTATTATTATTAGTACGTTTTGATATTGTGAAGTAAGTATAGTATAAACCACTTCAACTATGTCTCGAAAATTATTATGGTCAGTAAAATATTTTAATTATCATTCGTTTTGGCAAAAATTTATATTAGAACTGTCTTAATATAGAAAGGGAATGATTTATTAATATATGAAACGTCGGCTGTATATGAGAGAAGTGAGGACCTGAGGTCCGAAAACTGTGGGAATAGAGTAGAGGTAAAAACATGTACATTTCTCAGCCTAAGCTGTTATTGGTGCTCTGTTATTTTCCCATGCCTACTCGTGTGTTCTGTATTCTCTTGTTTCGACTTTCTGTTTCAAACCCTTGCCTTGATGGCTTAAGTGTAAACAAAATTTATATTTCTGCCATTAATGAGGGGTATAATTTTCTTTGGTAAACCAGTGGAAATAGAAGTAATATTCCAGAGAATAGTAAGGGTAAAATATACAATGATCATGCTTTAATAATATGGATTGATTGTAAGAAACAATAAACGAAATCATGCAAGGCCTTTCCTCATTTGATAGACAAGAGGTTTAGATATAACTTCATAAGCTTTCGTGGTGGGGTGAAGAAAGTCATAGAATACGTACTCATCCGGGTGTCGGCATGGTATTATCGATGTCACCATACAACAACACGATCGTTTCTCTTCTGTAAACCCTGCAAGCACATATACACACATACTTGATTAATTTGTCATAAATAGGACCATGATCTCCACGTAGTCCTTTCCCACTAAAAGCATTTAACAAACTAAGAAAATTTACAATTAATGAGGCCCAAGTACCCAAAACTAAACAAACATAGTAATTTGGAGGCTAGCATGTGTATCCTTAAATAGAAAAACATGTGACGCAGCCGAGTGGCTAAGATAACATTACAATCACTTGGTTATTTTAGGCATATTATTTATAGGATGTGTATTTAATTACGTACCATAAGCCTTAGGATGGCTGATAATATCCATAAGACTGCCGTACATGTCAACGTAAACAAACTTTGCACCTTTAAAACATTCTTCTGCTCCGTAACCAATAAGAGCTTTCTGCAATTTTGTGTTAAAGTTCACCGAAAGTTTATTCATAATGAAGTTACACCATGCGAATACTTCACCAAATAGAAACCGATGGAGCGGCAAACACCCTGCCGGCAGCACTCCCATCACCGCGAATTTTCTAGCTCCAAGATCATATAATTCCTTCATATATAAGATAAATAAACCAAAATAATGTGAATAAATGCATATAATTCCATGATGTTATAACATTGCTCTTGATAAATATAATTATATTTATGTTTAAAAAAATACTTTATAAAATCTTACTTGTAGGAATGTTTTTGTCCAGAAAATCAGGTTACTTGTGTATTTATCTTTGGATTGTAATCGCAGATAACGAGCGGGACTCACGAAGTATCCAATATCGTTATTCCCTCTAGAAATAAGAAACACTGCGTTTGAAATTATATCTTTCATCTCCTTCTTATTTTTCGTCGCAATTTTTAGTTGCTTCAAATATCTTTTGAAATCTTTTACTTGGTCGCCTGTCGATAAGACTCTCTAACCAAAAAATAACCCATGACCATAAAAAGACAATAATCAGAAACTATGGGTCAAGATATATAATAGTGTTTTAAGGAAATAACAAGTTCGTAGTGTTTCTCTTAACATGTATCCTAGATGTAAGATTGTCGATTCCTGAACCACCTGATGCGAAACAAACGCCAGTTTTGAGGTCGTCAGTCTTGATGCGTCAGTCTTGATGCGACGCATCCTACGATAAGCTGGTACAATTCTTTTTACCCCCAACCCTTCAGCTATAACAGAAAATTTCAAACAAGAAAATAACATTTCTCTTTAATGCGTATGATATCTAAATAAAATAAAATGACTGTTCGCTTTAAAATATATTTTTAGTTTTATCTCTTATTGTAGAAAAACAGATTGTAAAAAAATGTGTTATCCTACCAACAATATCGGTGAAAACTCTTCCATTTGTAAATCTTCCGGTCGGTATCTTAAAGTTATAGCTCAATCCATATGGCCAGTAATTTCCCTTGAGTAGAGTAAGAAGACGATTATTGTTACCCGTATCTAGTATTGAATCTCCAAAAGCGAAAAGTGCAGAAAAAGATTTGTTTTTTCCAGCTGCTGATGAAAGGCAATAAATGGAAAATAATGACAACACCAATATTTTTTCCCTAAACATTATTGACAATTAATTAAGTTCACAAGTTATTTTTGTGTGTTTCTATGTTTTATAATGAATTCACTTGATATGATTTTCTAAATATTTTTAGACGTCTAGATTGTGTTGGCCTAATAAGGACGCCAAAATGCATGGGAGTTCAGTCCACGCCAAATGAATGTTAGGTAAAGAGGATAACAACTCCATATATGCAGGGCTTTAGAGAGGAAAAAAAACTTTGAACAACTAATGTATTTTTCTGAGGTTTTGAATTATTTCTATTAATTCCTTATGAGTACTATTTTTATGCATTGTATAATACATACATAAAATAATTTATATTATTAAAATATATTAAATAATCATATTCACCATATAGTGAAACTATATTTTCGTACATTATATTTTGAACTTTGAAAAAAGCTTAAAATAAGTAAGATCGTTAAAGTCTCACATTTAGAAATTTGTGATCGGTGGTTTGAATTTTTGTTATTACAAGATACAAATGATCATACAACTATAAGAATATAAATTGACATTTAATAGTATATATATATATATATATATATAAATTACTACTATTAACCCCTTATATATTAAAAGAGAAACATTACAACATTTTACTTATGACACATGTCATCATTATAATGATTTTCAGAATGATTAAAAGATGTCGACAAAAAAAAAGAATGATTAAAAAATTAAGTTGGTCCATCTAAACATATATTGTGTTTTCTATTAAACTATTCATAAATTAATCATTAATTTACAAAATCACATTTGTTCTTCTTCCCTTAAATAAAAGATAGGGAATTATCCAATATGATTAAATATATATTGAAATTAATGATTTTAAATAATAAAATATCTGGTAAAAAATTATATCCTTCATCATTTTTTAATTTTATTTTGTTTAAATAAATTAAACAATCATATTCACCATATAATAAAAAATTAATTATACATTTTGTATATTTTATATATTTTTTTTAAAACAACTTTAAATTACTAAAATTGTTAAAATCACTTCGGTCGATATTTTTTTACAACCGGCTCAACCCGTGGAACCCATTTTATTAGCCTCTCCTTAAGCACGAACTTAGAAATCATCCCTGTAGATGTCTTAGGCAACTCTTCAAGAAACGCAATCGTTTTAGAATTTAGACTCTTGATTTGTGCTATAATGTTTCTTCAGTGTCAAGTATTTGCTTACGGAATATGTTTTTATTAGATTTGGGTTAATTATGGGCTTCCAACTTAAAACCAATTGGCAATTAGTGGATTGGCCCTAACCCTTTATATAGTAGTAGATTATTTCTCATATTACCGATGTGGGATGTTTCTCATCAATACCCTCCCTCACGCTCAGCCATCTAGGTCTGAAGCGTGGACAATGTGGAATAACATCCACAGAGGGCCCAACATCGTTATAGTATTAGTAGTATTAAATTAGGTCAAAGGATCTTATCGCTCTGATACCATATTAGATTTGGGTTAATTATGGGCTTCCAACTTAAAACCAATTGGCAATTAGTGGATTGGCCCTAACCCTTTATATAGTAGTAGATTATTTCTCATATTACCGATGTGGGATGTTTCTCATCAATAGTTTTCAGGCTGATCGCGAAGGATATATTGCGATAAAGATAATCATGCCAAGACGTGCAGATTGGACCAAAAAACAAGGAATCACTCATTACCTTGGAAGAGTATAAAGAAATATTTGAGAAAAGATCCCACATCAAAAATATGAAAGGGACATTAGTAATATATAAAGGATTTAGATGATTTCACTAAATGTCAATTGATTTTAAGTGGAAACCCAAAAAAACTTGTCATGGTATCAGAGCAGGCTCAATACCTTAATCCATTAATCAATCCGGTCCGGACAGTGACCCGATCATCCCATTAGCTGATGGCCAATAGAATGTTCAGTTCTCCGAGATCGCAACAAGATAAAGCATGATCTCGGAGGGGTATGATGGATTCTGCGAGATTAATAGTTAGACTCACCATTATCCCGAGTGAGAGTATTGGAGAAAAAATCTCACATCGAAAATATGAAAGAAACATTAGTAATATATAAAAAGAACTTGGGTGACTCCACTAATTACCAATTGATTTTAAGTTGAACCCCAAAAAACTTGTTAAGAAAAGAAAGAAAAGAAACAAGTGGCTTTGTGATACAGTTTCGTGAAACCGAGGTTAATTTCTTTTGGTAAATGTGTTTGCTCTGAAGCTTATGATTTGGCTTAGTTCAATTTAGAACTTTGAAGGTTTGTTACAGTCTTGTTGCTCTATAGAATTCATAAAGCTTTTGTTTTATGTTTTATCTGACAGTAAAATTTTGAAATTGAATATCTTTTTTGGTCTGTTTTGTTCTTAATGAAATGTGCTAAAAGATCAAACATACATAGGCATTATTAATAAATACATACAATGTGTAGTATCAATTCCGATGTCGTCCAGCGGTTAGGATATCTGGCTTTCACCCAGGAGACCCGGGTTCGATTACCGGCATCGGAGCTTTTTTTCTACGTAACAGAATTCTATTTTAAGATTTTTCAGTGATACTTTCTTTGATTAAGCGAAAGAACCTTAAACCATTTTAATAGCCACCAACGTCTCTTAAAAATATAATTGTTCTCAACTGATTTGATCATAGTAATACTTGTTAAAAAGTTCCCAATACAAAGGGAAGTTGAATTTATCTCTACCTCAACCTCGAAACCTTTCAAAAAATAATCTCGCACTTCAATCTTTTGTCCCGCCATAAGTCTCATTGATTCAAATAAAGCTTAAAATGTAACAGAGAAAACATGAACAAAACTTTATTAAGGAGAAAGGGTATCACCACACAATCTTGACATCAAAATTGAACCCATAAACCTAAATGCTTTCACAATTTTTTCATATAACTTGAAGATGACAGAACTAAACAATCACACTTCCAACCGCAACCCATGTAAAAACATTCACAAAACACACACTCATGCACCAGTCTGTTCCATCTATCTTACAGTTCAATCCACAGCTTATTATTAGATCAGACCATAGTCTATGTTTTCACAACCGACTCAACCTCGTGGAACCCATTTTACTAGCCATCTCCTTAAGCACGAACTTAGGAATCTTCCCCGTAGATGTCTTAGGCAACTCTTCAAGAAACACAACCGTCTTAGGCACCATGTAACGTGGCATCTTCTCCCTACAATACTCAATCATTTCCTTCTCCGTGGGTTTCCGGGTCAACCCGGGTTTCAAACTCACAAAACCACACGGCGTCTCTCCCCAATGCTCGTCCGGTCTAGCCACCACAGCCGCTTCATTCACCGCCGGGTGCGTGTACAACACCGCCTCCACCTCCACGCTGCTCACATTCTCTCCACCCGATATGATCACATCTTTCGACCTATCCTTAATCTCTAGATACCCATCTCCATGCATCACTCCGACATCTCCGGTAAAGAACCACCCGTTCTTCAGAGTCTTCCTCGTTCCGACAGGATCTTTTAAGTAACCGAGCATGATCGAACTCCCTCTCATCACTATCTCCCCCATGGTTCTCCCGTCTCTCTCCACGCTCCGACCCGAACCCGGATCCACCACGTCTATCTCCGTAAACCCGACCGTTCTCACCCCTTGCCGGCCCTTCAGCCTCGCCTGGTCCCTCGCCGGCAAACGGTTCCACTGCGGCTTCCACGCGCAGGAGACCACCACGCCGGCTGTTTCCGTTAACCCGTACCCGTGGCTGACGACGAAACCGAGAGACTCCGCCCGGAGGAGCACCGTCACCGGCGGCGAAGAACCGCCGGTTAAGAAATGTACCGGACTTTTGAGAGGCTCCTCCTGAGGACTCGCCGTCAGCATGTTGAGCACCACAGGCGCGCCGCACATGTGAGTAACGCCGTGATCACGGATCAAACGGTGGATTAACGGCGCTTGGATTTTACGTAAACAGACGTTAGTTCCTCCGACGGCTGCGTACCGGAGGTGTAGTTGACAACTATCGGATCCCACTCGCTCTCGGGTCGGATCCAGTTAAAACCCGGATCTCCTCTCTCAACTAACTCGTTATACGAGTAACTGAATTTCAAACGGTCCGCCACGTCAGCACTTTCTTCTCCCTCCTCCTCGTCGGAGATGAGGACGAGGATCGGCGGGTTCTCGAGTTTCTCGACGGCTTCGACGGCGAGGTCGGAGCAAAATACGTCGACGAAGAGAAGCTTGGATTCGCAGTGGCGGAGGAGGACGGAGACGGTGGCGGCGTCGAGGCGGGTGTTGACGTTGTTGAGGATCGCGCCGCTCATCGGGACGGCGAACTGGAGCTCGTACATGGCCGGAGTGTTGGCGGAGAGGACGGAGACGACGTCGGATCTTCTGATGCCGATGGTGGACAGAGAGGACGCGACGCGGAGGCAGCGGAGGTTGGTCTCACGCCACGTGTACGCGGTGGATGCGCCGTAGACGATGGAGGTGCAGTCTCCGTAGACGGTGGCTGCTCTCTCGAGGAAAGTTAACGGCGTTAACGGTGGTGAGTTTGCGGCACTTGGCTTCATCTCCTCCATTTTCTTGATTTTCTTGAGTGACCACAACGAAAGATAGATAGATATTTATAGAGATAAAAATAAAGTTACGTTTGTAACTAAAAGTCGCCTGGATTTTGTAACTGTAAGAAAAGTCGGTAACAGCTCCGAGAAGGAATGATATCAGAATGAATTTAACTGTAGTCTAATGGTAGTGTAAAGACAAGGACGAAAGGTAGATAACACTGTAGCTCTTTTGTAGAGAGATAGAGCCAATCTTCTTCAGACAAAAACTATAATTTAAATTAAAGAAATAAGGAAACGTCGACTGGATTTGGTAAGTGAAGACTGAAGACTGAAGATCTCGATTAGTTTACGGAAAGTCAGTAACTGCTCCGTCAAGGAATGATAAGAAGATAAGGTCCGATTGGCTAAAAGGACTTTCTGATGTGGTTTTTTGGTGTTTTTGATGTAGATATTTTATTTAAAACCCATGTTTATATACATAAAAATATTGATTTATCAAACAAGAATTAAATAAAATTGATAGAAATGTAATATTATGGGAAGCAAATATTTGCAAGAAAAATGGAAAAGAAAAAGGAGTATATTTATTCTTAAAACCATGCTTACTTATCTATGTGTAAATTAAGATGATAAGTGTGATATCAATACACCAATTAGAAATGTTAGATCGCTTTCGACAACATTGTTACAAGTTGAAATGACACCAAAAGAAAATGCTCAATTTCAAAAAAACTCAGCTAGTAACCAGTCATAAAAAAAGTTCATTATCACTTCAAAATACATTAATTTAAATCTTATGAAATTATTATAAAATAATTATAGTGAAAATTTATGTAGTTTTTTTAAATTCATTGATGTAGTTTGTATGTTTTCATTTATATGTAATTTTTACTATATATTTTTCTTTATTAATTTTGCTCTTAATGTTGTAATTATATATTTACAGTTAAAGTGTTTATTTTTTTGTTAATAATATAGAATATCATGTAAAATATAAAAAATTTCAGTGCTAACCTAATATTTTGTTTTGGAGTGAAATACCCTCAAATCTTATATTTGAGGTTGAGTCAAACCTTATAACATAATTAATCTCGGAGATGTACTTAGTAAAAAAGAGAATGAAAATAATTTATAATATTTGAAACGGGGAGCGCCCATGCTTCGACGCTTCTCCAGAGACGGTCAGTTTGTCCATTTCATATAGTTGACCTGATCGCTGATTGGAACAGCGCAATGGAATCTTTTGTATATATGCAATTAAAGGACCACATGCTTCGTGCAGAATGAAGATAATATAAACGTTTTATACCTGTACAACCAATCACGCAGTGTGATTGATGTAATAATTGTAGCCAGCGCCAAAACGTGCGTGATGTATCGGTTTAACATGTGTATCCAGTGGTACGCAATGTTCGCATAAAATTATACTCTTAAGTGAGTCTTAAAAACAATGTCTCACACATCTAGGTAGTTGCAACGGATAGTAAATATATAATAAGATGGTTGGACCAACACTTAACAGTTTAATTAGGTGTTTAAGCCATTGTCGTGGCGCTCAATACACGGCCCATGGTACTTGGCAAAAGCGGTGTACATGCTTTCGAGAAAGGCCAGCTCTTAGCTTTTGAGGCTTGATATGAATCAAAGCGACTTCTCGCAGAGCAAGAAAAGAAGGCCCATGAACCCATTGTTAAACGCTCTATCATGAACCCATTGATTCATACTCTCATCGCCAGAATGACAGGTAGATAATTATATAGTTATCTGATGTCAAGTGCCGTTGAAGCCGTAGAAACAGAGCCATCATTAATTAAAGTGGCAATGAAACATGATCGTATCAAGGACAAAGCAGATGCGCACAGATTAAAGATAAGTAGATAACTAGTTGCAAAGCAAAGCAAAATCACCCTTTTCAAACCGATTGAGCAAGCATAGGATCTTAAATATTGAATAGATAGGGGACGAACACAGTCATGGGTAGCAAAACGAAAATAGAAATAAAACCAAGTCTAGCATCATCCACAGAGAAAAGAAACACAATAACATAGCTTCAATAACAAAGGTTATTGATTATTCAAAAGCCCATTGGTTCTCTCTGCGCACTTCCTCCTCTTCCTCGGGTGTAAAGTCGTTCTTTATGTTGAAGGTCGTGCGAATCTCCTCCGGAGTCTTGCCCTTGATCATATCAGCAACCGTCTGGCACGTCAGGTCAAGAAGGTTCTTGATGTTCAAATAATTAGCAGCCTGCAAGAACCAAAACAATTAAAAAAACCCATTAGATTCCAAATTCAAATCACAATTGATTCCATAAGAACCCCAACTATCCCAGTCTCTTGAAAGATTAAATATTTAAACGAAACCCCCAAATTTCACGAAACCCTAATTTTCAAAATCGGAACTTTGACAAACTCAATCCCACGAAAGATCCAACCTTTAAACGAAACCCGTCAATTTCGGATACGATTGAACGAACCCCTAGTTTCAAAACCACGAAAGATACAATCTTTAAAGGAAACCCCCAAATTTTCAGATAAGATACAACCAAACCCTAATTTTCAAATTCGAAAACCCTAACAATCTCAGTACCACGAAAGATCCAACCTTTAAACGAAACCCTAATTTTAAAACAACCAAAGATTCAATCTTCAAACGAAACCCCAAAATTTCACGAAACCCTAATTTCAAAAATCGAGAAACACTAACCAGGATGAGTTCGAAGAGGGTAGCTTGATCGATCTTCATAAACTCGGCGTCCCACGCCTTGAGGTCGTCGTCCGAGGAAGCGCCACCGTCGACGGCCTCGGTCTTGGAAGCGGCGGCGTCGACGTGCTTCTTGCAGTACTCAATCACCTTGGCGAGGATCTTGCTGGTGACGTTGGGGAGAGGGATCCCGTTGTCGACGCAGTCGTCTTCGACCATGTGAGCGATGGTCTGAGACTCGAGGGCCACGGCCTCGTCGACCTCGAAGGACTCGCCGTCGGAGCTTTTCAAGACAATCTTCTTCGTCGACATCTTTGTGAGAGAGTTTTTTGATTCGAGGGATCTGAGAAGAAGCGATGAAAAGGTTGGGTAATGAAGGGAAGGGTAATGTGTCTCTGTCTATATATAAATCCCTAATTTTTAATAAGTCGGTTCGATAGTCAGAATTAAGGAAATTTATTTCTTTATTTTCCCGATGTGAAAAATAGAAAATATCATAATTTCCATTATTATAGTTTAATTTTGACTTTTTTTTCTTAATTCTTTATTTGTACTTTTGTGGAGTCTTGAAGAGAGATCCATGCGTTTTAATTTGTATGCAACTCATAGATTTGTGCTATTGCTTGTCTGTGAGTTTTGTAACATTACAATTTAACTCATGGATTAGTGTTGTAGAACAGAAAATAGTTCTAATTTTGATTTTATTTTTTTTATCTAACAATCGAATATCCTTTGGAAAAAAATTTGACGTCTATCATAAAGTCATATTATTATCTAAACATCAAAATAATGGAAACAAATAAAAAGACGAGATTACATGAAATACGTATCTTCTTTAATAACCTCAAATCAATTCATTAGATACTACTTTTAAATTTTGTCATTTTTTTTTTCTGGTCTAACATATACAAACTCATATAAATTTTGTAAACCAGATTACCAATGAAAAATTCTCCATTCGAAGTCTAAGTTCATAAAACTTCCTTGTAAAGTCTTGATATCCTCTAGATAACTCGCGAACGCTAGTTACTTTTCCGGTTCCGAAACCATATCCACCAACTGAGAACAATCTATTGCAAGTGTAACCTGAAACTGTCGTAAATTCCTCATATACTTCATTGTCCATATTAATGCTTCCATCTCCGGATGGAGAGGTAATAGACTAACCTGAACATTTTGTGCCTCCATTAATCAATCAAACCCCACTAGAATACCTGAACCTCTTGGGGGGGGTACACATCACCTGCCAGCAAAACGCTTTAGGTGAATCCACGGTAGGTCCATAAAACTCTTGGAGTTTGTCTATATCTGGGTAGACCCTTTCAACATGATACCCTAATTGAACATTATATTTTCTATTGTTAGTAAAATGTCATCCATCTCTGTCTCTCGCTTCTACTTAGTGGCGTGTTTTCTATAAATATTGCATCTTAAGGATCACCAGAGCTCGAATTGCTTGTGAGTTCCAAGTTCTCGAACCCAAATTAAGAAAAGAATCCACCGTAAGTAAGTTCCGTTAATAAATTAGTCATATCTTTGTTTATTTCTATTTTAATTGAATGAAATTAGATTTGTTTGATATTAGAGAATTATTATTGTTAAGATACGTTAATGAGTATTTCAGAATGATTATTTGTTTAACTTTTTGATGGCAAACCAAAGTCATGTTTGACCAATTATTCCTTTGTGGAGATTTTTGATTACTTTTTTTGTAGAGGTTTTCGATAAATCTATTTTATTTGGAATAAGTGAAAGTGTTGTTTTTTATAACATCGATATTATTAGCTTAGCTTGTATGTATATGATCCAAGTGAAACAAATCATGTAAAAATGAAGGTACATAATAGTGAAATTTAAAATCTACTCTTTCACCCACACGCTTTGCTAAAAGATCAGCCACCTTGTTTGCATTTCTAGTAACCCATTGGAATTTGATGTCTTGTAATCGATTCCCCCATACCATAATGTCTCTTTTCCAATTGTAGTAAGCAAAGTGAAATCTCTTGTTGGTAAGAATATCTATGGCCTTCTGACAGTCACTCTCTATGATAATCTTTTGATGCCCCAAACTCCAACAATTTTGAAGTGCAATTAATATAGCATGTAGTTCACACTCCAGAGCATCTTGATTTCTTGCACCTCGACCTTGAGCTGATCCTTTGTAAACCCCATTTTAATCTCTGATTACCCATCCAGCCATGTACTGATTTTGTTGAGCATTAAACCCACCATCAGTATTACACTTCATCCATCCAAAATCAGGTCTCTGCCAATGTAGTTGTTTGGTACCTTGGTCAAGATGATGTCTCCCAATATGCTGATTATTAGTATTGTTATCAAACTGTATCTATTATGTTGCATCCTTTTTTGCATACCTCAGTAATCTTCTCCAGTGAATCTCGTTTTGCTGGAAGATTAAAGTATTTTTACTTTTCCATAATCTCCATAACAACCAGAAAAGTAGGTCTTGCATATGTGAAAGACAAGTGGACAGAGAACCTGCAGACATGCTTCTATCTTGTCATCAATAGTAGAGGTCGGGTTATTAATTGTAAGATTGGAAACGCCAGAGACCTTCCACTACAAGAAAACAGCGACATTCCGAGAGAATTCCGAGGACAAATGATTGTCCTCGGAATTTTCTGAGGAAAAACCGAGGACATTTCGAGGAAACCTGATTTCTGGGTTTCCTCGGAATGTCCTCGGAAATTTCTGAGGAAATTCCGAGGAAACACCATTTCCTCGGAAATTTCCGAGGACATCCCGAGGAAGTGATGTCCGTGGGAAAAAACCGACGGATATTTCTTTAATTCCGAGGACTTTTTGTAGCCGTTAGAGAGCCGTTGGGAGAGCCGTTGTGTGATTTCAAATATTCCGAGGAAATACCGAGGATATGTGAACTTTCCTCGGAATTTCCTCGGAATTCCGTCAGTATGTCGGTAGGAATTCTTCTATAAATACAGCCATCCCTCCTCCTCTTCATTCACCCCATTTCTTCTTCTTCTCTCCTAGTATCACGAATTTTAGATAAAAAAAACATGTCTTCTTCAAATTATTTTCGTTCTTGGATCGATCGACCTCATTTGGATCCGGAGACGAGATTGCTTACGGAAGAATACCAACAAGGTTTAACCGAATTCATGGCGTTATATCGCCGACAACCGGAAGCAGAAACAGGTAAGTTAAGATGTCCTTGCTCTAATTGTAAAAATAGAAAAGTTATTAAAGAGTGGGATGTTTGGACTCATTTATTTTTGAATGGGTTTACACGAAGTTACAAAATTTGGTATCATCATGGGGAAACTGGTTATGAACTTGGTAGTACTAGCGAACCTCAGCCGGCGGTTAGATTAGAAGAACCAATTAGAACGGATTTAGATTATGGTGTAGGTACTGAGCAGATGGTAAATGATCATTTTAGAGGGGAATATTTACCCAATGCAGAAGCTAGGAGATTTTATGATATGTTGGATGCTGGAAAGCAACCTTTGTATGAAGGTTGCAGAGATGGTCATTCAGCTTTATCATCTGCTACAAGACTGATGGGCATTAAGACCGATTATAACTTGGCTGAAGTCTGTGTGGATGCGATAGCTGATTTTGTAAAAGGTATTCTACCTGAGGATAATGTAGCTCCAGGTTCATACTACGAGGTGCAGAAACTCGTATCCGGTGTTAGTTTACCGTATGAAGTAATAGATGTATGCAGCGATAACTGCATGATTTATTGGAGGGCGGATGAGCAGCGGATTACATGCAAATTTTGTGGGAAGCGTCGTTACAAAGATACGAGTGGAAGAGTTCCAGTGCCATATAAGAGGATGTGGTATTTGCCTTTGAAGGAAAGGTTGCAGAGGTTGTATCTTTCGGAACGCACAGCGCAACGAATGAGATGGCATGCGGAGCACTCAACAGATGGTGAGATTAGACATCCTTCAGATGCAAAACTGTGGAAGCATTTCCAATCATTGTATCCCGACTTTGCATATGAGGGAAGAAATGTCTACCTTGGATTATGTACTGATGGTTTCAGCCCGTATGGGAAGAGTGGAAGACAATATTCTCTATGGCCAGTCATTGTTACACCATATAACTTACCCCCAAACTTGTGCTTGCGACGAGAGTTTTTGTTTCTCTCCATTCTCGTTCCCGGGCCAGAGCATCCTAAGAGATCACTTGATGTGTTTCTTCAGCCACTAATATATGAGTTGCAACAACTATGGGCTCACGGTGTTGAAACATACGATATTTCGTGTAAAGAAAACTTTCAAATGCGGGCAGTACTAATGTGGACAATAAGTGATTTTCCAGCATATGGTATGTTATCTGGATGGACAACGCATGGGAGGCTATCATGTCCATATTGTCAAGATGACACAGATGCTTTCCAACTAAAGAACGGAAGAAAAACGTGTTGGTTTGACTGTCACAGACGATTCCTACCACATGATCATCCATACCGTCGGAGTAAGAATTTGTTTAGGAAGAACAAACAGGTGTTTGATGGTCCACCTGAGGAAGTTAGTGGAGAAGGTTTGAAGACACAACTAAGAGATTATGGTGCAGAAAGGACCCCAGACGTTGGTGGACATGAGCATTTTCCGGTAGATGCTGTTGGAGATCTACATAACTGGCACAAAAAAAGTATTTTCTATGATCCTTTCATTCTTGTTTCTCAGGCCGATCAGGTAAGTGAATGTAAATTATTCAGAATTATTGATCATAATTTATATTTTTACTAATAATTTTTTTAATGTTACAGGTTTGTTATATCAAGTACCCCCGGGTAAGAAACAGAGATGATCCATGGGTTACAGTAACAAGAGTTAACCCGAGATTCCGAGTTCAGGGAAGTTCTGAGCTGGAAGACCCACTACAACCAATCACAGCCGGTAACTTAAGTGCAGGAGAAGATGTAGCAGAAGGTGTTCTTGTAGTCGATTTGACCGACTTCGCAGAAGAAGCCGTCGTTCATGCAGAAGATGAACCGGTTATTGGAGAGTTTCACCAAGATCCAGATTCCGATTCATCTGGTGATGATGGCTCGGAATCAGAGTAGTTTTTTATTTTTTATTTTTTTAATTTTGAAAAACCGAGGAAATACCGAGGGCCACTAGGGTTTCCTCGGTATTTACCTCTAGATTTAGGGATTTGATTATTTTGTGTTGTTCCTCGGTATTTCCTCGGAAAATACCGAGGAAATACCGAGGAAATCCTTTATTTTCTCGCAAAATACCGAGGAAATACCGAGGAAGGCAATGATTTTCAATAGTTTCCTCGGTATGTCCTCGGTACTTTCCGAGGAAATACCGAGGAACTGGGTTTAGGGAACCGTAAACAACGTTTTACGGATTGAATAACACGTATATAGCCTTCATTAAGTGTCTTAACCATATTATGAAGTCATACTTAGGTGTTTTACACAATAACAAACACTTTTTACGATTGCTTGAACGAAAACCACACAGCATAAGATAAACACTTATACACTTTAACAAACGTTAAACGAGATACTTACAATCATTTCTGATATTTTGTTTTTTTATGGTTTATGTTCATCTATACAAATAATCCTCAATGGTATGCATTAAATTTGAATAAGAAATGAAAATCGGGAAAAAAAATTGGAATTTGAAACCCCAAATACTTGTTTCCTCGGAATGTCCTCGGTATTTTCCGAGGAAATTCCGAGGAAGTTGTGGTCCTCGGAATTTTTTTATTTACCCGGGAAATCCCTAACCGCCAAACATTTCGTGAAATATCGAATATACCCATACCGAGGGAATTCCGAGGACATATTAAAATATACCGAGGGAATACCGACGGAAATAGTCCGTCGGACCCCTCATAAATTAGGGTAAACGCGATCTTCTTCCCCATTTCTCTCTTCCTCTCCTCTCTTCCTCTACGCGGCTCCTCCTTCTCCTCCATCGATTTCCGGCGATTCCCACCGTTTCTTTCCTCCATTTCTTTGCCAAATCTCTTCCCAATCATGTAAGAACTCTATATCTCTCTCTTTTCTTCCAAAATTGTGATTGATTAGGAATGATGAGATTAGAATTTCGGATTTTAGGGTGTTAGATGATAGTTTAGGATTGCATGAGTAGTCTAAGTTAGGATTGTGGGTTTGATTGTTGTTTTTCATTGATTTGGAATGAGTTTTTTTTTTTGGTTAAAATTCTAAACGTTTTTCTATTTTTAAAACGTTTTTTGATTTTTTAAAAACAATTTTCTAATTTTAAAAACGTTTTTTAAGTTTCCAGTAATAATAAAACGTTTTTAAAATTTTTTTAAAATTTTTTAAAAACTTATTTCTATTTTTTAAAGCAATTTATTAATTTTTTATACTCATATATATATATATATATATATATATCATGTAATCTAATAAATTATAAATTTTTCTTAATTTTAAATGTATTAAAACTATTTTTCTTATATTAAAACTTTTTTTAAATATATTAAAACTTTTTTTAAAATTTTTTTCAAACTTATTTCTATTTTTTTAAACAATTTATTAATTTTTTATACTCATATAAATAAATCATGTAATCTAATAAATTATAAATTTTCCTTAATTTTAAATATATTAAAACTATTTTTCTTATATTAAAACTTTTTTAAATATATTAAAACTTTTTTTAAATATATTAAAACTTTTTTTTAAAATTTTTTCAAACTTATTTCTAGTTTTTTAAACAATTTATTAATTTTTTATACTCATATAAATAAATCATGTAATCTAATAAATTATAAATTTTTCTTAATTTTAAATATATTAAAACTTTTTTTAAATATATTAAAACTTTTTTTTTAAATTTTTTCAAACTTATTTCTATTTTTTTAAAGAATTTATTAATTTTTTATACTCAGCTAGGGCGTCTTCAAGCACAACTTGGGTGCTCAGTCTCAAGCAACTCTCAGGGATCGCATGGTAATTTCATTTGTTTCTTTTTCAAATTTTAAAAGTTTCAAATTTTTATTAATTTCTTCTAATTACTAATTTTTGTTTAATTTATATTGATATCAAGGTGGAAGCAAATGACGGTCAGCCGGTTGATGATTTCGCCCTAATGAAGAGGGCGTATACCAACCAGAAGACCGGCGAGATTGATGATGGTCTTGCGAGAGATGTGGTCAACCTCATCAGCACTCAGCTTGAAGAAGCAGCGTCTCAGCTTCCCACCGACGACGACGATTCGACGGGTACCCAGTTGCCTCAGGCTCGGATCAACGAAATCGTTCAATCGGTAAGTTTTTTTTTTAAAAAAATTCATTTCATGCATCTTAGCTATTGTTTAACTTTGTCAAGCTATTGTTTAACTTTGTCAATATTCTATTTCAGACGGTTCCAAAGAGGAAGGGACGTTTGTTTGGTTTGTCTCGTCGGGCCCAGTCAGATGCATCTTCAGCCGCACCACCGCCCTTTGTTGATACCGAAGTACTCCTTGGTCAGCTGCAAGACAAGGATACTCGCATATCTGCGTTGGAGAACAAAATGGCGACTCAACAAGAGAGGTTCGAGGCTCAGCAAGCGGACTTCGAGACACAGAAGAAGCTGAACGAGCAGATGATGGAGATAATGAGGACGTTGCACCCGAACGTGACCTTCCCGACTCTGCAGAACCCGAACACCCAAAACCCGAACACCCAAAACCCAAACCCCAACCAGTAATTTTTATTTTCTCGCAACTTTCGAATGTTTTTTTTTTGTACTAATTTGAATTTGAATTTGAATTTTATATTTTCGAAATTAAATTTTAGAATTTTAATTTTCTATTTTCGAAATATTAATTTTTTAATTTTATATTTTCGATTTTAAATTTCTAATTTTCATTTTTTTAAAAAAATTAATTTTTTTCAAAATTCCGAGGAAACTGTCCCTCGGAATATTCCGAGGAAACTTTCCCTCGGAAAATTCCGAGGACTCATTTCGTCGGAAAGAGTCCTCGGAATATTCCGAGGGACAGTTTCCTCGGAATGTTCCGAGGGACAGTTTCCTCGGAAAGTTTCTCGGTTTCTAATCCGTAATCCGATGATACGTTTCCTCGGAAAGTCCTCGGTATATACCGACGGAAGCGTCCTCGGTATTTTCCGACGACCCGTCCGACGAAAGGTCGTGCTCGGTATATCCTCGGAATTGTTGTTCCTCGGAATTTCCGAGGACTTGCTAAATACCGAGGCCATTATTCCGAGGGAAAATATGCTCGGTATGTCGTCGGAATACCGTTATTCCGAGGACATTCCGACGATATTTTCCCTCGGTTTTGGCCTGTTTTCTTGTAGTGCTCCATATCTGCTTGGCATAAGGGTATTCAAAGAATATATGATCCTACGTTTATATTGCAGAACAACGGCGTTTGCACTGATCATTTTGAATTATGTGATTATCTTGAGAGATCTTCGGACCCAATACAGAGAAGGTTGCTAACTTGTGACTACTGGTGGAATTTACATGGCACTAATCGAAAAGCTCTTGATACTAGGATCATAAAAAAATAATAGCAAAAAAAAGAAATAAAATTGTGGAAAATATTTTAATTTTAATTTTCTTTTAAAATATTTTATTTGTCATATGATGCAGTAATGAATAATGCTTTTGATTTAAAAAGATTTTATTTTTAATATCGGGTTTTTTCCACAACTAACGGGATTGCTCTTGATTTCAATTTTGAAATCCAAACCAATTATCCAAAAGCTTAAAACTTATACGGGGAAACAAATCCAAACTCATTTTTATTTAGTTTTAATACTTCCAAGTCAATTTTATGCGATTTGGGCTCTCCACCGGAAATCGTCTTTCCTTTTTAATCTCTGTCCCTCACCGTGAGTGGGCCTCTTTTTACCGGCATTGAATTGCTACGGTATTTTGGTTAACTTCCAATATTAGTTTCCCGTATCTTCTCTTCCTTCCTTAACCGGAAATCTTATCTTTTAAATTTGTTTCCTTCCCTCCTAAGTTTCCTTTTCCCTCTTCACGTTTTTCCTTTTTTTTTCTCTTAGTTTCCAATTTTTTGCCTTTCTCTCCAATCAAATCCCTTACATAATGCAGTCCTTTAAAACCAAAGCGTCAATCAGTGAGAATAACTTCCCATCTATTGCTTCCTCCTCCGATCTGCTCCCCCGTAACTCTCCGCAGCTTCTCCGATCCGTTCATTCTCCCAAAGGAATGGCTGATAATCTCCACCGGGCGATTCGTTCTATGTCGCTAGATGATGATGATCCGATCACCCTTCCTGATGAACCTCAGTTCAAGGTGTTTGATGCCAATGCTCTTAGTATTCTGGGCCGTCTTCTGAACCCGGACGCTCAGATCATGGCAAGGATGATTGACTACATGCCTCAGGCGTGGAGATTGTATGACAGGGTTCGAGGTCTGGCTCTGTCCCGTGATAGGTTCCAGTTCATCTTTGAAAGAGAAGAAGATTTGCTAACGGTATTGAAGGATCGCCCATGGTCTTACAACCGTTGGACTATGGTCTTGGAACGTTGGATCCCAGACCCTCCAAGGGATTTCCTGTCTGCTTTTGATGTTTGGATCCGAATCAAACATATCCCAATTAACCACTTCACCGCTGATACAATGTTCCTGTGTGCTAAGAAGATCGGTAGAGTTATAGAGATCGCCTACGACCCCAAGGTCTCTCATACTACAGATTACGTGCGAGCGAAGGTATCATTTTCGGTTGACAACCCAGCTTTTGAAGCTAAGAATCTGTACCTTCCTTCTGGAGATATTGTGGTCATTGAATATGAATATGAGAAGCTCCACAAACGCTGTTTTGGTTGCTTCAGACTTACTCATGAGAAAGGATCTTGCCCTTACTCGAGGAAAAAGAATGTGAAGCTGGTTAGTAAAGATATCGTTCCAGTGGAAAAGGTTAATGGGCCTGCGCTTGGAGGGAGCTCTTCATCTGGTAAAGATGTTCCCCCTGGCTTTGAGCCTCTGTTCTCGGAACTTCCACCTGAAGAGCGTCGCATGGCTCTCCAGTATATATCTCATGCTGATGAGACGGAACGTCAAGCTAGAATCCAAAGAGTCCAGGCAGACATCGAGCTTGACAAAGTGAATCCTCCTGCTATCCTAACTAAACTTTCTCATGATCTCAATAAAGAGAAGGGGCATGTGTTCGATTATGCAAAATCAGCTACTGATCATAGCATGGGTTTGGTGACGAGATCTTCACCTCCAGCTCCAACTACCGTCTTTGAGCGTCTCTCTCTCCCGACTGATGCTCAATCATCAGGAGATAGCTCTAGTGGGATCAATAGACTTCAACATCCGACGGTCTTTAAGCTTGGAACCTCGAGTTCAGCTTTAACCGGGATTACGAAGTCTAAACGTAAGACGAGGAGAAGACCTCCAGCTTGGGTAAGGCATTTCAGGCCTTTGAGTAAAAGCACGGAGACTGATGCAGTGACAAAGCACAACGAGTCAGAGGAGGTGGCATCTACGAAGAGGAAAGCAGAGGAAACACATGATGTCCAAGGAAAGAAGAACCCCAAAACCACAACCAATACGGTGGCTTCCGATTTGAAGCCGCTGCCATCCCAATGAGTGTTCTGAGTTGGAACTGTCGCGGAGCGGGAAACACCGAGACAGTTCGTCGTTTAACGGAGATGCGTAAAGAACATTTTCCGGATTTTATGTTTCTCATGGAGACTAAGCAAAAAGATTCTTATATGTTGGGTTTGCAAAAAGATTTGGGTTACGATAGAATGGTTACTGTGGAGCCGCTTGGAATGAGTGGTGGCTTAGCAGTCTTGTGGAAGGAGTGTTTTGAAGTTGATGTGTTGTTTGCTGATAAACGAATCATTGACTTGAGTATTAAGTTTGGATCTCTAAAGTTTTTCTTGACCTGCGTCTATGGTGACCCAGTGAGAGAAAGAAGACAGTTGGTTTGGGAAAAGATCACCGAGATTGGACTAGATCGTGATAGTCCGTGGGCTCTTCTTGGTGATTTTAATGAATTACTAGATAATTCAGAAAAGAGCGGTGGGGCAGTGAGGAATGACTCCACTTTCTGGGATTTTAGGAATCTGGTGGAGAATTGCAAGATTAAAGAAGTTCGCTACTCAGGCAATAGTCTCTCATGGGCAGCTTGGAGAGATAATGTTTGGGTTCAGTGCCGTCTTGACCGGAGTTTTGGGAATGACGAATGGTTCCAACTTTTCCCCCGTGCTAATCTAGAGTACATGGATATGTGGCCTTCTGATCATCGCCCTATCCTCCTCTCTTTCTCTTTTGAGCAGAGAGAACGTAGTAAAGGTCGGTTTTTCTTTGATAAAAGGATGATTGGAAAAGAAGGAATTGAAGAAGCGATAAAGAGAGGCTGGGATGATGGTCACTCTGGTCATCTTCCCCTTATGGACCGCTTAGAAAGATGTAGAAAAGAGCTCTCGCGTTGGAAGAGAAATGTGGTTTTGAACTCGAAAACAAAGATTCAAAAACTACAGCAGGACCTGGAGAAGGAAATCACTAAAAGGTTCCCTAGTGCGCGCTCTATGAAGCGCTTGAAGCTCCAGCTTGGTGTGGCCTATAAGGAAGAGGAGAAGTACTGGAGGCAGAGAAGCAGAGAACAATGGCTTCGTGAAGGTGACAGAAACACCTCTTACTTTCACAATGTAGTTAAGGGGAGAAAGATGAGGAAAAAAATACTGATGTTAAAGAACGATCAAGGTGTGGAGCATTTCTCAGAAGGGGCCAAAGGACAAATAGCTATTGATTTCTTCAAGGAGTTGTTTATGAGTTCCAATCCAATGGATCTTGAATCTCTTTTTGAAGGGTTCCAGTGCCGTGTCACAGAAGAGATGAATGCAGATTTGGTTAAGGAATTCTCAGATGATGAGATACGTAAGGCTGCTTTCTCTATTAAAAGTAGCAGCACTCCGGGTGAAGATGGTCTATCAGGTGCTTTCTATCAGCAGTATTGGAGTATAGTAGGTTCAGCGGTGATCAAAGAGGTGAAAAGTTTCTTCCGTACCTCATCTCTTCCCCCAGGATGGAACCATACACAACTATGTCTCCTCCCTAAGACAACTACTGCCAACTCTATGAAAGATATGAGGCCAATCAGCCTGTGCTCTGTCCAATACAAGATTATATCTAAGTTGTTGTCTGATCGTCTGAAACCAGTTATGCCGGTTATTATATCAGATACGCAAGGAGCCTTTGTTGCTGGTCGTCTCCCTTCGGACAACATAGTAGTAGCTCACGAAATGGTCCACAACCTGCGTACTAGAGCTTCAGTGAGTAAAGAGTTTATGGCAATAAAGACTGATATGTCTAAAGCTTATGATCGCGTCGAATGGAATTTTTTGGAAACTCTGATGGAGAAAATGGGGTTTGATCGTAGGTGGGTCTGTTGGGTGATGGCCTGTGTTAGCACAGTGTCTTATACAGTCCTACTGAATGATGGCGCTCATGGTTTCTTTAGACCAGAGAGGGGGATAAGACAAGGCGATCCGATCTCTCCATTCTTGTTTATTATGTGTGCTGAAGCTCTCATCAGTGTTCTTAACAACGCGGAAGCTAAGAGGCGTCTTCATGGTATTAAGCTTGATAAAGACGGTCCTGCAGTTCATCACTTGCTGTTTGCTGATGACAGCCTGCTAATGTGTAGAGCAGATTTAATGGAGAGCTCTGAAATTCTTCGTTGCCTCAAACTATATGGAGATGCGTCTGGGCAACAACTAAACCCTGCTAAATCCTCAATTATTTTTGGAGAGAATATTGAGGAAGGTATGAAAGCAGACATCAAGAGAATTCTTTCAATTGAAAAAGAAGGAGGAGAAGGCACGTACTTGGGTCTGCCTGAAGTTTTCAAAGGTTCTAAGAAAAATATTCTGAACTTCATCAGAGAGAAACTTCAAAATAGACTCCATGGTTGGTTTGCACGGTCTCTATCTCAGGGTGGTAAAGAAATCTTGATCAAATCAATTGCTCTGGCCTTACCCGTCTATGCAATGTCAGTGTTCAAGTTGCCTAAAGATCTTTGCGACAAGTTGACTACTGCAGTTAGAGATTTCTGGTGGAGCAATGGAAGCCTCAAACGGAAAATATCTTGGGTCTCCTGGGACAAGCTCTGTCGTAGCAAGGAATCTGGTGGTCTTGGTTTCCATGACATTGCTAGATTCAACCAGGCCTTGTTGGGGAAGCAAGCTTGGCGTATTTTTTCCAATCCCTCTTCCTTGATGTCGAGAGTTTTAAAGAGCAGATACTTTAAAAATTCATCTTTTCTGGAAGCAGGGACAGGCTCCCGTCCCTCTTATGTATGGAGGAGCATCCTTCACGGCCGTGAAGCGCTCAAGCTCGGCCTTCTTAGGAAAATTGGAGATGGGGTTCAGACAAATGTGTGGTCCTCCAATTGGCTCCTTACAGATTCAGCTCGTCCCCCTACGTATCGCCAAGGTAGTGTGGTGGACCTTACTATTACAGTTAGTGATCTTCTCATCCCAAACTCTGATCAGTGGGATGTAGCTAAGGTCAATGGGGCTTTTGTAGAGTCAGATGCTGCTCATGTCCTCACTATCAGACCTAACCGGCGTTTTGGTGATACTGATGTCTGGGGTTTTACAAAACATGGTTGTTATACTACACAAAGTGCTTACCGTATGCTCTCTAATATCCATGAAGTTAGCTCCCCTAACTTCAGACCTCTTCCTCCGGTAGAGAAGAACCTATGGAAAAGTCTATGGAAGCTAAAAACATCCCCAAAGATTCGTCATTTTCTCTGGAGGGCAATGTCTGGAGCACTATCTGTAGCAGATAGACTTCGTTCTCGCGGGATCGGTGCAGATTTGAGATGTAAATCATGTAATCAAGCTCCGGAAACTATCTGCCATGTTTTGTTCCATTGTCCAACAGCAGTGGAAGTTTGGAGACTTGCAGGCATCAATCCCCCCCCTGCTGGATTCTCCCCCTCTTCAATGTTTCTAAATCTCCACTTTCTCATTGCGGCATTGAAAAAGCCTCACCTTTCCTCTGGTAATATCAAGTCGTTCCCTTGGCTCCTTTGGAACATATGGAAGAAGAGAAACGCCTTAGTTTTCGAGAGATGTCGAACTACTGCATCATCTTGTGTCTCAAAAGCTTTAGAGGAAGCAGAAATTTGGTTTCATGTTAACGAGGTTACGACGGAAGATTCCGTGATGCAGAAGGAAGCTCAGGTGATTCATAAAACTTGGGTAAAACCTGTTTCAGGCTTCGTTAAATGTAATGTGGGCTCTGCTTGGAATGGAAGTAGCATCATAAGTGGAGCCAGTTGGATAACGAGAGATGATCAAGGCCATCCTCTCCATCACAGTCGTCGGGCTTTCTCTGCCCCATCATCGAAACATGAAGCGGATCTACAAGTACTGTTATGGGCTGTAGAAGCTATGAGGCATATGAAACAAAATAATGTGATTTTTGAAACTTCCTCGGTTGAGGTTAGAGAGGTTCTGACTCAGAAACAGAGATTCCCAGAGCTAATCTACCTAACAGATCTACTACTCCATCTCCTCCAGCCCCTTGGTGATTGGTCTATTAATCATGTGCTTCCTGGTAGGAACAAAGCTGCTTGCTCGATAGCGGATAGCGTCATCAAAGATCATCGTACACAGTCGTATGTGGCTTCTGGAGGACCGAGATGGCTGACGTCGTTGATTTCTCTAGAAGCTCGATAAGTCCTCTGTCTTTTTTGAGGCTCTGGTTTTTTCAGTATCTCTATTAGCCTCGTTCTGTTCTTTTGAGCCTTTGTCTTTGCTCATTTGTTTGGTTTTTCTATTTTCGTTTTTTGATTGCTCTCTAAACTGGGTTAGTACCTCCTCCCTGTCCGTTTTGGACCATTAATGAAGTTTCTAAGCGTTAAAAAAAAAACAAATCCAAACTTCACTTGTTTTTATATCGATATAAATCTGATTATTTTCTGGAATATGGAAATACATTAGTTGATTGTAGTCCATGACTCAAAATATCAAAGTCTACAGTAGAGCATTCTCTCTACAACTCATCGTGCTCGTAGTGTTCATCGTGCTGATCATACTCGAACTCTTTTAGCCCACCTAGGAGAAAACTCGAGTACCACTGGGCTGATAATTTTTCATGGCGCGTCAAATTATTATTGTAATCGACGTAGTATAGTCCAAATCTCGCGCTGTACCCTTCTTGCCATTCAAAATTATCCATCAATGACCAAAGAAAATACCCTGTAACGTTTACTTTATCATCGCTGCAAAATTAAGAAAAGGGATACAAATACATACCTATCACAAAATTAAAGGAAATAATTAAATTAGCAATGCTATAAAAAAAGCAATTTGTTTACAAACCAAATTGCTTGGTGCAAGCTTAAGAGATGCTTCTGAATATAGTATGTTCTGTGGTCATCTGAGAGCCCCAGTACAAGACTTCTGTCTTGCTCACCTAGATCCTCTCCGTATCCTTAATATAAATCAAATATTACAAAAATCTCAGGGTTTATATGGAATGTAAAAGAAACCTAATAAATCAAAATCGATCTGATATGATTCTGAGATTCAAATTAAGTAAAGGTTTCTCTAACCATTCCCAGTGATAATGACTTCAGGATTTCCATATTTATCCTTTATATAGTTCAGAAGTCTTCTCAAACCATTTGAGTAGACTTCAACTCTGGCAACATCAGGCTGAAAAAATACAAAAGTATATACATTAAGAAAAAACAAATTCATGTTTTAATTTAACGTAAAAAACACATACCTTCATTGTAAAGGCATTGAATTTATCCACATACCTAGCTGAAAAAAGTATAGAAAAACTAGATTTCAAAAACTTAAATTATATATATAAAACAATAAATAGTCTGGTGAAGAGTTTCTTAAATAAGATTTACGTTCATAGTCAATGAGAGAATCACTCTGCCAACTAGGTTTCGAAGGATCTGGCTCTTCGCCGTGCAATGCAAATAGTGAATTATAGTAATTGATTCCTACAAAATCAGCAGAATTTTTCAACTTGTTCTTCTGCGCTTCTGTAAATTCTGGTAGTCGATCTCCAACATGATCTTTCATCGATTGTGGATAATCTCCATACGTGGTCGGATTCAAATGCCTGATGAAGAAAATTAGTATTTGTCACACGCAAATATGATATATATATATATATATATATATATAAATTACAAATAAAATCTTGGGATATTCCAGATATATTCTTACCATCCCATGACGAAATCAATCAAATTAGTTGCAGGAGTTTCGTGTTCTTCTTCCGAGTGCTGGTGCGGGTCATCCGAGAGGTCTCGCTGGTCAAACCAAGCGGGAGTATGAGCAATCCCAATTTTACCACCTTTACACTGTAAATCATTAGAGATATATGTTTCTTAATTAACACTTATTCGTCAAGTTACCTGAATACTAACTTTTGTTTAAAAGATGATTGTTTATATATATGGAAACCTTGTCGCATTTTCTAAAGGCCTCTACGGCATCGGCATGTGCCAAGAGCATGTTATGACTAACGATATAAGCCTCGTGTCCTGATCGTCCATCGTGACACAACTCTCCATGCTCTTTGATGTACTTAGAACAACGTCCCGGTGCCGTTTTCCCGATATCGTAGCCGGCTCGGCTGAACACCCATGGCTCGTTAAATGTGATCCAATGCTTCACTTTGTGTCCGTACTCTTGAAATGTGAAATTTGCGTACTCCGTATAGTCCTTTCTAAATATAAGAAATAAGCATAAGCCAGTTTATAAGTTACATAGTAAGTCGTGTCTGTTGGGAATGACAAACAAAAAACAAACTTACATTATACGGTCGCTTAAGAAGCCACCATATTCATCTTCCAAGTCTTGAGGAGTGTCCCAGTGAAAAACGGTTACCAACGGTGTTATTTCTGAGTTTTAAAACAAACTGAGTTTTAGTACGAGTAATGGTTTCAATAAAATAAAAATGGTTTAACATAATATGGGTTTTGAAGAATTTAGTGTATCTGAAATTCAATAAATTACCATTTTTGAGGAGCTCATCAATTAGGTCGTGGTAAAACTGTACACCTGCTTTGCTTATTCCTTTCTCCATCCTACCATCTGTTAAATGATTTGATTTTCTGTTATTCAGTTACTTTTACTATGATAATGTTATATATCAACTGTTAAAATATAGTTCGTTGAGAGCTTTTTACTGACGTGGGAATATTCTTGGCCACGCAATGGAAAATCTAAATCCATCAGTGTTCAGATCTTTCATCAACCTGATATCTTCCTATTAAATTATAATTAAAATTAAAATGATTTGAAAGAGCTTCAATCTTTTCGAGATATAAACCATGGATAAATAACATCATTGATACCTTGTAACGATGGTAGAAATCGACGGCCACGTCCGCCTTATGATAATTATTTCTATCTGAAAGAAAAAATATCTGATGAATACATAATTGGCAATTTTTATCAGTCAAAATGAATTATCAAAAAGTAGCTGACGGAAAAAATAGATAAACGAAGTTAGAGAGAGACGTGGGAATTTCTTAGTGTAGGTGTCCCACATGCTTGGACCTCTACATCCTTCATGTACAGCTCCTTCAACCTATTTATTTAATTTACCACAAAAATCAATTCAAGAGCTGTTTTGTCACAAACATTAATTGTTTTATTAAAAATAAACTAGGCATATTCATATTAACACCTGAAAAGCTGAGGTTGAGGTTCCAAAAATGAAACCCTCAGGGAAGTTTGCACGACTAAAGGTTAGTTCTGTACTAGAGCATGCATGTACAATGGCCGTGGTCGGTGAGCCGATAAAGCCGAGGAAAATAACCAAGCCTAGGAGAGGAAACTTATGGAACCTCTCCATTACTGTGTAATCTTAAGTAGAGAATACTTGAAGAAATGTAAATGCTATTTGCTGTTATATATAGAGAGAGTAAAGAGCCTGTAAGACCATGTGGATTAATATTTATTTCTTTAGTTTATACATTTGAAGCAAATATGGAAAGAGGTAAGCCACGTGATTCACATACGTGACCGACAATGAATGGGAGTGTAGGAGATGAAAAGTGTGTGCTATACAGGTTTTTATAATAATCGAACAAGATGTTGCTTAAATAAAGTTTTGGTTAATTATTTAATTAGTTACTAGATTTTTGATCTACGAGTCCGCGCAGATGTATATTTCAAAATATATTGCTAATGTTTTTTATGTTAAATATTAGAGTTGAAAAAAAATCTAAATCTGAAGAACCGAACCATCTCAATCTGAAAGAGTAGTACCAAACTCGAAGTAAAGTTGATTAAATATCCAAATTATTCAATATTTTGATGTATAGAGAATTGAAACTGTATCCAATCTGAACCGAAGCATTTCAGATACCCATATGTGTCCGGAAAAATTATATATTTATATACATTAATTATTTTTAGATTTAATGAATATAAAAACATCCAGAATATATATGATACTTTTAAGTTGGTTTAAATACTTGAAATTATATAAAAATTGTCAAAAATAATTATCTAAAATAGTTAAAGTATACTTAACACACCAAAAATACTTAAAATAATAATTATTCTTGATCCAAATATTCAAACCAAACTAACATATATGTTAAGTTTAGGTATTCTGACATATATTATTCAAATTTATATGTAATATATTGTTTTCTTTATAGATTTTGAGAAATTTAAAGTATGTATTGAATTTAAATTTTTAAAATAATTTAAATGGTTATCCGAATCTGAAACGAATCCGCAAAGATCCGAATAGAATTCAAACCGAAATTTAGAAATATTTGAATGGGACTGAAATATTTGACTTTGGAAAATCCAAAACTCAAACAGATCTAAACCGAACCCGAATTGAGACCCAAAAGCCCACCCTAGGCACTATTATATATCATATATATGTAATCGTATAATTAACTGTATTTTATACGTATCATCATATAAATGATCATATAATTAATAGTATTTTGTATGTACTATCATATAAATAATAATATACATATTTTAAAAATTTAATATGAAATATAAGTTATTTTTAATAATGGTTATTGGTTAGTAAAAATAAATTTTTGAATATATACATATTTTAAATCAACTTTTGATATAAATCAACGTTAAATTACTATTTTGAATTGAAATATATATATAAATTTTAAATTTTATTTTATGATTATTTTAGATAAAAAATGTTTTTAGGTAATTAGATTATTCTATCTTTTTGTATATTTTATAGGTGGCCCAAATAGATAGTTTCTCATAATATAATTAACTTTCAATTTTATTAATAACATAAGTCATTACATTTTTTTTCTTAATATACTACTATTATTTTTTTAACGCTTATATACTATTATTCATGTATCCAAATAAGCTTGTTTTATTAAACTGTTATCCATATTCCTAAACAAACATTTTAAAAAAAACTGCTATACATGTTTACAAAGAAATCTAATTTGTATTTAAGTTCTAATAATATAGATTCCGGTAAGTGTATGTAATAGATTAGATGCATATATATAATATAATATGTGATATTATGGTGTAGATTTGGTCATTTATGTAATAACATATTGGGTCATTAACCATTTCTAAGCCAAAATTTTGGGTCCTAATGTAGACAAATGTTTTTAAAAAAAATAAGGAAGCAAAATGACGTAGTTTAGGTACCAGTGGCATATGAATGTAATATTTGTGCAATTTTAAGGATAGATTCTATTTTGTACTTCTGCCTTAATAGATTAGATAATAATAAAATCTAATGTTTTGATAAAATTACAAATCAATTAGTTAACATGGGTATATTCAAAGTTTCAAATTGCACATCGTGTGTGAGCAGAACAACAAAAAAAAACTACATAATTTAAGGAGGTTTCTTAGGCATGACCGTATATTTGAAACACAACTTATTAGTTTCCACGCCATTTTGGGAAAAAAACAAACATGCACATATAATTTCAAAACTAACTCGCCAATGGAAAAACCACCAGCAATTAGTTTATGAAATTGGAAATGATTTTAAAATTAAAATGATTGAGCTAATTATAATGAAAGTATGATGTTATTTATATTTCTATACGATGTTATTTTTGATGTAAAATTGTTGACATATACAATCGTTTTTCTTAATGCAGTCATGCAGATGAACTTTTGCTTTAGGCATACCTTTATTTACTTTGTAGATTCTTAATTATTTGTTAGACTATTAACCTACTTTAAAGGTAAGACAAATGCTAGTTTTATCAAAAGATAAATTGCTCATAGAGTGAAGACTTGGAAATAATATCTCTACACATGTTTACTCAGAGCCGGTCTTAGAATTTTAAAGGCTACAAGCCTAAAACAAAAACAAAAAAAAAAAAGTGGCCGCAAAAATCTATGCTAAAAGGTGGACTGAGGAGTGAAGATACAACCACAAGACTAAAGACATTTTTTTTAATAAAGTAGTGGCTGATTATATACCTATTAGCTTGGAGGCTAGAGACCCATGCTTCACTGTTCTAGGCCAGAGCCGGTCCTGCGTTTACTCCATCACGTACAATACTATGCTGTTGATTGTTTCGTTCAGTTCGGCCCAAAACCAAACCAAAACTAAACTGTTTGGATTGCTAAAATATCAATCAAATGGCTTGCATGTATACTTAAGTTTGGTTTTGGTTGATCTAAATGTGGTTGGTTTGTTTTTTTGCCCGCCTCTATACGGTGGCAACTTTAAAAAAACTTCATCTCCAGGTTATGGAAGGAGATGCTTATATAATATTTTCTGTTGTTATTTTTCTCCTGTGATTTATCTGATTAAATTTGCTAGTAATCGGTTATTGAGGGGTCACCTATGGATCGAACGTTGGCTTAGGGTGGTCAGTAGACAGGTTTTACAAACCCTCTTCTGTGTTATTTCCGTAACCATATATGCACTTATTGACAAACGCGTTTGTTCTGCATCCACTGCTGGTTTTAATCGGTAAATATCTTCCTCATAACTTAATAAAAACAATACACAGTGATGATTAGATTTATATATTTGATGTTTTATAGGATATGATATTATAGTCACGTAATATGTTATACTATAATTTTCAACCACTCTTATCCCACGCAAGGTGTGGATCTCTATCTAGCTATAAAAGAAAAGACAATACAATTATACATCATTGGATCACACATTCTTTACACTTTTTTTTGTGCACCACACACTCTTTACACTAAGAATAATATATATATTTATGTATGATATTGTCGCCTGTTACATGAATATTAAAATTAAACATGGCAAGAAACAAGAAACTAAATCATGCAAGGCCTTTCCTCATCTGATAGACAAGGGGTTTAGATATTACTTCATAGGCTCTCATGGTAGGGTGAGCGAAGTCATAGAATACGTACTCATCCGGGTTTCGGCATGGTATTATCGATGTCACCATACAACAACACGATCTTTTCGCTTCTGTAAACCCTGCAAGCATATGTACACACATACATAACTAATTTGCCATTATTACTTAGTAGGACTATGATCTCCATGTAGTCCTTCCAATAAAGTTCATTAAACCACTACACTAAGATAATTTCAACAATTTATGGGGCACAAAAATCTATAATCTAAATATAATTTGGAGGCCAGCATGTGTGTAGTCTTTTAATAGAAAGATAATGCAGCCGAGTGGCTAAGACAACATTATTATCATCTAGAGGTTATTTCATGCATATAATTATGGAATGCGTATTTGATTACGTACCATAGGCCTTAGGATGGTTGATAAGATCCATCATAGAGCCGTACATGTCGACGTAAACAAACTTTGCACCTTTAAAAGATTCTTCTACTTCGTAACCAATAAGAGCTTTCTGCAATTTTGTGTTGAAGTCTTCCGAAACTTTATTTATCATGAAGTTACACCATGCGAATACTCCACCAAATAGGAAGCGGTGGAAAGGCAAGCATCCTACAGGAATCACTCCCATCACCGCGAATTTTCTCGCTCCAAGATCATATAAATCCTTCATATATATATATATAGTTACATAAACCAAAAGAATGTGAGCAACTGCATACTATATCATGGTTTGATTAACATTATAATTATATTTAAGTTTATATATATATATATATATATCTTATAAAGTCTTACTTGTAGGAATGTTTTTGTCCAAAAAACCATGTTACTTGTGTATGTATCTTTGGATTGTAATCGTAGACGAGCGGGAGTCGTCCAGTATCCAATATCGTTATTTCCTTCAGAAATAAGAAACACTGCGTTTGAAATTATGTATTTCATTTCTTTCTTATTTTTCGTCACGTTCTTTAGTTTCTTCAAATATTTTTTGAAATCTCTTACTTGGTCGCCTGTGGATAAAACTCTCTAACCAAACAACAACACACGACCATCCAAGGAAAAAAATACATTAATTAGAAAATATGGGCTAAGATACATAATGGTGTTTAAGGAAATAATTAAAAAGTTCGTAGTTTTTCTCTCTTAACCAGCGTTTTAGATGTAAGACTGTCGATTCCTGAACCACCTGATGCGAAACAAACGCCAGTTTTAAGGTCGTCGGACTTGATGCGACGCATCCTACGATAAGCGGGTACAACTCTTTTCACCCCTAACCCTTGAGCTAAAACAGAAGATTTCACGACATAAGAATACTACTCTTTAACGTGTTTTTCTGTATAAAGTATACGATAACAACAACAACAAGAAACAACATTTGATTTTTTTTTCTGTAAAAATAAGAAAACCGTAAAAAGAATGTGATATATATATCCTACCAATCATATCGGTGAAAACTCTTCCATTTCCAAATCTGCCCGTCGGTATCTTATAGTCATAGTTCCAACCATATGGCCAGTAATTTCCCTTGAGTAGAGTAAGAAGGCGATTATTGTTACCAGTATCTAGTATTGAATCTCCAAAAGCAAAAACTGCAGAAAAGGATTTGTTTTTTCCAGCCGCTGATGAAATGCAATAAATGGAAAATAATGTCAACACCAATATCTTTTCCCTAAACATATCGACTATTTCACAAGTTTTTTTTTGTTTTCCTATGTTTTATAATGAATTTACTTGATATTTTTCTAACTAGTTTTATTGAGATATGTTGGGCCTATTATACTTTACAAGTTTTAGACGTCTAGTTTTTGTTTGTCCAAGGACGCCAAAATGCATGGGAATGCAGTACACACATATTGAATGTTAGGATGTTTTAAAGAAGATAACAACTCCATATAGGCATTTAGGGAAAAAATAACTTTTAAACCCTTTATATTTTTTGATAAAACTATGAGTGGTATTATTTTTAATAAAACTATGAGTGATATTTGTATGCATTTTAAAATAAAACATATACGTGAGAAATAATTTCAAACATCAATCTTTTTTCTAAATAACATCAATCTTTTTTTAGTAATTAACTCTTAACAAAAAAATGAATTTAAATAATTAGAATCGTATTATAACTAGTAAGATATTTGACTGGTCCCGGACCATTGCAATTATTGTCTTCCCTCATTCATTCCTGAGCCGGCTCTGCTTAGTTTAGGAAGGTAATTAAGTGTAACTCACTGATTTTTTGACATAACTAGGTAACTAACAATTGCATCTTTTTTTATCCGATTTTAACCTCTATCGTAGAGAGAAGACGGTGAGATAACGTAGAAAAAGAGAGCTATGAGGTTGTATCAAGTCAACAAATAAATTTTCGAAAATCTTCGATCCAATTTGAACATAAGAGTGAGGAATCCAGCCGGTAGAAATTGCGGTATATCTTAGAAATTAAGAATTTGGGAGGAATAAGATCTTATTAGGGCTGTCAGAAAATTTTGGAGGGTCCAAGATACAAATTTTTATATTTATTCAAGAGCGCTTGAACAATAGGGTCTATGGCTGGACTTTTAAGTTTTTTACAAAAAAAAGAAATGAAGTAATCATTAAATCAGTGATCACAGCCTTACAAAATCATAGCATCCTCTGAGAAACTGACGAGTGTGGTAGCACAATTCTGGTAGAGTCCATGTGGCAGTACAAACGATATTCACTGGAAATCATGAGATAAAGTATATCTAGATAAGGATGATGGAGGTGTTGAGTTTTAAGGATCTAGCTGATTTTAACACAATGATGCTTGGTAAGCAGCTATGGCGTCTGATTGAAAAACCAAATACTTTATTTTCTCGAGTTTTAAAAGACACTACTACATGAAATTTCCGCCCTTGGAACTGATTAGATCATATTCCCGTCGTATGGCTGACGGAGTATTTTGTCTTCTAGATCTCTGGTTAGCAAAGAACTAATTATAAGGGTGGGATCAAGATCATCTATCTATGTATGGAATGATCCATGGCTCCAACCACTCGTCCAAGACCAGCAAATAAAAATCAACATAGCAGTTACACAGATCTTACAGTTGAGTCTCTCATTGACTCAGCTTCGCAAACTTGGAATCTACATGCGATTCATGCTTTAGTGGATCCCCATGATGGAAAGATAATAGAAAACATACCACTGAACAAGAATTATATGATAGATAGGGATGGATAACATTTCACAGAAAATGAGAAATACACAGTCAAATCAGGTTACCAAGTAGAAAGGGTTTACCCAGACAGAAAAAATTCAATAGTAGTATTTGGACCCACAATTGATATACTGAAAGTGTTTTGTTGGAAAGTGCGGTGTCCACCAAAGATTAAACATTTTTATAGCAACTAGTGTCAGGGTGTATATCAGTTAAGAAAAATCTGCAAGCGAGAGGGCTACAAGGGGATTAATGTTGTACTAGATGTGGAGCACCGGAAGAATCGATAAACCATGTATTTTTTTTAAGTTCTCCAGTACGGCATGTTTGTCACTTTCATAGATACCATCAAATCCAGCTACATTCCCCACTGAATCTCTCTTCACAAATATGGATCATTTATTTTGGAGAGTTCAACTACAAATGACGATCATCAATTTGCATGGATTTTATGGTACATTTGGAAATAAAGGAACAACAAAATTTTTAGTAATCCAGACACTGATCCCAGGAAAACGTTCAAATTTGCAGAAATATAGTCAACATTGTGGGAGGAAGCACAATTGCTGATCACTCAGCGGAAAGCACAACATGTAGAGATCTAATATTTACCGTCCATTCCAAGGTGGTGGTGTTTTACAGATGATTCTTGGAAAGATAATGAGTTTTTCTCGTACCGATCATATCAATGTCTTTGATTGAAGACATTTGTTTTATCATTTGACTATAATAAAAGAGAGGGTTTGTTATATATTGTACCATGATATAATATGTGTGACAATAAGTATAGAATAACGATCGAATAAATGTTTTGTTTAATAGATCTGTAATAATATTTGTATAATGTAAAAAGGATCTTACGGTGGAGGAGTTAAATGATAGATGGTTGACATTGAACTGTATAAGGAAATATTTAAATGAAAGGTTATGTTGTGAATAATAATGTGATGTCCAACTTAAAAGTCCACCTAGAAGAAGTCGTAATGTTTCTGTTTTAATAAGATAGATGTTGGGGCATTATTGTTATTCTTTTAAACCCTTTGAAATATCTATTTATCCAAGGGTTTAGGATTTAGTGTTTTGAATTCATGGTTGCGTGTTTTGGGTTTAGATTTATGATATAAAGGCAGATAATTGTAAATACCAATTTGACAAAAAAAAAACTTTCAATATTTTGTGTGAGTGATGAAGAAGAAGTCATGGATGACGTTAAAAAATTAGTAGATTTCTTTCACCTCTTTCCTTTTTTTTTAATTTTATTTTTCTTTTACTAATCCTATATGACGCTTTGATTAATGCTAACACTTAAGGTGAATTTAATGTTAACTCAAGTCTTGTTCTTATAGAAAACCTTTTCTGGATTTTTTTTATCATACATTGTAAACAACTACTTTGATCTGAAATTATGTTTATGCATAAACAATACATAGATAGAATATACACCCCTTTTTGTAATAAGAAAATTAAAAATAGGTCATCATGTATGCTCATAAAATATATAATTAATTATGTTTTTTGTTTGGGAGTAACTAATTAACTATGTTGATAGGTTATTATTGTTCAATTTGGTACGTTTTGTTTGTTATTAAGATTACAACAATATATAGGATCGTGAGACTAAAACTAGGCAAGGCCATTCTTGATATCCTGGACCAGCTTTTTGGAAATGGTTTTGTAGGCTTTCTCCGAGGGATGAACAAAGTCATAGAAGACGTGATTATGAGGATTTATGCAAGGTATTATCGCTGTAGGCATACAACAACACCCATTGTTGGCATTAGTAAATCCTGCAACAATATAAGAACATGATAGATCACTACTAAATAGATTTTGCCTAATGCTTTGTAATTAAGATTACATTCGTTTAATAATGTAAGATGTTATACTTAAATTTACAAGATTAATAAATTATCGTCCTCTATAAAACGTCACTATAAAAATAAATTAAAAATCATTTAACAAATAAAAAAATAACTGTAAAATATAATTCGTAGAATAGTTTCTAATTAAATTAAAATTAATATCAAAATATCAAAATTTCTTACAATTTGAAACACCTACTTTTTCTAGAAATAAGAAATGAAAGGAGTATGTCACAGTGAATGAACGAGAATGAGTGCTATAAATATAAATGATATATGCCGCGAAAATAAACGTACCGTATTTTCTATAATTTTTCATAAGATCCATCAAAGTGCCGAATATGTCGACATAGACAAATTTTGAACCACGGAAACCGGCTTCGCGTGGCCAGTTTTTAACACCATCCCTCAATTTTCCATTGTACCTTTCAGCTAACATATTTCCGAATATGTTACACCTACCGAAGACTCTTGTCATAGGCAAACATCCCAACGGTATCACTCCCATCACTGCGAATTTTCTGCCTCCTTGATCATAAATTTGCTTCATACATATGACCAAAACAAATGTGAACAAAATATACATACTTCATACTACTGTTGCATGGATGAAATATTAGAGTTTTCTGTTACAAAAAATAAATATTAGAGTTTTGTCTTACTTTCATAAATTTTTTGTTCCAACTAGTTAGTTTAGTGGTGTACAGACCACTCGTCACATATCCTCGCATGAATGCAGATCGAGTCATAAAAAACGAGATTCCAAGATCATTATTTCCTTGAGAAACAAGATTCACTGCATTTGCAATGATTGATTTCGCTTGCGTAGGTGCTACGACCTTTAGCTTCATTATATACTTTTTGTAGTCACTTATTTGGTCGCTTGGCTTCAAAACTCTCTAACCAAATCACCACATATATATAATTTTTATCAGAAAATGTTAGTTAATTAAGACATCTTATAATATTTTTAACCGAAGTAACAAGTTCGTTATCTTTTTATTTACCAGTAGTCTAGATGTAACAGGGTCGACTCCTGCACCACCTGATGCGAAACAAACACCAGTTTTAAGGTCGCCTGGAGGAATGAAAAGCTTACGAGCAGCTGGTAAAGTTTTTTTTAACCCCAAACCCTCGGCTGCCACAACCCAAAAAATAAAATAAAAAAGTATGTTGAATAATTAAGTTTGCTGAAAAAAAATAACATTTATGTTGGCTAGAATTTTAACTTATTGTATGGATATTTGACGAAAAAAAAAGAATTGTAATAGCTCATGATAATGATGTATATACAAATTATATCGGAGAAAACTCTTCCATTTCCGAATCTTCCCGTCGGGATTTTCATGGTCCAGCTTCTCCCATATGGCCAGATATTTGCCCTCATAAAAGTCAGGAGCAAGTTGTTGTTGCCGGTATCAAGTATTGAATCTCCAAAAGCCAAAATCGCAGGAAATGAACCATTCGCAGCTACGGTCGATAGCAAATACATGGAAATTAATGCTAAGACCAATGTTCGTTTCCTACTCATATCTAACATTAAGTTCATTTTGTTTTCCTCAAACAAATGTTTAGATTCTCGTATATGTTTTATTGAGGATTTAATTAATATGATAATATACATAATTAAAGTGTGTGTTCGTACTATTTTAGACGTTTAGTATTTGTTTGTCGATGGAAGCTATAAATGCATGGGAGTAGTGAGTACACACCATGCATGTGATCAGAGTGTTATAATACCTTTTTCGGCATGGGAGTACACTGCACACATCATGCCTGGCTTTTTAACCAGTGTTTTACTTACGAACATATTAAACTGGTTAGAAATACAAAAATAATATTCATTTTAACAGCCATGTTGACTCATTCATTCCAGAAGATTGAAGTGCAACAAACTATACAAGATTCGTAAGTTGTGACGTATATTAATCGATTTCTAAAAAACGAGAAATAATATCTATACTTACTTATAGGAATTACAATTTCCAAACAATACAAACAAAATGAAGAAATATTATTAATTACTAGAGAATTTTCCTAGCACACGGATTGTTGTGAATGCAAACAAAGGAAGTTTAGACAAATGATATTTAGTACATAAAAGGATTCCAACTCTGATTAGTACGAGACATTTTGGTAAAGAGTTTCAAAGTAAATTCATGCGGGTTTTACTTCCGGGTCCAAAGTGGACAATATCGTACTAATCGGTCTTGGAAGAGTTGGACATGAGTTTGAAAAGCCCAACAAATGGTATCAAAATCGGGATGACGAAGATATGCAGGAAGACCAAAATACCTTTCAAATTCGAACGGCTCCATCTTCGATGGGAAGGGTGGGTATGTAACAGAGGTCAGTCAAAGATCCTGGAAACTTCGGTTGTGGGAGAAGAATTCTCAACGGGCTTCACGATTAAGCGGTGTTGAAGACTTGTATCGAAAATCTCTCTCTAACGACAATACAAAGATTAGATGGATATTCTTAACGGTGCTGTAAGGATTAGGCAGTGAATGTTCTAATGGTGCAATAAGGCTTAGGTGGATAAATCCTAAAGGTGTAAAAAGGGTTAGGTGAAGAGTCTTGTTGGTGATTACGGTGGTAGAAGATGTGTGTCAGGTTTCGCTGGAGGTTGTAAACCAATAGTTTATGTGGTACATGGTTTGAGAGGAGGTTTGTTGTGAATACAAACAAAGTCTCACATTGAAAATTTAAACAAATAATGTCTAGTATATATAAAAAGATATCCAACTCTGATTAGTATGAGGCCTTTTGAGAATAAGTCCCAAAGTAAATCGATGCGGGATTTGTCTCCGGGCTCAAAATAGACAATATCATACTAATCGGACAATATTATTAATTACTAGAGAATTTTCCTAGCACAGATAGTATGCTATATATTGTTTAGCTATAATTTTCACATTCCTTATACTTCTATTGTATTCAATTTTAGGTTTTTCACAAAAAAAAATCATCTGTTGAGTTTTTATCAAATAATATTTTGTTATTTCTTTGATATAAATGTAGTATATACACTACATAAATCACACTCTATGACCACCAAAAACACCGCAGATAGTATGTTATATTTTGTTTAACTAAAATTTGTATGTTCCCATATTTTTAATTTATGTTTTTATTATATTGAACTTTACGTTTTTCGGAAAAAATCATCTGATGAGTTTTTTCTAGAGAAAGTTTTGACATTTCTTTTATGTAATTGTAAGTGTAGAATCTACTCTACATAAGTTGCACTCTGTGATCACCAAAACACCAAAATTTGCCAAGTAACCAAAATACTCTTTCTCCTTTCTATTCATATCTCTCTCCATCCTCTTCTTAGAAATCTAATTTTGTTTTTTTGGTATTTCACCAATTCACACATTATATAGAAGTGGCTATGCTTTAACTTATTAAATATAATAAAATCATACCCTATTTTTTTTTGAACATTTGTTTGTTTATTTGCTATGATTTTTATACTTGAATTTAAACTTGCTTTTTTCTCATATCTGAGTGTTTTGTGTTTTTTTTTTCTTAAATATGTTTGAGTTTATTTTTTATAAACTATCATTCATTCATATAGTTTTTTAGAGATTATATGACAAAAATAAGATTCTTTATTTTGTTTTAACTTTTTTTTTGGCTCCCGAAGAAAAGAGTAATACAATTTACATACTGAATATTATTAAGGAAAACGACATTTCCATGCCTAAACGCTTATCTTATATACCATCTTTGAGAACTTGCTTCACCATCTTCTTACAGAGGATTAGGTTGACAAATGCGACAACTTGCTTTGTTTCCCCAAGAGGAGGCGTGCGAATGAATACAAGCATCAACGTCAACAACACCGCCGATGTTGTTTTGGTCGTCTTCGTCATTTCCGCTACTAACGTCATCTTTATTTTTGAATTTGTTTTTAAGGTTTCTTCTCTCTGGTAATCGCAATCGGAGTTGTTGTTAGCCACTGACTACGACCATAACTCGTGTCTACCAGCTCTCGCGATCTCCTGGTTCAGAATTCTCGAACTTACATTTTCAACCATCGTTACTTTCTTTTCCTCGACGTTGATATTCGTTGCATTTGTTGCAAAAATAAATAAAAGAGGCTACACCTTTCCCTGGCCTAAGCTGAGGACTTTTTGTTCTACAACATGACTTTAGCACTATTGATCACATAATACCGCATATACGCATGTTGTGTGGTTGCTAATTGTTATAAATATCATGTGTCTACGTTGCATATATAAATAAGTAATTATCAACCAAAAATACACATTCTTTTTCTGAAGTATTGAAGCAATAATTGCTTGAAAACTTTAAATAATATTTATTCATGTGCTAAATAAAATAGATACGTAACAAAAGGCGTTGTTTTAGAAAGAATACAATGATGCATTTGAGTGCATCTTCGAAGTTTTCTTCCCTCTCCTTGAAGGATGCCAACAATGCCTAGAGAAGTGAGAAAGAACAATTAAACACCCCAACTAAACGTGTGCAAAAACAAATACACGCGTGCCTCACAAGTCACAAACTCCAAAACCCACCTTAATTCAAAGACGGCGTCGTTTACACCTGCGGGTCCTTGCCGTGTCTAAAACATTGTCACTATTCTCACCAGTAGACGACTCAGCCTCATCTACAAATTTCCTCTCCGCCAACACTTTACTCGCACCCTCTTTTCTCTTTATTTCCAGGAGCCTCCCAGCGAGATCGCTACACACGGCTCTATTCTGCTCCAACGACTTCTTCCAAAACTCGGCTTCTGCTAAAGCTTTCTTTAGTTGAGCCTCCATTGCTGAAGACTTTCTGGTCATGTCTTCAATGACTTTGTCTTTTGCTTTCAGACAAATCACCGCTCTTTCCTCGAGAGCTTTATATTGATTTTGAAATTCTATTGTCTTCTGGTGGTTCTGCACAGGCATTAATTAAAGTTAAAATGTGTGGTTTACAAATTAAAGATCGTATATATCAAAAATCACAAATTAATAAGAATGAGGATAATAATACCTGTACCAAATTGTTGAAGTCAAGTGCTTGTTGTTTATACGGATGGAACAAACCTAGCGATATGGTTGGATTGCTAGTGATTACTCCAAAGGTGCCTGTTGACCTATTGAACGACAACTTCTCTGGGCCTCCTTGCATTATGGATTAGTTCTGTGATTATTGTCGAAAGAGCGACTAATATGCAAGAAGATACTTGTGACGTTCCCAATAACAAAACCCAATTCGTTTGAGTTCTAAATGTGTTGGATTTAAAGGAAACAGAAAAGTACGAGGGGTCGTAGAGAGACGCGAATGTTGGTGTAATGAACGAACGCATCTGTTAGGAACTTGATGAGTTACTAAATCATGCATCGTTCGGGCTTTAATTTCGCCGGGGTACATTTGAGATTTTATTCGATTTCTAAAAGCCCAATGACTAACTTGAGTCCTATTATAGCAGAATATTTTAAAAAAGATCAAGGGGTTAAAGCCCATCTGAAACTCTGAACCTCAACTCTTTTCCGCAAGAAAGAAAAAAAAACAATTTGGCGAGTGCTTTTTACATGAGTAGACTAGAGCAGCGGAGTGATCAATTTACATTTTTGATTTATATTGTATAGTTTCTCATTCACAGAAAAGAAAAAAAAAGACCGTCTCTCTCTTGAGTTTAATCACAAGAACATATCTTTTTTTTTTGATCAAAATCACAAGAACATATCTTTTTTTTTTGTCATCTGATATTTTATTAAAACAAGGGAACAAAGGCCCAAACGAAAAGGCAGCCCAAACCACAAACATCTCAACATGAACTAAAAGAAAGGCCCAAGCCAGTGGCCCAAAAAAACAAGATCGATGATGAGACTCTCCCACTTCTTCATCTTCTTCGCTGGAACCTATCCAAACCTTCCACCGGATCCTACCTGAGATCGGACCGCATCACAGAAACCCCAGCTTTAAGGCATAACTTTTTTTATCGCCTAAGCTTTATCTATGGGAGAGTCGATTGACCCAAAGTCAAGATCTCATCCCGCAAACCAACCAAAACCGCAAACGATAGCGGTGCTAAGCCGGCAAAGACGGTGTAAAGGAATCACCTCTTCCCGGAGACGAAAGCTGGCGAAGATGGTGTTATGTTAACCACCTCTTCCCAGAGACAACAGCCCCAACCATGGAGAGACAAAACCCCGATACTATTCGTAGAGAATACAATCAAGAAACAAAACACATAACAAAAAACCAAACCAGACTCGGTTATCATGAAACCCCGTTGCCACAGATCCTCGATCCATTGATATCACACAACTGGGCCGCACCAAAGCTCTCGCGCCACCCGCATGTCTTCTACACTTCATTACAACCGTGAGACAGACTAGCTAAGCTCGGTAGCCAAAAGATACAGATCCATCACCGTTGCGGCCGGAAACCATATATAAACCTTCACCAAGCTTAGATCTAACAAGATCTGTGTCGGTTAAATCAGATCTGATTTTTCATCAGTAAAACATGATTCTTGTTCACGCAGATCTAAGAACATAAAACATAACTAAAAAACGAAAGACAATAAGCCTTCCCCTCACGGATCCTACACGGTAACAGTGAAGCACCGTTCACCGGAGGGGAAAGAGACGCTTGCTCCTTTTTCCTTGCTCTCTCTCTTTATTCTATGTGCTATCACAAGAACATATCAGTCCCGCCATTTTCATGTAAAGTAGTAAAATACAAAAAGAAAAACATATCTCGACTGTGAGATGACAAATTAAAAAAGAAAAAAAGCAAAAATAAAATAAAGTCGAAAGTCTATGCTTAACTGAAAAAAAAAAGAAAAAAAAAACTGCTGACACAGAGAGAAAGAAGAAGAGATGAGGAGGCTCGGGGGAGTAGAAGACGAAGAGAAGTGGCTAGCGGAAGGAATCGCCGGAATCCAGCACAACGCTTTCTTCATGCATCGCGCCTTGGTAACATTCCGATCTCACTAGCTCCCTTCCCTATTATTGATCTGATCAGTTTCTCTTCGTCTTCGTCTTCTTCTCTCTCAGGACGCGAACAATCTCAGAGAAGTACTCAAATACTCAGCTCTCATGCTCTCCGAGCTCCGCACCTCCAAGCTCTCTCCTCAGAGATACTACGATCTCTGTTAGAACTTTTCTCGAATCTCTCTCTCGATTTTTTGAACCGTTTTAATGATTTGATTCGATTTGATTTAGATATGCGAGCGTTCGATCAGTTGAGGCAGTTGGAGAATTTCTTCAAGGACGAGAGCAGGCATGGCTTACCTGTGGTTGATTTGTATGAGCTTGTTCAACACGCCGGTAACATTTTGCCCCGGATGTAAGCATATGATTCTGATTCATCATTGATCTTGTTTCTCCTGATTAGATTAGGATCTGAATAGTGACAGTTATTAGGTATTAGGACTAGAGTTATGAGACTAGACTATAGAAAATGATGATGATGATGATCTCGTGTAAATCTATAGCTAGGCGCAGAATGAGATTATTAGCCTAGGTCTAGGTGTAAGCAGATGATTCAGATTCATTTTGTTTCTCTTTCACCTGAATCTGATAGTCGCATTTTCGATGTTTAGTTATGAGATTAGACTAGACACATGGCGATCCAGTATACATCTATAGAGGCAGCTAGGCGACGAAAGAGATTGTTTGCTTTTTTTTCCACTATTCTCTTGGTCTGCATTGGTTTCTCTTGCTGAAGATGTTTTGGATTCATCTTCATCGTTGAGATGTGTTTCTCTTTCTCTTGATCTGATAGTCTCAGGTTCCACTTTAGTTATGAGATTAGACTAGAAAATGGCGATATCCTACATCAGTTAGGCGCAGCAAGAGATTATTTGCTTTTCAACCATCAACTTAGTCTGCATTGGTTCTTTTTGATGAGTGATCTACAGCTTTGTTACTGAGACTCTTGATCTTTCTCTATCAGGTATCTGCTATGTACGGTAGGGTCTGTTTATATCAAAAGCAAGCAAGCTCCATCCAAGGATGTTCTTAAGGATCTCGTGGAGATGTGTCGAGGCGTTCAGCATTCCGATTCGTGGACTCTTTTTGAGGAGTTATCTTGCGCAAGTTAGTAGGGATAAGTTACCTGAGATTGGTTCAGACTACGAAGGGTATGTCTTCTCTTTCTTTTTTCCCTTTGAAATTTGGCTTTTTAGCTGTTTGTTTACTCTCCTTGCACCGTTCCTGCAGAGATGCAAATACTGTGATGGATGCTGTGGAGTTTGTGTTACAAAATTTCACTGAGATGAATAAGCTCTGGGTTCGGATTCAGCATCAGGTGAAGTTTCGATCTGTGAAGCGTTGATGGTTGTTAGATACGCGTAGCACCTTTGCACTTGCCTGCCTCTGACTGAAGCTAAAATGAACCATGAAAGAGCATGATTTTGGTCATGCAGGTTGTGTGGTGCTTGTGTATCATTGATATTGGTCGGTGTTCCTTGGACTGCAGGGACTTGGAACAGTTCAAGAAAAGCAGGAAAAAGAGAGGAACCAACTTCGTGATCTTGTACGATACCTATCAATACCACTACTGGACTGATATATATTTTTACCCTATCACTGTCCTATATGTTGTGTCAAATGTTTTCCTCTCAGGTTGGGAAAAATTTGCATGTTCTAGGACAAATAGAAGGTGTTCACCTTGAGATGTACAAAGAGAGTGTTCTTCCTAGGATCTTAGAACAGGTGCATCTTCACATCTATCACCTGTTTCCTTTTGGTATGATTGGGACGTCAGTTGCTGTATAATCTGATAAACCTTGAAACCTTAAAATAGGTCGTCAACTGTAAAGATGAGCTGGCTCAGTATTATCTGATGGAGTGCATAATTCAAGTCTTTCCTGATGAGTACCATTTGCAGACTCTGGAGACACTATTGGCTGCTTGTACCCAACTGATGGTGGGTAGGCCAGCAGTTGAGATTTTAAAATGGTTTGTGCTTTGTGTTTTTTACTGAAAGGGTTTATCTGAGCTGTCTGATTGCCATTATCTTATTGTTTGCAAGTATTAGGGTATTCTTTCTTTCATTTTTATCGGTGACTGGGGCTTTGGCTCACAATTAGAAGTTTTTGATGAGATGCTTGATCTCTTACCAAACTCTTAAGTAGGGAATCCTCAAAACAGAGCACTTGTTGTTTTCATCCTCTGCACTTTTTCCACTGAGTTCTTTGACCTTTTCCTTCCTCTCTGACTTAAGAAATATTTTCTCAGCCAACAGTTGACACCAAGATAGTGTTAACCCAACTGATGGACCGGCTGTCAAACTATGCTGCCTCAAGTCCAGATGTAAGTGTCTATTGTGCTACATCGTGCCTTTTTATTTTTGTTCAATGTTACTGAGTTATCTTTCCTATTCTATACTTCTGGGCAGGTTTTACACGAATTTCTGCAAGTGGAAGCTTTTTCTAAATTAAACAATGCAATTGGAAAGGTTGGCTCCATTAAAGGAAAAGTCTATTATAAATTGACCTTTTTTTGGTTGTTGGATATTCTTGAAACATATCGGCCCGTAGAAGAGTCATATGTTGGTCCCCAGTAGTACCATGAGAAGTAGTCAGCTTGATTTTAGTCTGTCATGATATTCTCTAATATTTGGTTACCTTCTATTAATCAACTCTTTTGTTAGGCATCGTCAAATCATGCATATATGACATGTGATGATTAGTAATGCCACATAGTCTGAAAATGTCTGTCCTACTAGTTAGAAGAGGAGAGCATCTAAACTTATGCAGAACGTTAAATAAATAACTAGTAAAATATCATTCAGGCTATCAATGCTAGATGATGCATCTAGTTTAATTTGATCTCACACTTTTTTACCGGTCTGGACCCATCTGCCTCAGTTCTTATTGTAAGTTCTGCAGGTCAATGGACTCAAAGCTTTGAGTCTTTGGTTATTCCAGCCTTTTGCATATGATGTTTTATTTTTCTTGAAATGCATTTGTATGACTTACAGATTTGGTGTGAGCTGCAGGTGATAGATACACAGCTTGAGATGCCTATTCTTGGAGCTATGACGCTGTTTGTCTCTCTTCTGACTTTCACACTCCGAGTTCACCCTGATCGGCTTGACTATGTGGATCAAGTATTGGTATGGCTTCCTTTTTGTGGCCATCTTTCCTTCATTTGTACCTTAGTTGATAGTTTTGAATGGTGTATGTATTGTTTAGGTTCTATGATTAGTTTAATGTGTTAAACTAACTCTTGATTCACAAAAATTGTAGGGCGCATGTGTAGTTAAGCTTTCCAGTGTGCCCAAGCTGGAGGACGCCCGTGCAATGAAACAAGTTGTTGCACTTCTGAGTGCTCCTTTAGAAAAATACAATGACATAGTTACAGCTCTTACACTGTCAAATTATCCACGTGTCATGGATCATCTTGATGATGGAACGAATAAAGTAATGGCAATGCTTATTATTCAAAGTATAATGAAAAACAACTCGTGTATTTCAACTGCTGATAAGGTATGCTTACTACTTTCCCAAATTAAAGAGTATATATATTTCCTACTGTAGTAACATGCCAATTTGTGCTCACTAGGCTGAGGTGTTGTTTGAGTTGATAAAAGGACTTATAAAGGATTTGGATGGAAACGCTGCAGAGGAGGTACTGTCACTTCTTCTTTGGTTTGCAATGAGTTACTCTTGTCAGCTCTAATCTAACGTCTTGGTCCTCATGAATTTTTGGTGTTTGCATTTAGCTTGATGAAGAGGATTTCCAGGAGGAACAAAATTCAGTAGCCCGACTGATAAATATGCTTGATAATGATGAACCAGAGGAGATGCTCAAGGTGAAACATCATACAAATACTAACTTCAGCTTCAGTGTTATATGCATTTTGTTTCTTGTCCTACGGTATTTCCATGATTTTAATAGATATAAATTGCGCCGTTACAGTGACATGTTCACTTAACCTGAACATGGTTTTTATTACTTGAAACTGTACATCTGAGTCTTTTGCTCCACTCCCTTGTAGCTGCCTGCATCCCGAAATTGACCTTCCGTGGATTTATTTGACCGAATATATATATATAAGCATTGCGCTATGGACCGTGGTTTCTTTTTACATCCTATCTGATGAGTAAACGAATTCCTAACCTGAGTACATTACTGATATGCAGATTATATGTGTTGTGAGAAAGCATCTTATGACAGGAGGAACTCGGCGTCTGCCTTTTACCATTCCTCCGCTTGTTTTTTCTGCACTCAGGGTATATCTCTTATTATCCCTATCACGTGCTTGTATGTGTGTGTGTATACAGTTTTTTATATGTACTCTTGCACAACAAACACAACCAGTCAAAGGACATTGCCTTGAGATTTTATCCTGCAATCCTGTTGATGCTCTATAGGGTTTTTAAATACACTGTCATATTTTTCACTGAAAAGCAATTTCTATGTCTTTGTTGTACATGAATTACAGTATAATGCATATTTTTCACATATCCACTTATTTATGAGGAATACTTCCTCTTATGATAATATTGCATGATCACTCACAGTGAGATTAGGTTCTCTGCTTTAAGAAAAACTGTTTTGACTTTAACAATTGCGTAAATGTTTCCGCCACAGTTGGTTAGGCAGCTAGAATCCCAAAGTAGAGATATAACTGGAGAAGACGTCCAAGCAACACCGAGGAAGATTTTTCAGATTCTCAACCAGGTTCGGCTGGATCCCAGGAGTTAGACATTCATTCCTTTGAATCATGTTTAAATGTTCAATATTTTTTTAGTAATCCATTGAACATGTGTTTTTTGTTCCAGACAATCGAGGTTCTTTCGTCAGTTCCACGTCCTGAAATGGCTCTAAGGCTCTACCTCCAATGCGCAGAGGTAATCTATTGGGTTCATCACCAAAATTCGAATTTGCCTGTAGAGCCATGGTGTAATCTGACATAACATTCACAATAAATATTTCTCGTGTTGGTTCAACGATCAGGCCGCAAGTGATTGTGATCTTGAGCCTGTTGCTTATGAGTTTATCACCCAAGCATTTATATTATATGAAGAAGAAATAGCGGTAACTTAATTTCCTTTCTAGTCTGAACTTTACACACAACTAAAGTTTTATCTCCTCAACTCTTAATATACTTTCATTGTCTTGTGTGTATGTTGTATCATTATTCATTAGGACTCCAAGGCACAGGTCACTGGAATTCATCTAATTGTTGGAACCTTGCAAAGGATCAATGTCTTTGGTGGTGAAAACAGAGACACCTTGACACATAAAGCAACCGGGGTACTAATTTTCTTGCTCAAGCTTTCTCGTTTGATAAGATGACTTCTCAACTTGATTTGTGTTTTCTTCTTGTGACCAGTACTCAGCAAGGCTTTTAAAGAAGCCTGATCAATGTCGAGCGGTTTATGCATGCTCTCACCTCTTTTGGGTCGATGATGATCTAGATGGCATCAAAGATGGAGAAAGGTATTCCCTCTCTGTGGTAAGTCAGTGATCTTCTTAGCTTCTGAACTAACTCATTGTCGATGTTGTTCTGCAGAGCTCTTCTATGTTTAAGACGTGCACTGAGGATAGCAAACGCTGCTCAACAAATGGCTAATGCAGCCCGAGGTAGCAGCGGACCAGTCACCCTGTTTGTCGAAATCTTGAACAAGTCGGTACACTAAGACATCTGAGATTGGTTCGTTCATACACAGTCTGATATAATGTTTTTTTTCAGGTACATATACTTTTATGAGAAAGGGAATCCACATATCACTCCATCTGATATACAGAGTCTGATAGAGTTAATCAACACGGAGATGCAAAGCGACAACAACGGTAACAACACAAGAAGAACCCACTCAGATCCCTTCTTTACAAGCACATTGCGTTACGTAAGGTTCCAAAAACAGAAAGGTGGCTTGATTGGTGACAAATATGACCTCATCAAGTTGTGACTTGCATCCTCCACACAGTCCTGAAATCAAAATCCAGAGGCCTAAAACTCGTTTGGATCCACAGTCCTGATTTATCAAGTTGTGACCTCATCAAGTTGTGACTTGTATCCTCCACATACATGTTTGCTTTCTTTTTGGGGTCCATGACAAACCTATGTAATTTTATTCTCTGTCACTAATAATCTGTATAGAATACACGTTTTCATTCTGTCTATGTCTCAATGTCAACGTTCTCTTTGATCCAAAGCTCATGAGATCCCAGTAGCAAAGAACGAAAAATGTATTAAGAGATTAGTCTACATAGTTAAAAGTACAACAACACATCAGGAACTCATCACACTCTCTTACTAAGAAACCTTCACTCATTAATTTGCAACAACTATACAGAGTTGCTGCATTTGATGCTCTGAATCTTTTTCTTCTTCTCTTCAGCTTCGTTTGTTTCCCTAAAACTCTCGTTCTTGTTTGTTTTTTTTAAAGAGGAGATCACAAGAAGGCGCAACGATTCTTGTTCTTTTTCTTCTTCTTTGACTTCGGGGGCTGAAGCACCACTTTTATAGCTGCGTCAAAGACTGCTTTCACGTTCTGCAAAAGCCCCCCAATACCAAACACTTTCAGTCATACAGAACCACAAACAAACATACATCTGAGATTGAAATTTGATGATGAGTATGCGTACCTGCTGCGTCTTTGAACTACATTCAATGTAAACCGGAGATCCTATCAGTTTCTTTAGTTCTTCTCCCTGCAGACAAAACAATTAAGACATCTCATCTGGCAAAAACTTGTCTGAAGGAATACTTTGATTGTGGAGGCTATCTACCTGGTTTGTAGTGATTGGTACTGCACCGGGATGGTCTATGAAGAACTGCTTGTCATCTCGGAGATCTAGACATTCAAAATACATAAGTAAAAGAGTGAACTATTGTATCTCCCAGTGAAGTGTTTTTTCACACAAGAACAGAGTCAGTACCGAGTTTTGTTCCAACGAGGATGATAGGAACTCCAGGGGCGTAATGCCTAAGCTCAGGAATCCACTGCAATAAGAAACCAATTCAAAACCAGCTCAGCAAAAGTTATTATCATCATCAGAAGAAAGTTAGAAGGAGAAAAGAGCCAAACCTTTTTGGCAATGTTCTCGTAGCTAGCTTTGCTAATAAGAGAGAAAGCAAGAATGAAGACATCAGCACCACGGTAACTCAATGGTCTTAACCTGTTATAGTCTTCTTGACCTGCATCAAACCCCCAAGAAGACTTAGTCCCCACCAAAAAAAAACAAGAAACCAGATTTGATCAAAAGAGGATGTGTATTACCAGCTGTATCCCACAATCCAAGATTCACAGTGTTGCCATCAACAACCACGTTAGCACTGAAGTTGTCGAAAACAGTTGGAACATAGTCCTGATTAAGTCAATTAAACAACAACAAGTCAAATCATAAAATGGATCCCATCATTAACACACGAATCAAAGAGACAAGCTTGGTGCTAAAAGGATAAATCTTTCACTTCACAATGATAAGTTTCAAATGATCTTAGGAAAAAAGAACAAAACTTTAGATTCAAGAACCCTAATGAGAGCTAAAAGAAAGAAACAACAAAAGGAGGAGACTTTAAAGCAATGGAGAGAGAGTTAATTTACCGTAGGGAAAGTGTTGCTGGTGTAAGAGATCAGCATACACGTTTTTCCGACGGCGCCGTCGCCGACGGTGACACACTTTATGAACCTCGAAGCACTCATCTCCGCCGCTAAATTCAAAAAAAATTAAAACTTTTTCTTGACTTTCTCAAATCTCAAGCATTACCCAAGAATCAACAAGTCACAAACTTTTCTACTAACTCTAGAAAGAAAAAAAAAACCCTAAACTTCGAATTGCAGAATGCACAAGAAGAGAACTCGAAAGAATGGGGGATGAGAGATGAATGAGGAAATAATGTTTTTTTTTTCTTTTCTTTATATTTGTGTTTGGGCCGTTGCGTTCTTGTGTTGCGTTGGGTGACTTTGATGAGATGATGAGCTTTATTAGATACAGCTTACGCCAGCTATTGGTACACCAAACAACACCTTATCATTTACACTCACCCCCACTTTCTTTTATTTCTTTTTTTTCAAATATTATTCTTTTCGCACTTTAGTTTTTGAATTTGAATTAGAAAGTTACATCAGTTGTATAGTGTGATGTTTAAGAGAATTTTTTTTTTAAAATATGAAAATATAAATTTGTTTATTTATGTTTTCAGAGAAATTTAATTTAATTAAAATTGCCCAATCAGTTATATTTTAAATATTATATATTTTGAAACTGGCTATGTTTAAGATAACCAACTCTACCACCAAAACAACAACCTAATTCACTAGTTTCTTCTTTTAAGATTGGTTCTTATAATCCTCCAATGACCAAAACTAAAATGAAAACTACATTAAAAAAAATACAGCAAATGATTGAAGATTATAAATGAAAAACTAAACATAAAGAATAATCGACCAAAGTATGGGGAGGCAGGATTAAACTTTTTAATCATTTGACTGGACCAACTCTCGTCAAGAACGTGCGACTTAGTGTTATGGCACCAATTCATTCCTTTTAAATCAATTCTCTTTCAAAATTTCATTATTATATAGTTTTATTTTGTCATGAGTGTTTTGTCATTGTAGTTTTGAGAGATTTTTTCATCTTTACCACATATATATAGGAGACCAAAAATCTTCCAAGAACGTGCTCAACTCTCATATTCAACCCGCCAATGAGCACAACGACACATCCCTATGTGTGCTTAAATTATATAATGGGGGGACGATATGAGCTAATAGGCAATCATGTGAAACTAAGGTGTTAGAGTTAGCTTTACGTTTCTACCTACTCTTCACCAACAATACCTTTTCATTTTCATTTATTCTCACATGAAATAAATCCAGAACTCGGGAAATTTTTTATTTTGAACTTACAAATAAATCATGAATTTGAATGCTTCTTATTGAAGCCACATGTTTGGAAAATATGTAGCTAAATAAATAGGTAAGAGAAAAATGTCAGAAAGTCCACAACAACACCAACACAACTGCAAGCTAAGAAGAAAAAAACACAATTAAATGAAGGCTCACTCGAGGCCCAGTAGCGAATTTAGACCCACTAAGTTAGTCCTCAAATATGTCGATCATAGATTCATAATGAAGTAATCCATATAGCCACAAGGTTCACACAGAAGAGTACTACACACATTGAAAGAGAATACGTATGTTCACACAATCGGATCTCTTCTCTCCAGTCTCCACCCGTTGTGGAAGAAGAAATTAGTTCGACAAACATATGATAGCTTAGTTTGGCAGACGACAGACTTGGGAAGATTTGGGAAGATTTATATAAGTTTCAAAGCATTTTTTTCTATATTCAAAACAATAAGAGCAACCACATTTGTTGTACAAAAGTTTTTTGAGATGAATAAATTTAACATTTTTCAAAAAGAAAATGTTTTTTTTTCTAGTTTATATATAATTTCTACTCTATTCTTTTATGCTTAAAGAGATATGTATGCGTCTATGGTTTTGATTCTATCTTCCTTTCAAGTTTCAAGTTCAATAAATTGCTTCAAATAATCACATACATCATAGGTTTGCATTCGTAGAAAGATATACATTATGTTGTGAATTAATTAAAACCTTAAATTGATATTTGTGTATAAAGAAAATTAATAATAAGTGAGTGATGGTGAGATGAAAACGTGAAAGGAGGGAGAGAGAATAAAGATGCTTTGTCTTTTTGACAATAAAGTTACGCAGGAAAGAAAGTGAGAAACTTTGATGTTGACTTATTACTTCCTTGTTACAAAGTGTAAGGGAAAGGTGGTATTTATACTAAAGAAAATAAAGACACGTATTTCAGGTTTCATAGAAAATTGACAGCTGTACATGACAAGGACAGATATTTGCCAGATGTAGAGTTATTGGATAATCATTATCTTTAACAATAATCATTATCTTTAACACTCCCCCTTGATTATCTAATTTGTATTACGTAGTGCCTCATTAAAAACCTGATCATGGAAAAACCCCATGGGATAAAAACCATGACGAGGAGAAAAAGAGTACACTGACGTAATCTCCCCCTGAGAATAACAGACATAGTTTTCTCTTCACAAGTCACGCAAACGCCGCATTCCGATACCGTAGACATGTTTTCGGAACGTTGTAGTTGGAAGAGCTTTGGTGAACAAATCAGCCGGATTTTCGCATGACTGTATATATTCGACGTCTACTTCTTTCTTTTTCTCGAGCTCCCAGATGTACGAGAAAAATCTCGGAGGGATGTGCTTCGTCCTGTCGCTCTTAATATAACCTTCTTTAAGTTGAGCGACACAAGCTGAGTTATCTTCAAAAACTTTCGTCGGTTTTTTCTTGTTAACTATTCCACTTGAATCTTGTATGTGGTGACTCATTGACCGTAACCACACACATTCTCGACATGCTTCGTGAAGCGCAATAGTTTCTGCATGATTTGAGGAAGTCGCAACCAAAGTTTGTTTCTGTGACCGCCAAAAGATCGCGGTTCCACCAATTGTAAAAACATAGCCGGTTTGCGATCGAGCTTTATGAGGATCTGATAAGTATCCCGCATCTGCAAAACCAACCATACCAAACTCGGGTTTTCTAAAATACATTAACCCCAAATCAACTGTACCTTGAAGGTAACGGAATAGGTGTTTTATTCCGTTCCAATGCCTGAGAGTTGGAGCACAACTATATCTTGCCAGTAGATTTGTGGCGAAAGCAATGTCAGGTCTGGTACAGTTTGCAAGATATAACAGCCCACCGATAGCACTCATATAAGGTACTTCCGGACCTAATATCTTCTCGCTATCTTCACATGGCCTAAACGGATCTCTCTCAACCACGAGAGATCTACCTACCATTGGAGTACTCAAAGGAGTCGCTTTGTCCATACGAAAACGTTTCAATAATCTTTTCGTATAGTTTGATTGATGCACAAATATTCCTTCTCGGAGATGCTCTATCTGGAGCCCAAGACAAAAATTTGTCTTGCCGAGATCTTTCATTTCGAACTCTTCTTTCATATGAGTTCGAGCATCATCAACCTCCTTTCGAGTTCCAATTATGTTCAGGTCATCCACATATACAGCAATGATCACAAAGCCAGATGACGATTTCTTTATAAAAACGCATGGACATATCGCATCATTCACATATCCTTTACTCAAAAGATATTCACTTAAGCGATTGTACCACATGCGTCCGGATTGCTTTAATCCGTAAAGTGATCGCTGTAACTTGACCGAACAAACCTCCCTGGATTTTTCTTTCAATGCTTCAGGCATTTTCAATCCTTCAGGGAGTCTCATGTATATATCATTATCCAACGATCCATACAAATAAGCAGTCACAACGTCCATGAGATGCATTTCAAGATTTTTCGATGCCGCAAGGCTCATCAAAAATCTAAATGTAATTGCATCCATTACCGGGGAATACGTTTCCTCAAAATCAATCCCCGGTCTCTGAGAAAAACCTTGGGCAACTAATCGGGCTTTATATCGTGTTACTTCATTCTTTTCATTTCTTTTTCTCACGAATACCCACTTGTACCCAACATGATTTATATTCTCAGGCGTTATGACTATAGGTCCAAAGACATTCCTTTTATTCAGGGAGAGTAACTCAATTTGAATGGCCTTTTTCCACTCTTCCCAATCATGTCTTTTCTGACATTCTAAAATGGACCTTGGATCGGGATCATCAATCTCAAGATTGATCTCATCGGACACAGAAAAGGAGAATATTCCATCAACATCTTTTATCTTCTTTCTGATCAATAATTTTTAATCATGGGCGTAGTTGATGGAAATCTCATACTTTCCTGTTCCCTCCTCGTCATCTGGATCCCTATCTTTATTTGGTTCTTCTTGAACCTCATCTATGCCTTCTTTCAGACATTTTTCAATATCAGGTTCTTCTTGAACCTTTTCACTTTGCTCAACCAATTTCTTTTTCTTTCGGGGATTTTTATCTTTAGAACCCGCTGGTCTCCCCCTCTTTAACTGAACCCTAGGTTCGTTAATTTTGTTTCCATCACTTTGTTCCTTAGGAACATCAACTCTTGATGGAACATTTTCAGCGGGTATGCATGATTTCGTCACCCTTCTCGTATCTGTGAATGCATCAGGTAACTGGTTTGACAAATTATGCAAATGCGCAATTTTCTGAACTTCCAGCTCTCTTTGATTGGTAGGAGGATCAAGGTGTAACAACGATGGTGTACACCATGTAATCTCTTTAGGAATTTCTTTAATTCCTCCCCCTAACGCTGGAAATTCATCCTCATTAAAATGACAATCAGCAAACTTTGCTGTAAACATATCACCAGTTAACGGTTCCAGATACCTTATTATACTTGGTGACGTATAACCCACATATATTCCCAATCTCCTCTGTGGGCCCATTTTTGTTCTTTGTGGCGGTGCTATCGGAACATAGACCGCACACCCAAAGACACGAAGATGGGATACATCTGGCTCTTGCCCAGATGCCAATTGTAAGGGGGAATACTTATGGTATGCACTCGGTCTTAACCGAATCAGTGCAGCCGCATGCAATATAGCATGACCCCATACAGAAATTGGGAGCTTTGTTCTCAATACCAACGGTCTTGCAATCAACTGCAACCGTTTTATTAATGACTCGGCCATGCCATTCTGTGTATGCACAATGGGAACCGGATGTTCCACATCAATCCCCATTGACATACAATAATCATCAAAGGCTTGCGATGTAAACTCACCGGCATTATCAAGCCTTACTTTTTTAATGGCATACTCTGAGAACTGTGTTCTCAGCTTTATTATTTGGGCAATGAACTTTGCGAAAGCCGTATTTCGTGTGGTCAGAAGACACACATTTGACCATCTAGTAGATGCGTCAATCATTACCATGAAATACTTAAACGGCCCGCACGGTGGGTGAATCGGTCCACATATATCACCATGTATTCTTTCTAAAAACATTGGTGATTCATTGCCAACCTTTGCTGGTGATGGCCGAGTTATAAGTTTTCCTTGAGAACATGCATTACATGTAAACTCGCCCATTTGCAAAATTTTTCCGTTTTTCAACGGATGGCCATTCGAATTTTGCACTATCTTTCTCATCATGACTGAACCAGGATGTCCTAGCCTCTCATGCCAGATTTTAAATGTATCAGTAAACTTCATGTTTACTACGGCATAGGACTCAGTCATGTTTATTCTCGTACAATATAGTCCAGAGGATAACATTCTTAATTCTTCCAATATATGTTTCCTCTCAGACTTAATGCAAAGAAATTCAATGCCATCTTTATTCGTAGTCTCAATATGATATCCATTACTTCGGATATCTTTAAAACTTAACAAGTTTCTTTGAGACTTGGGGGAATACAATGCGTTACTTATTTCAAATATCGTTCCCCCTGGCATTGAGAACTTCGCTCTTCCAGAGCCCATAATAATCTTTGCATTACCAGATATTGTACTTACGCTTCCAGCGTAATTTCTCATTTTGAGACTGGAGAAATATTTCTTATCTTTAATAATCGTGTGCGTTGACGCACTATCCGCCAAGCACATATCTCCATCCATAGTCTCAAACTCTGGCATTTTTCTGAATTTAAAATATTCATAAAACATATATATTATTAAACATTAAACTTAAAACATAACATATATTTTACAACAAAAGATAAAGATACTATAATACAATATCATATCGAAACTTATTACACATCGATATTTTCTGGTTCAACCAGAAAATCTGATACATCGAGATGAGTATCATCGTTTAAACCATGAAAAGATGGCCCGGGCTCATCAGAGATGAAGTTTGTTTCACTTCCTTTCTCTTTTTCTTTTAGGGATTTCTTATACAGATCGACCAAATGCTTTGGCGTACGACAAGTACGTACCCAATGATTTTTCATGCCGCATCTGTAGCAAACCTTATCTGTTTGCCTTTTATCATCCCGGCCTCTTTCATTCTCGTGGAAGTCCTTATCATTCTTTTCATCATATGGACGGAATCTTCTTCCTCGTCCTCTTCCACGACCATGACCACGACCACGTCCACGTCCTCGTCCTCTCCTATTATCATAACTGGATGATGCAACATTCGCTTCTGGGAATGGTGCAGATCCAGTGGGACGAGACTGATGGTTTAGAGTCACGAGTTGGTTATTCTGCTCCGCTACAAGGAGTACTTGCATTAACTCCGAGTAACGGGTATATCCATTCGCCCGGTACTGCTGCTGCAGGACTACATTTCCAGGATGGAACGTGGAGAGAGTTTTTTCGATCATATCATAATCACTTATTTTCTCTCCACATAACATCATCCTCGATGTAATTCCGAACATAGCGGAATTAAACTCACTTACACTTTTGTAGTCCTGGAACCGGAGATGGATCCACTCGTGTTTGGCTTTTGGTAAGATCACATATTTCTGGTGATCAAACCTCTCTTTTAGAGATTGCCAGAGGTCCCAAGGATCCTCTTTCGTAATATATTCATCCTTTAAACCATCATGTATGTGGTGTCGTAAAAAGATCATGGCTTTAGCCTTTTTCTCATCCGACACCGTTTTAGTATTATCGATGGTTTCCAAAAGCCCGCTACCTCGTAAGTGCATCTTTGCACCTACTGCCCAGGTCATGTAATTACTTCCCGTAATATCTAGGGCACTTATTTCGAGCTTTGTTAAATTCGACATGATAATTGTATTCATGAAATAATTTTATAAATATATAATATAGACGGAAATTTAAATGCAGAAAATAAAAGCATGAAATAATTGCAGAAGTTAAATTGCAGAAATTTAAATAGCATAAATAAAATTGAAGGCTTAGCCTTTCACATGATCCGAGGAGTCAAAGACTACCATATTGATCATTTTCTAAAGTCTGAGGAGGCAAGCCTACCATGTTGACTTTTTCTTTTATTAAGGTCCAGGAGGCTCAGCCTTCCATTTTTGACCATTTTTTCAAGATCCGAAGAGACTTAGTCTTCCATTTTGATCTTTTCTTTTTATACACGGAGGTAAAACCTACCACGTGTTTCTCTGATCGTGGAGGCCTAGCCTGCCATAACGATCAGTCGGGGAAGGCAGCGCCTATCATCCCGAAATACAAACGGAGAAGGCCTAGCCTCTCACTCCGGAATAAATAAAATTTTAAATAAAATTAAATATATTAAAAGATAAGTTTAAGCATCACCTCGTTTAGTATAAGAACGATCGGTAGAATTTTGCTAGAGCTTCTTCGTGCTGATAACGTGTTGTGAATTAATTAAAACCTTAAATTGATATTTGTGTATAAAGAAAATTAATAATAAGTGAGTGATGGTGAGATGAAAACGTGAAAGGAGGGAGAGAGAATAAAGATGCTTTGTCTTTTTGACAATAAAGTTACGCAGGAAAGAAAGTAAGAAACTTTGATGTTGACTTATTACTTCCTTGTTACAAAGTGTAAGGGAAAGGGGGTATTTATACTAAAGAAAATAAAGACACGTATTTCAGGTTTCATAGAAAATTGACAGCTGTACATGACAAGGACAGATATTTGCCAGATGTAGAGTTATTGGATAATCATTATCTTTAACAATAATCATTATCTTTAACACATTAAACATTTGCTTGCAAATGTTCTACGCAACTAGAAGATGTAAGTTTGTTGGGTACTTATTCATTTGGCATTTGTAAGAAAGGGCATTGTTAAAGTTTGACAAGTGAAAATAGTTTCTATGACATATGGCCCATAATTCACAAACGAAAACTATGATCGAGATATTGTGCGTGCCCATACATAATAGCTGAGGTTTGTCCATTTGAACTTCTCTATCTTATATCCGAATATCAAAATCCATCTAAGCCAATAATTTTGTTTGTATAAACCTAATTATGTAAATCTTTGTTTTTTACAACATAGCAAGCTACTCATAAACATTTAACACGTAAACTGACACATTTTTGGCGGAATATGCATTGAGTCTTTGCTATTTTATGGTGCATAAAACTTTATATTATAACCGAACCAACATAACATATCTGGTACATGTCTAATTAGAATCACTTATTGATAGTGACATAGACTTATTTTGGGTAACTTACAAACAACTACCAACCAAAGAGTCTGCGTATTAGTTAACAAGGGAAGTAGCAGATACACTTGTGAGCTGGGAAGACATAGTTGCAAGATCCATGTCGTGCTTTCTCAAGGTTAATGCACTGATTCTTGCATGCGTTATTGTTTCCACAGACTCCTGACCATGTCCCACTTGGCCTCTCGCACAACTTCTGTGCTTCCACCATTGTCGGTGCTTCTGTAAATACATATTTCTCACAAGGTTAATTATCAAATTTATATGAATAAGGAAAAAGGTATAAATCTAAACCTTTCATGCATGTGATAATTAGGTTATTACTCACCGAAAGCAGCGAAAAGAACAAGAGCAGCAAAGAGAAGGGCGATGATGGAAGCAAACTTAGCCATGATCACTAATAAGATTTAGTTTTCAATGTATAGATACGTGTGTGAAGTGTGAAGTGTGAAGAAATAAGCTTACGATCAACCTCTATTTATAGTAGAGAAAACTGACGAGGAGTTAGTGTTTCACTAATGGTACATCTTAAGATTAAGTGTTTAACCCTACAAATTAATCAAACACCGTCTTCTAGTATACAATGTCAACACGCAAGTAGTTCATGACAGACGATAAGGTGCTTGACAAATTCATAAACAGTGTGCTTGATCCTTGTCTCGTTTCACTAAATTGTTCATAGCCGGCTTATTTGACTTGGTCAAGAAGTTATATATCTTTCACCAAGACCTAGGTTACACAGGTGGTATGTCACTGCCACATGTTTAGTTTGAACTTGGATATTTTTTTGCCATTGATCTTACAATCACCAACTAAAATCAAAATACAGAGAGTTGCATAGTAGATTTGCACAAATTTGCTAGAGGGTGTCGGCTTACAAATTTCGCTATGTATCGTGTTAATTATTTCAAATCAGTATTACTTTGTTCCTTGTACATTAATTTCACTTTTGTAAAATCTGTAACCACATATAGGTTAATATGTAATTTTGTACTTCCCACCCTTTAAACCCATACTTTGGTTTAATTCTGACCACCGAGAAGAGGAATCTGATTTTTAAAAGAAAAACATATCAGAAGAAGTCACACACAAACATAAAACTAACTGAAAGAAAATTTGTTCTCAACTTCATCGCCTTATCCACAAACTTTGATAAATAAAGCTATAAAAGCCACGTATCAACAGCTTGCTTCGTTGCCCTAATAAGAGAGCCCCAGCACAGAAAAGTAGCAAACTCAGAAGAAGTCACACACAAACTAAAATGGTTGACTCTAACTAAACCAAGAATGATCCGAATCGGTTCTGTAAAAATGCTATTTACGAACTCGGTTGCTGCCACAATACTAATGCATGCCATGCGTAGTGTAAAATATGTATGAGAACATATTAACTAACGAGTTTCTCTTTATTCTATAATAGTATAGTAACCATATTAAAAATGCACAAGCGATACTGATGCATGGCATGCGTAAAACATGTCCCATTGTCTTGACGAAACAGAATTAATACATCGTACATACGAGTTTGTACTATTGAGTATTGAACCAACATACGCATACATTACACATGCCATAGAAGTCGCTAAAAGAGTGACAGAGACTTACTGAAATCTAAATAAGCACCACAATAAATAAATAAACGCAAAAACATCATACCCAAGATTTTTGGTAGATTAACATGGGTAGTAGCAGATACACTTGTGAATTGGAAAGATATAATTGCAAGAGCCATGAGCTGCCTTCTCGACACGGATGCACTGTTTCTTGCACGAACCACTCTTTGTACATAAACCTGACCATGTCTTACTCTGCTTCGTGCAATACTTTGGTTGTTGTCCTTCCACCATCGTCGGTGCTTCTGTATATGTAGATATCATGATTAATTAATTATCAAATAACTCTGAAAAATAAATAAAAAAACCTAATTGCCATGCATATGATGATAAGGTCAATTACTTACCAAAAGCAGCAAAGAAAACAAAAGCAGCGAAGAGGAGGGTGGTGAACTTCCACCTCTACACTAATGCCACAAACGTCGGATGCAGCTACTGTTGTTGCCATCGTTGACCCAAGGTTGACTAGCTACTCGTTGACTAGTGTCATGGCGATGATATGTGTGGACTGTGGAGGACGAGGCTACGACAAGGCCTACGATGAGGGAAGTTGTGCACATGCTCACTAACCCTCCCAAGTCCTTGACTAACTTGTTCTGAACCGATCAAAATTAAGATGTATAATGATAGGTGATAACTATTTTTTGGAGGTGTTCTGAAAATACTTTTTTTTGAGTTCTATGTATAATTGTTGTGTTTAAATTTGTATATATCACCTATTATGTATTCTAGTCTACTAGGAGTTTTGTAATGTACAATCAGTATGCCTTATTGATGATGTCTATTTCTTCTTAATTTCAGACCAAGTTGAGAAACAAACAGAATCTGAGAGATTGGCTATTCTTTACCTTTGCCCATGCCTATGAATCAGGGTCTTGACCGAACCGGAACCAAAAACCGAATGCCTATCAACATAGAGTTTAACAATGCAAACCATACTTGCCAACCAAAAGAGAGTTACTCTGTATTTGGACAAATAAACCAGCTTAGTTTCATGTGATATCGTGTTCTTGCTCCTTACAAACTGTCATACACTGTCCAAAGAAACTGAAAAGACCAAATGTAAACTAATAAATCAACAATCCATTGAAGGATCATTAGTAAGCTGCCTCTGTAGCAAAACCTGTATCAACTAAAGAAACCAAACAAAGCTACAAAAACCAAGAAGGTTATGTTTATTAAATACAAAAAAAAACACTCTCAATTTTATTGCTCAAAATCGATATTATCAAAAACAAGAACATTCATCATCATCACCATCACTATAAGACATTACAACATATCAATACAAAAAAAAAACAAAACTCCAATACCATATATTCCTCATCATCTATTAATTATACAAAAAAAAAAACAATATATCTATACACACACATGTTATATGTACTCAGAAAGCTCCGTAAGGTATATGCTGCGGAAGCCGAAACCGAACCTGAGAAGCCGGCGACCGAACCGCAACGCCGTGCCAGCAAATCCCTCCTTTACAAATTCCACCACCACCGTCGTGATTGTGACGGTGGCTTAGATCCTCCTCGCCGGCGGCAACGACGCGGTTGTAACGAGAAACCGCGTCGGCGGCTCTGCGAGACACGTCCCAGGCGAGCGTAACGGCGAGCAAAACTCCGACCGTCGTGATCGAGACGACGACGACGAATCCCGCGCTGAAGCTCTGGCCGGAGATTAATCCGTAGACCTTGATCGCGATGATCACCGCCACGTAGATCGTCACTAGATTCCCGAGAACCGCATCGGATAACGCCATAAAACACATGAATAAGAGTTTCTTCTTCTTCTTCTTCTTTCACCGTCGTCGTGAAATTTCGATGACTCTCTCTCTCTCTCTCTCTCTCTCTCTCTATCTGCGTAATCGATTTTAAGGAGATATTTGAAAATTACGAAAACGCCCTTGAGAGATCCCTTGCTTTTTGTGGTTGATGACGAGTTTCGTGGTACCCTTATAAAGGACGACGTCGTTTCGGGAACGGGGGGAATTGTCAAACGAGCGACATCGCGAGACTTGTAAGGCACTACATTTATTGAGTCCTATGACATTCACGCATGTCGTTGTCAGCAAAATCTTGTCCTAACGCTTGTTGTAGTCCAGTTTGTTATGCACGCATAAAAATAAATTCTCTTCCAAACTTTCTCATGGGCTTTTGATAATTGTTTATATTTGGGCCTATAGTGGGCTATAAATTTAGACCATCTTACCATTTTTCTCATCTCAAATAAAATATTTAGTTTGTTTTATGAAATCTTTAGCATAGTATATAAGTAGAATCGTTAATCGTGAATCTTCAGAAAATAATTGATTAGTGTAATTAAAACTCTTAGACGTGAATTTTCATATATTTGATAGTAGAGTCATATTCTAATTTGTAACTGAACTAATCGTCACTAAAAAGATTAGTAAAGCATGTTCCACGATGGCTGCTATCTATGTGAATATTATTTTGACAAATCATATGCAGTGAAATAGACAGTTGATTATTTGTATAGGCTTAATCCCACTATCAAAGGCATCAACATCATCAACTCGCCCTTAATTAATATTATCTATCTAATCTTTTTCAGCAAGTGGTTACCAATTGCCACTACTAATAATGTTCTGATCATTAATTACTTTTTCATTTTGTAATGGAGAATATCTGGTGGCTCTCATGCGCCTGTATAGTCAAACGGTTAAGACAAGAACAAAACATGTAATAGCATTATTATTCATTTCAATGTTTCAAATGGCCAACGCAGCATTAGATAACAAACAAATGAAATATTCCCCCGTTTAAACTACTAGATTTAACTTTATGTGGTGTACATTATATTCTAATCCTAATCATGCTAAAAATTAAACAAATATTCTGTGACCTTACAATTATCACTCCCATCTTTTTTGACCTCCACAAGCAGCCCACTTTCTTTTCCCACGTGTTCCTCACCACAAAATAAGAATCCTCCCTTGATTAGTACTGTTGTAATTTCGGGTAAGGAACTTTTTTGCTCTTCCTTTTTCAACTCTGACTCACACCGACGTCGTTCTACGGAAAAAGACACATGGCCCGGGTAAGAGATAAGGCTTTAGTGAGGGCCCACATCGTCCTGACAAAGTGTTTACCGCGGGAGACAAATGTTAGGTCAAAAGAGCGACCACATCCGACAAAATGCCAGCGCAAGTGTGACTGTGATTCCACATAACGAAAGATGAGACGTGGGCGATGATGCTTTGCTCTGATCCAGAGCTCCTTCATATATCATATCTACCGGCGACCATGTCCTACTGTCTCCGCCAGGAGTTGCCGACGTCCCTGATGGTGTCGTCGGTCTAGAATCTGAGCTCTGATCTTGAGATGATTTTTGACTGCAAGTTGTAAAAAAAGTACAAAACGTAGACGTTAGGTGTATATAATAATTGCTTCTGTCACGCGTCCCCCTCGGTACTTGGGTGGACCGTTACGTTTCCACATCGCAATAAATCGTAATGAACACATCTCTTTACTCTTTTTGCAGTGAAAAGCAACAAGCTGTAGATTCTAATCTCCAGTTATAATAAATGACAAAGACAAACAATCTAACCAAACATAAGTGACTTCAGTTGTACGGTAAGTAAAAGGTTATGCAATGATTCATCAAATGTGAATGTAGTAAAAGCATTATGTATGTTGCATTTGACGTAATTACCCTCCTCCTCTCACCTAACCTTAATCATAGACTAGTAATTCATGCTTAATGTGCAACAGTGGAGACTATAAAATTTTGTCGGCTGCAGATTGACGAAACTACCCTCCCCAACAAAGCGGTGATATTAGTAAAAGAAAGGGTATAAATGGAATTTGAACCTTGTGTTCGGAGACGGACAGAAGGTGATGACGTAGTTAGGGGACTTAGCGCATGTGAAGGTGCTGCTCTGATCATCGTAAGCGTAGCTGTACGCACGTGGGCACGCGTTCTTGAACATCAACGAGTACGACGACGGTTTACACACGTCAGGCGTCCCGAACGCGCCGCTGCAGCAATACTCCGGCGTCCGAAACGCCTCGCACGCGCTTTTGCAACCCATCGGCTGCTTCACCCCGTCGGCGCTCGTCACCCTCAGCTCCGACGGACACGACCCGTTCAGGTCCACGACGCAGCCCGTGCCGCTGCAGTTCTGTCCTGATCCTCCCTGAGGGACGACGAGCATGGGGACGTTGTACCCGTCCACGAGGCTGACGTCGTAGAAGTCTAGGCCTCCTGATCCGTCGAGCGTGAACTCGGCTAGTGTAGCCGGTGGGGTGGCGCCGGAGCCGGAGCATTCGAGGGTTCCGGAGCCGCAGTCGCCGGTGGCGCAGGAGAATTTGCCGGTTGTGTCGGTGGTGCAGAGTGTTCTCCCCCAAAATCGACCGCCCCATGAGGCTGGAGCGTTGATGGTTCGCTCTTCGCCTTTTTGGAGGACGAAGCCGGTCGTCGGAAGGGGAGGAACTCCGGCGTTGGATAAGAGTCCCGGCCAGACTGTGTATTCACATTTGTTCACCATACTAAAGCTCGTCGGTTCGACACCTGTTAATAACCAAATAAAACTTTAAATCATTACACAACTACAAATAATTAAACTAATAATCATTGAGTTAGTGAAAGATTGGTACCAGGGAAGAAGAAATGGGATAACAAGAGGAAGATCAATGGCAACATAAGAGCCATTGGATCGAGAAGAAGAAGAGACTGTTTCTTCTTCTTCCTGTTTTATTTTTTTAATACTATATAAAAGACACTTAAAAGGAGGATTCTCAGGGGGAGTAAAGAGATGAAGATGATGTATGATTTATAGAAGAAGCATATTCTCTAGCTGTTTGCGTTCTTCCTGTTGGTAGGAATCACATGTGTGTCAAGGTAGGTGGCTTACTGTACGCCTGCTTAGGTGGCTACATCTAACCGGGTTGTACATTTTAACCGTTGAGACTAAGATGGATAAAAGACAAAATATGATTTTACATAGTCATGTTGAGCTAATCGGTTTTTTTTTTTTTTCAACACTTTCTTTCATTTAGAAAGGCCCAATGGGCAATATGAGAAGTACAAGCTTATAACTCATCATACAATTCAACATAAAATAAAACATTCGGCCCAATTATTGATCCATTAGTCTCTTTGAGTTCCACGCAATTAGTACACGAGTCTTCATCTCAAGAAAGACGTAACACGCGTCCTCATCCTCCTTTGGTTGTATCATGAAGTTTCTGGATCTGACACGCGTCTGACGGTTAACCGCGTGGGATGAAAGAAGGTCGGAACACCTCGCCGGCGGACTGCTCTGGCATGGCTACCGATCAAGCTATGAACTTCTCGATCTTCTATCTTTCATCCGTCCGTCGTTTATATGAAAGCCGCCATCGTCTTTATTGGATAATAACTCTGGGATTCCCTAATCAATTCAATAAAAGATCTTATCGGACCATCTCCGATATAGGGAGGATGCCGATTCATCTAAATCTTCATCGAATTGAACCGAGATTACTCCACCATCATCGCCTACTTTCTATTCAGGAAACTTCACTCAAGAGTCTACTCATTGACTCCATCTTTATACGGTGAAGATTGACTCCCTTACGAAAGAAGCATATGCGAATCCAATAGAGAAGTAGAAAACTTCATAAAACGAACGTGATTTTGAAAATCAACCATGAAAGAGGAGAAGTAAATCAATCTCAATCGAAGAACAGTAAAATATAATCATGAAGTTCTACTTCGATTTAGATTGATTACACAAACAAAAGCTCGCCACCGCGAAATTTATTTATCGCCACCGCGAATATCATAATCGCCACCGCGAATAACATAATATGATACAAAGTAAAGAAAAAAAAACAAAATCAAAATATTATAGTGACCGGCGGCGAAGAGCCACCGGCCACTGAAGTATATATCTTTGGTCGAGTGTTTTTTTAGAAAGAGGTTGGAGAAAACAGGAAGAGAGAGAGTTTTATCTCCGGGTTGAAGTGGACAGCTAATCGGTTCATAACTAGAACTATACGATAATGTATTGGTCAAATAAGGTCTGGTTTGAAAATGGTTGTATTATTAATTTTACTAGTACTATTTATTTGTTAGAATTTGATTGATGTTTTTCAACAAAGATATCCAACCGGCTTTGAACCTCCACTTTTTAATTCAAAATATCTACAAAAGGTAAAGTAAATTTTGTTTTCAAGATTTTTGAACTTTACTGGATAATTACGCAATCAGGATTTATAACCATGTGGACGTGAGAACACTGTATTACTTTTAAGATTTATCTATGGGTTACACAGTTCAGTTTTTTTTTTTTTTACACAATTCCGTTACAGGAATTGCAATGGAGAGATATGTGATTCCATTGCAGTGCGCGTACTGTTTTTTTTTATCTTACACTAATGAAGAGTAATACATGGACAAAATGATGACGAACTTCATAGTCTAAGACCATATAATATAAACTTATCATTTCATTTTTCTGAACAACTAGCTAGGTGCCACTAGTGGACGTTTCAACGTCTTTGATGATAGTCGCGGGCCCTCTTAATTATATTGGAGAATCCATACACACTATCTTTGCGATTGATTGATCAATTCCAATAATTTATTAAAAAATCATATCTGCGGTACAGAAACTAGAAATAACTAACTCATTTATGTATAAGTATCTGGTAGATATCGTATGTCAAGAGTGAAAATGTTGTCACCTCTTAACTGTTTTAAAACGTGATATTAACTGTGAGGGAAAAGAAACTTGTAAACAAATTTTCGGTAGTTGTCTTATATTGTGGGTCTAAGCGAGACCACTTTGTCATTTTCTATCAGACATCGTCACATGCACTTTACAATATATCGCAAGCCATCCTCTTCCCTCTCATACCATTTGTTTTTATCGTCCGTCACATGCAATAAATCAAAATATTTAAGTATCTATAAGGATATTTAATGGGCCTTTTAAGGGCTTAGTTTATAATGAATGAGCGCAGGGTTTAATCAAATTTGTACATATATGCTGCCCATAAAATTTGCTGGCCATAAAAAAAAAAATGCTGGCCATAAAATTTCCAAATCACTGTGTTTCGTAGGCAGAGAGACACACCATTTACATGAGATTTGCATTCCCAGTCTTATAAGAAAGTAAACTGAAATTTCCATACACACGTATGATCAGGATTAATTTTTGGAAAGGTACATAAAACGTGAACATAATTATCATAAAGGGTGGTGATTAGGTTGGAAACAGAGACTGCATGGAATAGTTACCTTCTTCCGATCATATTCAATATTCATAGCACACAAGAGAAGCTCATACGCATTTTACAAAGTTTGTTTTGTTTATTTTTAGGTTTTCCATCATGAGATATGCGGTAGTTGGTGTGTTAATTATGTTCTCTTTGGTCTTCTTGGAGTTGAGCAATGCCATGGCACCTTCTGTTTCTTATGAATGGGTTGTCTCTTATTCGGAACGTTCCATCCTCGGAGCCAACAAGCAGGTTCCACTGATGATTCAGCTCATGTTTTCTTATTCAAATGCTAAAATATAGTGTCCCAAATCATTAATTATAATATGAGTAATCAACAGGTCATAGTGATCAACGACATGTTTCCTGGACCGATTCTTAAGGCAACAGCAGGCGATGTAGTAAACGTCAATATTTTCAACCATTTGACCGAACCCTTTCTCATGACTTGGTATTTTTTCACATTGATTATTAAGTATTTGTAGACTAAATAATATAATTTACATCTATTTAGCTGGTTCTGCTATGTCAGTGATCAGTAGCTAAGTATATCTTATGTATTTTTGTTGTTATAATTATAATGCTAATAAAAAAAATGCATGTAATTCGTAGGAATGGGTTGCAAATGAGGAAAAACTCTTGGCAAGACGGAGTTCGAGGGACAAACTGTCCCATCCTACCGGGAACAAATTGGACGTACCGGTTTCAGATAAAGGATCAGATCGGAAGTTACTTTTACTTCCCGACACTTCTGTTCCAAAAGGCGGCCGGAGGATACGGTTCAATTAGAGTCTACAGTCCAGAGCTGGTCCCGGTTCCATTTCCTCGACCTGATGGCGAGTTTGACATCTTGATCGGAGATTGGTTCAATACTGACTATAGGGTAAATTTCATTTTCATTCTGATAGAACATTTTTATTGGTCTCCAACTTTTTATAAGCTACTATGCATATACGTCATATCATCCTTAAATTGTGAAAACTATATTATTAAAGTTAACTTAAAATGCTTTTTTAAAATTGAATAGAACCTCACGAACATTTGGTGATCCGGCTCTGGTTATTAGATATATTATCAAGATGAAAACTTTGCTTGAAAAAGAAATAAAAATATTGATGGTTTGCTTCTTATTGCACATCTGTTTCATGAATTCATTTTCATTCGTCTGCCTAATGGGTGGTTGGTAAAGGGTATGAGAGCTTCACTTGACAATGGTCTCAGTTTAGCAACTCCTGATGGTATTCTTTTCAATGGGCATGGACCCGAAGAAACCTTCTTTGCATTCCAACCAGGTATAACGTCACATTAACCATATTATGATCTCAAATAGTACACAAACGTTACGTCTTGTTTTTTTGTGCATAATAACAGGCAAAACATATAGGCTGAGAATATCAAACGTGGGTCTCAAGACATCCTTAAACTTCAGGATCCAGGACCATGATATGCTCCTTGTTGAGACAGAGGGTTCGTATGTTCAGAAACGTACCTTGTCCAACTTGGACATTCATGTTGGCCAATCATATTCCGTTCTCGTCACCGCCAAAACGGACCCGATTGGATGTCGCCGCTCCTACTACATTTTCGCCTCAACCCGGTTCAGTAATTCATACATGACCGGCTTAGCTTTAATCCGATATCCCAACTCTCCCATTGACCCGGTCGGACCTGTTCCCGCGGCACCTGAATCGTGGGATTACGCCTCCTCGGTTCGACAAACCCAATCGATTAGGTAATTACAACCTATATTTTGCGTCAATATTCATCAGGTACCTAAGCAATTTTCCAGAATAATACAATAATTTTGTTTTTTTTTTTGATAAAGATGATTTTTGTATTTTTACACTCGAAATATATTCTTCTGCTTACATAAATACCATTTAATTATTTTAATTAGTCATTTGTGATATTTAATTCTCCTATTTTATTTGTCTCAACTATATTAATAAAATACATAGTACTTTGCAAGTTTTTATGATTGGTTGAATTAAGTAACCTTTATATATCAGAAAAAAAACTGAGTAATATATTTTTAGTGTTTATAGCTAAAACTATTTATATTGAGAAATGGAGAGAAATAATTTTATCTGACTTCATCGAATTTTAAACGATTTCCACGATAACACAGCTATTTCTTGTTTCTAGACTCGAAAATTTATTTTATATAACTACACATAATCAATTTAAAGCATTTTCCTAGTTTTGAATATTTTCTTAAGATGACGTAAAACGTAATAAATGTGATACAGAGAGGACCTAGCAGTTGGTGCGGCAAGACCAAACCCACAAGGCTCATACCATTACGGAAGCGTAAACGTGAGCAGAACTATAATCTTACAAAACGACGTTATGTCATCGTCCAACAGACTCCGCTACACAGTTAACGGCGTCTCGTTTGTCTACCCCGAAACACCGTTAAAGCTCGCTGATTACTTCCAGCTAAAGAACACGATCGTCCCCGACATGTTCTCGACTTATCCTTCAAACAAAACGCCGCGTTTCGGAACATCGGTAGTTGACATTCGTTACAGAGACTTCGTCCACATAGTTTTCGAGAATCCACTTGATGAGTCGCAGAGCTGGCACATCGACGGTTACAATTTCTGGGTTGTCGGGTACTTAAAACAAAACAATAATCTTAATCATGTTCTTAAGGACAAGACTAACAATGTGGTTTTAAATGTGTTAGAATGGGGTTTGGAGGTTGGTCTGAAAGCAAAAGAGCTGGATATAACTTAGTGGACGCTGTTTCTCGGTCGACAATTCAGGTTTAATTTAAATATAATTAATTTTCGATTCGCTTTGATTTAAATATTGTGTTTGGGTATAGGTTTTTCCATATTCGTGGGTGGCGATATTGATAGCTATGGATAATCAAGGTATGTGGAACGTGAGATCACAGAAGGCAGAGCAATGGTATCTTGGCGAAGAGCTTTACTTTAGGGTTAAAGGTGATGGACAAGAAGATCCTAGGAATATCCCGACTAGAGATGAGTCTCCGATACCGGAGAATTTCCTCCGTTGCGGTAGAGTTCTCTGATAAAATAATTAATTCATAAGTATGTGTTTATGTAATTTGTTAGTATAATGATGGTTTATCCGTTTATACAAAGATAACAAAGTATAACATCAAAGTGTATTTTAAGGAAAGAGTTTTAAGGAATGGATTTGATCATCAGAGTACTAGGATCGGTGCATCATTAGAATCAGACGACCGTCGTGAGAATTTTAGATCCAATCTCATCACCTGAATCCGAATGAATAAGAAGATGACAAATGATTTTTCCTCTTCAAAAGAAAAAAAACATGTTGCCAAGAAAAAAACGATTCTGTGGAGACAAAAACTTCACAAAAAGAAAAAGAGAAAAAACTAATGATTATAAGTTTGTAACAATAAAAACCAAAGAAGCAGAGAAATAATACCAGCGGCTGTTGAATCGCTTATGTAATGCGAGGGAACATAAGGTGTTTTAAAGACGAACATGTAGAGATTAGGGATTTGGGATACGGTGCTGTGATTAAAAATTTAAAATCATATATATAATGAGCCACTTTACTCTCTCCTAAAAGTGTACACGTCAGTTTTTTTTAAATGATTGTGGGGTCCACGTAATTTCGGTTCTGTTTGACCGAATTTTGTGGTTTGGTCTGATTCCCCGAGTCTTGGTTCGATTAAAGTAATAGTTTGGTTTGGGCTTCCATATTTGGTCTGATAAAAAAGTAAATAACAAAACGTCGCTTTTTTTTGTTTCGGCCGTTTAGGTCTTCATCGTTTCTCTTCTGCAAAGTTTTTCCTTGCATCTCTTTACCTCTCCTATTGTTCAATGTACTCTTAAAATTCGGTAACGATTGTTATTCCCACTAAAGCCAATAACGATTTCGACCTCTCCGTTTCCTTCACGTGAAGCCTATAAATTGGAAGTGTTGAGAGTCTGAGATTGTGATGGGGGTCGTTGTCCTCGGCCGGTCTAGAGTCAGCAACTAGCCTGGTAAAATAGTCCCCTCTCTGTTCAGTTGTTGTTTTTACAAAATGTTAAGTAGAGCTTTGTGGATTTAATTCGTTTGTGTGTGGATGCATTTCAGAATTTTTGTTGAATTCACAGGAAGTGAAAGAGCGTCACAGTCGCAGGCAGATGGAACAAGACTCAGGGAAGGTTGGCATATCAATCTAAGTTTAATGACCCTTGCAAATTATAAGGAAAATAAGGTAAGGTTTCTTACATATATGCTTAGAATGACATTGAAATCACAAACTCTTGCCAAGTAATAAATTGATATCATCTGAATTTTGTGAACTGTTCAAAGTGTGGGGGAAAGATGCGGCCACATACCTTACAGCATTCACTCGGTGGAAATGCAAGCTCAGCCATTATATGTACATTGAGTCCAGCTTCCAGTCATGCTGAATAATCAAGAAATACTCTATAATTCACCAACCGAGCCAAAGAAGTTACAAACAATGTCCAAGTGAATATGGTAATGATCTTTGTTCCATGCGTTTTCTCTACCTTAGATGAAAACAAACAAAATATTTACTTGCATGTACTGTAACCACTGCAGGTATTGTATCAACAAACCTCTTATATTTATCTTAATATGGCTTCTTCCAATGTTGTTCTCGCGAACTCGGCCTTTGAGGCTCTACGTCTTGGAAGATCTGCCCAGTTCATTGTTGTTCGTCTGCTACATTTTTGGGACTTAAGAAACATTAAGGAGCATTCATTGGAATCACTCTACTCCTCCTTGATGCGAAGGTATGTTGAAGATAAGCCTTTTCCCTTTGATTTTAAAATTTTTAAACAACCGAAACACTCTTGATTCTGCAGGTAACCTATACCTCAACTCAACGCCAGCAACAAAAATTTATTTCGACCCAACCCTTCAAGCCATCTCGGAGTTCACGGCAAGGTATCAACTTATTAAGTGTTTGGGAGTGACTAATATTAAGTCTTATAGTAACGTCACATATTATGCCCTCTGGTTTCAGCTTTGAAGGCCCATTGGGAGCAGCTTTTTCCTGCATCGACACCAAACACGGCAATAAAAAAAAGGAAGTTGTCTCCATAGGGGTCTATAGGAGAGCTCAACAAGTTCATTACCAACTCTGGTGAACAGGTAAAATTTCAGGATCCAGATTAGTTTAGGTTGTGCTTGAATTGGAGACAAGAATTTCTGAATAAATAATCTACTATCTTTGTAAAGACACAAGAAGCTGATTTCATTTGCAAGGGTCGGGTTGTGGAAGTCCTCCAACAGAATGGTTGGTATTTCGTTTCTTGCACTTGCTGCAGCAAGAAGCTTGACAAGCTTGGGAGTTCTCTCTGTTGCAACCGTTGTGCTAAGCCCAACGTCACCAGAGTTGTTAAGTAGGAATTTGCTATAACTCGATGTGTGAGATTTAAAACTATTTCTCCACATTACGATCTTTAGTGTCATCCTCTGTTTCAGGTACCGGGTTGAACTATTGGTGGATGATGGGGATGATAATGTCACTTTTGTGGCCTTCGACAGGGAGCTGGTGAAGCTGACTAAGCAGGATGCAGCTGGGCTGACTCTAGATGAGGTTTGTAACTTCCTACTCCACCCTGTGCTGATCGCATCAAATTGTCACAAACGCATTATATTTTCCTAACGTTAGGAACAACTGCAGCCTGCAGGTGAATCGTGGTGGGGGGGGGGGAGGAATATCACAATGTGTTACAGACCTTGCTGGAAAAGAATGCGTTTTCTAGAAACGTGTGACACCGTTCAAATTTTCCTCGAGTCACCTTACTTTCACGCTTTCTGCAATCATTGACAGCATCGCTCCCGAGGTATCACATATAAGATTGTTTGGATTATTTAATCCACTTAGTAGTGAAGCATCAGCATCTGCCAGCAAGAATGTGCTAAACGTGAAGATAATGAAGCAAGTCCTGCCGCTAATGGAGGCACAAAGAGTTGCCGTAAACACCCCCGTGAATGAAGTTAAAAAGCAGTCCCACCGTCAACCCAGCTTTGCTTTTGTTTCTTCCATGCATTTCCAGCTTAAGACTTTGCGTTGTTTTCTTTCTTAAACGGTTTGTGTTTTACAAAACACAAATGTTTTTACTATTTAACTAAAAGGGTTGACATATTCATTCAAAAAAGGGTTGACGTAATATTTAGCATGGTTCATAACAAATTTTACAACATCCCACTGTTATTATGAACCACGAAAGAAAGAAACGTTAATGAATAAATTATATGTGGCCTTGACACGCGAAACATTAACAACCATTTCCTCTAAATATTATTTATCCAAAATCTTACTCGACCGGACATGTTTCCAATGTACATGAAAAAAATATATAGAAAAATATATCACCATATTAGAAAAAAAAATATCACCTTAAGTCCAGCGTCCAGCGTCAAGAAATCGTGCTTGAATTCCCTTCTAAGTGATCTACATTTGACACCTATAAAAAAACAAAAAGATAACGAGTGTACTGACAAATGCTTGAATGATGGAAATGAAATTGAGCTATATTAAATTTGTTTCTACACAAGCAAAATTTACAGAGACAAACTATAATATTGTAGAATACCATCTACTTGCATTTCGTTCATACTTCCTGATATGTTACTAGAGTAATGAGGATTAATTTTCCAACAATTAATAAGTTTGTAAATGATTTCAATAATTTTGGGTTCCAATTAAACTGAATTTTACAATTAGGCGAAGGGTCTTCATTACCCTTATTAAAACTATAAGAATCATACTTGAGAGCAGAAGCTACCAACTTATACAAAAGAGTAAAACCATTAAACTTTTTACTCATCATTTATGCATCCATTCGAGCGAAATAAAAAATGAGGTCCCCCCAGCTTATGCCTCAAGATCCACTTTCCATAATTATTCCTAAAGTTGGTGCAGATTCATCAATGTCATTCTGTAACGCCATCGTGGCATGCATTGGCGAACCTACGTTCACCAAGAAGGTAGCAAGTGCCCCATAAAAAAGTTGAGAATTTGTTAAATACATCTAAATTTTAGTTATTTTCTTTTAGTAAATAACATTTTCTAGCTACATTTTAAATTTTATATAGGATTGTTCCCATCAAATTATAATCCTACATTCGCCACTGGTGGCATGCAAATATTTTTACCTAACATCTCAGCAACCGGTTGTTTCTAAGAATCCCAGCCTCTTCCCCGTTCGTTAAGAAACCACTCTTGGTCCTGGAATTCAAGGTTTTGTTCGACCGATGTTTGGCGGTCAACAACTTGGATGCCCTCTATATCACAGTTTTTGTTTCATATTTCAAAGAGAAGAACAATTTATAAAACATGGCATTAACCACACTGTACCACTGCTAAACATGCAAGGATTACTCAAAATTCAAATACATTTCCAGTTTATATCATTTCAAATATTACACAGCTACACTTAAATATTCTGAAAACTCCAACACCCTTCTTTCTTATACATCTTTTCACTCTTCAAATTCTTATACATCTCTCCACTGTTTTCCTACACTCCACATCACTCAACGTTTGAATTACAGAATCTCAAGTATTCCTAACATCCCCGCGCTTGCGCGGAGCTCGGCCCCTAGTGGCTATAAGTGTTTGAACTTTATATGACCTTAGATTATTTTATCTACAAGATTAGCCCATCTAATTTATATTAAACCGGCCTAATCTATTATTTCACCAAACTAATCCAAAATATAGTTCTGTTTAAAAATTCTGTTACATTTTTTTCCAAAAACGCAGCAATAATCAGACATTAGTCATATAAAATTTTAATTTATAATCGATTTTTGTTTTTGTAAAAATTTATAATCGATTTTTCAATAGCTTAAAATTGCAACTTGGTAGTGCGATTGATCAAGCAACAGGCAAACCATGGGTCAGACACACGAAACAAACACAGCAACACAGCTACCTTCTCCCATTTCTCAAGCGTTTCACAATCTTACATTAGGTTGGAAAACAATTTTTAAATAATATTCTCTCATTTAAAAAGTATTTTTACACAAATTAATAATATGATTGAAATATATATATATATATTCTTAATATCTAAAATAAATACAATTATACATAAACTCCTGCATAAGATCAATACAATTTACAATTTAATATTAAATTAAAAATAAAAAATAATTTGCATTGAAATTCTATAAATAATTTTTGTTTTATATCATATAGAGGGAACAGGATCTTTTGACAAGTTCAGCTATCGAACTTGACGCTGATATAAGCAGTAGATCAAACTTGACATCATAATAAATATAAATGATCAAATAGATGCTCAGGAGAGTGAGCTAACAGTTCACAGCTATGTTTAGGCGTAAATGTAATGATTTTCTGCATTGGGGTAAACTGGAGAATGGATGGACGAGACTGAAGCTGATCTTCCCTTTTTTCCTTTTTGCTTAACATTTCGTACGAATTGAAAGGATCAGACTAATTGTACTCTTTCTCAGTCAACAGGGTTCCTATTGTTACTACTTACCTGCATTGCTCTAATCCTAGCAGACCTCCTTAACGGCTTTACCTCATGTGTGATTCTTGAGATTTTCACAGCCTTCTTCTTACTAGCATTGTCTACTAACTCAGCTACTCTAGACATAATCTTATCTTTCTCATGATTAGACGCTTGAAGTTGCTCTTGGAGACTTAAGATACTCTTATTAGCTTCTTTCATCTCCTCCTCTTTCCTCATTAACTCCTCTGTGAACCCGCTTTCAATGCGTTTGAATTCATCCCATGCAAAACTCGCTTCAAGTGGAGATATCTGATCACATCTCTTTCCAAAAGCAAGCTTAGCAAATTCATGTTTCTGTTTTCTGATCTTGGCTTCCAGTAATCTACATTCATCTGTATCTTCATAGTTGCTGCAACCTTCCTTCTGCATGGTAGAGGAAAAAAAAGAGAAATCTTTAATGATCTCTTGCATTTTTAGAAGAAAAAGACAAATCTTTAACGATCTCTTACATTAGTAAGTAAATACAAAAGTTAAATACTTTCACATACGTTTTGAGTCAGAGTTAAGATATCAGACATAGCTTTGAAGTTATCCAACTCATCCTGAGTTTGGTCTGAAGAAAAAACATGTTTAGTTTCATAAAGGAACAAACTTTAATCTCATAAAAAACAAGAAACTTTAATCTCATTAGTAATAGTAAGTACAAGGAAGCCTTACCTAGTTTGTCTTTACAAAGAGAAAGAGCTCTTTCTTTCACCAAAAGCAACTGATCGCGATTAGCTTTCTCCACCAACCTTATCATCTCCAACGTTTTGATTTCGTCTTCCTTCTGAATGGTCAAGGAGAACAGAGTACGTTAGAACAGAGCATCGCATAAAAGACCTAACTTTCGAGATTGGAGTCAGAAAAAGAAGCTTTGTGTTTTTTTTTACCTGAGAAAGTTTACGTTCGTAGTTTTGAATATCAGAAACCCAGCGTTCGTGTTGTGTCTTAATTGTATCTACAAGAATCTTCTCTTTCTTGTACATAGCTTCAATGTGTTCTTCTCTTTCTTTAAGGGCCTTCACAAAACTCTCCATGTCTGAAGAAGCTGTTGGAATAAGCTTGTCTCGTTTGATTGAGAGTGAAGAAGGAACAATTGAGGAGGAAGACTATGACTCTAGAGAATGAAATGGGGAGTGGAGCATTCTGCATAAAAAGGATGAAGAAGAAGAAGAAGAGTACGTGTGGTCACTGAAATAAGAGAGAGAAATAAAAAGGAAATCACCTTATTAGATTAAGAATAGAAAATAATTAATTTGGTATTTTTTAGAATAAGAAGTTATCATTTATTTTAATCAGGTTGTTGCTAAATATGCTCATAAGAGAATAAGCATAATGCATACATTCGATTATTAATAATAACTAGATCGTGGTTCGCACACTTGTACGGACGGACTAATATATATCTAACTAATTCAAATTTTAACAATTGTTTTTTTTTAAATTCAATCTAAATTATTTAATTAGTTTCAAATATTAAATTATATAATCATAAGATATAATTTTTGTTATTACACATGTAAAACATATCATTACCAACAAAATAATCAAATAAAAATTTTATTAATACTTTGAATTAACATAAAATATAATTACACAAAATAAACCATTAGCAATTATCAGTGAAACTTATGAAATCAAACTCTTCTTCATCAAAGTCTTAATTGCATTTTATATGAATTTTTTCTTCATCTGAGTTTATAGTGACACATATTATCAAATCTATAATAATTAAAATCATACTTCTATTTAAGTAAAACTTTATAAACTAAAATTAATAAATTATATATGTTTAGTATAAGCTAGATTTTTTTAATATTTAAGACCATGGGATTGTATTTTTTACCCCATCACCCTTCAATTCAAATTCACAATAGCAATGTCTCCTAAATAATATAGATTCCAAATATCAAATATTTTATGATTAGGATGTGAATGAATTGAATTACTTAGCTATTTTTGATTGGTGAGATAATTTAATAGCATAAAAGTGAAGTAAACTTTTTTAAAAAGCAAAAAATAAAAAAATATTAGATGATCAAATATTTTTAACGTAAACATCTTAACAAAACTATAAAACTATTTGTAAAGTTTGATAATACTCTTTAATAATAATAATCTTTCAATATAACTAAAAACTTTTTTTAAACAATCACTAAAATATTTAAAAACTAATAATTCAAAAAATTATGACTCAACCTAAATAATGGAATATGAAAAATAAGCTTTTGAAAAAAAAACATGACAAATAAGTAAATATCCTAAAACCATGAAAAATATGGAAAATAAGCAAAACTAAAATTAACACATAAATCATTCAAAAATACGACAAATAAATAAAATTACTAATAATAATCTTTAAATATAACTAAAAACTTTTTTTAAACAATCACTAAAATATTTAAAAACTAATAATTCAAAAAATTATGACTCAACCTAAATAATGGAATATGAAAAATAAGATTTTGAAAAAAAAAACATGACAAATAAGTAAATATCCTAAAACCATGAAAAATACGAAAAATAAGCAAAACTAAAATTAACACATAAATCATTCAAAAATACGACAAATAAATAAAATTACTAATTAAAGTTATTAAGAACATGAAAAATAAGTAAATAACCTAAATTATAGAGAATATGACAAATAATCAAAACTATAATTATTAAAAAAAAATAAGTAATAAGTAAATTACTTAAAGTTATGAAAAACATGACAAATAAGCAAAATTATCTAAAATTATGGAGAACATGACAACTAAGCAAAATCACTTTTCAAATAATAGTATAGATAGATAGCTTTCACAAATCAGATTTTCTCTCTTCTTCTGAAGTCATATTAATGTTACTTTTTCTTAGTTACAATTCCAACAGAAGCAACCCAACTCCAGTTTCAACGGAGTTGAAGAAGCAGGGGGAGAAAGAGAAAGATACAGACCGTTATGGTTCATATGTGATTTTCGAAAATGGTAGCCATACACAAATGGGTTTCAATGTTCAGTTGAGCGTTTAGTTGAGAACTTCACAAAAAATGAAAGAAGCAGCGGATTTTAATGAGTGAGAGTAGAGTGGAGAGTAAATTTGTCTTTAAGATAAACTGAGCTCCGGTAACACGTTTTAGCCTTTTAGGTTATGATTTACGTAAGGTCTGGGCATATTTTCCAGATCCGAAGTTTTGAACCGGTACCGATCCGAAAAATCGGGTCTCGAGTCGGATCCAAATATGATGAAATACCCGATTGGGTATACTTTTATTTATGTTTCGGGTACCGAGTCGGATCGGGTATAACCCGAGATCCAAACGACTATCCGACATATCCGATTTTTGGTTGATGGACTCATTAAATAAAGGTATGTTTTAGTTTGGTTAAGACTGGTTTTATATTTTTGCAAGTTTATTCAAGTCTGATTTTATTTAGTTTGAGAATTCTATTATTTTTAGATCTCATTCTCTCATAATTGATTCAAGTATTCAGATAAGTCGGGTAAAAAGCATCTATTTTGAATCTGTTCGGAAAAAATAGCTAAATTCGAATTGGAATCAATTTTTTCTACGGTTACTTCAGATATATGCGAAATTATCCGGATCTGACAAGTATCGAACCGAATCCGATCGGAGTTTTACAAATACCAGATCGATACCATTTTTTATATATCTGAAATATCTGAGATATCCAATCCGAATCCAATCTGGTTATCCGAATGCCTATACCTAATCTACATAGATGCTTTTAGATTTGTTTAGAATTTGTTTTTAGTTTATTTTATTTATTTTTACATTTTTGATTTTAGTCTTTGAAGTCGATAAGGTTGGTGAATAAGCCCGACGATCCATGACCTCATTTTCTCTTCATGTACAATGTTCCTTTCGTTATTTCAAAACTATCTGGATTTGATTGGTGTAAGTAGTAGATAATAACAATTTAACGAGTTATCTGGATTTGATTGGTGTAAGTAGTCATAAAAAAAACGTTCACTTGTGTCTATTTAACACATTTTGTTTACGTGCCAGGCTATAACTAAGACAGTGTTCACTCTTCACTCTTCACTCTTCACTCTTCACTCTTCACTCTTCACTCTTCACTCTTCACTATACTACGAATAACAATGTCAAAACTCACCCTTCTAGGCAGGCCAAGCCAATCGTTGCAGACAAGCTGATCGAACTTTGGTTTACAAAAGCAACTACTTGGAGATTTAGTTAGGTTTGAACAGAACACACCGGCTCTTGATAAAATTAGTTGTCCAGTATTAGTGAATTTATCTATTACTTTCTCTTTTGAGTTTACTTTTTATAGCACAAACGCGTTTTCTTTGGTTCGTCAATAAAGCAAACGCAATATCCAACATAAAAACGTCAAAAACTTAAAACAGATCATACGAATTTACCTTGAATCTCTTGAGCGTTTTTGAATGCCCATCTTGAAGCAACCGAACTCCAGTTTAGATGGAGTTGAAGCCGGGGTAGACAGAGAGAGATTCAGACCGTTATGGTCCACAAGTGATTTTCAAAATTGTAGCCACACACGCACAAAATGGGTTTCAACTTTCAACGTTCAGATTAGTTGTGAACAAAAAAACTGAAAGCAATAAAGGGGTTTTAATGAGTGGAGGAGAGTGGAGAATAGAGTGCGTGTAGAGGAAGTTTCTCTCAAGCAACCAATGTCAGCTTTTAAAAGTTGATTAGATTGGGAAGATAAACCGAAGGTCAGAACACGTCATAAGGTTATGATTACATATATAGCTAAGCTACCTACTCCCTTTCATATTAATTGTTGTTTAGGTGATAATTATTTTCTTAGTTTTTAGATTTTAGTTTCTAATTTTTTATTTTTAGATTTTTTTTTGTTTATTTTTTTTTGCTGTAGATTCTAGTTTTTTTAGAACAATGAATAATAATTTTAGATTATGAATTTTAGTTTGTTTTGTTTTTCTAAAAAATAACAAAATATCAATAATAATAAGATATATATATATATATATATATATATAAATAAAACAAACTAAGATCTTATAATTGGTGAATTTGTTGCTAAACAAATTTTCGCATAAATATGTATAGGTATTCATTTTATGAGTATTTTGTAGAAAAATAATTAAAATAATAATTTTAAAATATTTTTAAAATTCTAATTTTTGTAATATAGAAATAAAATAATTTTCTTATTATATAAAATGATAACTTTAAAGCCAATTAGTGAACTATTATATTTTAGATTTACTAACAGTTAAAACCCTGAAAATCAAAAACCTGTTTATCTCTTTTATAAATTCAACAAAAATGTTTTTTGGGTTTTCACAATAAATAAAATATACTAAAATATTATCACTAAAACATAAATTTGATAGTATCCATCACCAGTTGAAATTTTTCTTACAAAAATATTTAATTTATCAATTTATCTGAACCTTTAAAGAATCATGTATTACGTAAATTAAATTCATATAAACGAGTTTATTATATGTGGAAATTAAAAAAAAATACTGAACATAATTTTGAAAATACATTGATAGGATCTTCCACCATTTGTCCTTCTGAATAATTTAGTTTTTTTTTTATTTCTTTCATCTATTACGTTATTGCATAGTGCATAGTTATAATCAAGTATAAGAACATGTGACCAATTTTTTTTTTATGTGGAGATTTGCATAGTTATAATCAAGTAGAAGAACATGTGACCAATTTTTTTTTGATGTGGAGATGAATTTTTTTTTGATGAAATTTTAAATTTATTGATCATCATAGAAAATGTTATGAACAGAGATGAAAAGGAATTGGTCTAATCGTATGTATAATCACTTATTTTATATTAGTAAAGTATAAATATTTTATTTGACAATATGATGGTGAAGTGAACATATAAAAGTTGCAGGAGAGGCATAAAGATTGCAGGGGAGGCATAAACATTAGATAAATATGAAAGAAAATATATGGTATAAGAGAATAATAAATAAAAGCATCCCTTTTAACAAATCTAAGAAAATACATATTTTAGTTTTGTGTAGAATTATGTAGTTATTTAATTAATATAAAAATATACTGAGGTTAATTAGCAAATAAAGTGGTTCTCGAAAAACAAAAACAACCAAAAACCAGTTTGAAAACCACAATTAACCAATCTCAGTTTATGCATACAGATTAATAGAATATTTATTAAAGATATTTCTTAAATAAAAATATCATTACCTATACTATTAAATCAAAATGTAGTTTGAAAATTACAAACAATCAACCTCAGCTTATGCACACAAATTAATAAAATATTTAATTTTAGATATTCTTAAATAAAATCATCATTATAAGTACACTTAAACAAAAAAAAAACAGTTTAAAACCACAAACAATCAATCTCACTTTATGCACACAAATTAATAAAATATTAAGTTTTAAATATTTCTTAAATATAAATATCATTATCTATACAATTAACTATATTTAAACCATTTTGACCCAAAAAAAACTATATTTAAACCATTAAAATGGTACAAATGAAAACGACGTGGAAGGTCCTAATTGCCTTTAATGAAAGAGAAGAAAACACTAATCCGTAGAGGCAACTAGAGTAAAAAGATCTGAAGTGCCACATGTTTTAACAGTATAGATGAATTTTAGGTTTAAAATGACAAAATAATATTAATATGCTTAGAACAACTAAAGATATACTTCAATGTGAATAAAAATAAATAAACTATAGTATATTTGCTTTTTGTAAAATATATATATATATATATATATATATATATATATATATATATATATTAAACATTAATGTTTATATTGCAACCATATATTTACACGACACTTTTCAAGAAAAAGCAATTTTTAAAAAGTGTCATTTTAACCCCTTTTTTTTGCTACACAAAAAAAATATGATTTTAGAATTTTATTTATCTCAGATACTATAGTTAAAAAAATGTACTTAATGAAACATAAATTTATTTTAATCATTTTTTTAATATATGTGAAAGTGTCCAAGTGACAGTTTTTTATGAAACAAAAAAAAATATCTTTTTATTTTATTAAACTGTGTTGTATTTATATTGACCTAACTCGGAACTGCTAAACATATTTATGGTCGAACCAAAGCTTACCAAGTGAAACCAGTAATATAGTTTATTGTTGTTTAGCAGTTTAGGTTTCCTTAAACGATAGAAATCTACACATATAGATTGTAACTGAATTGTCAATTGATAGAGTGAAATGATGTGAAATATTTTATTCCGTTCATTCTATAAGAAATTGGGAATGACATGATATGAAATGTTCATTTTATCGCTCGGACTGATAACCTTTCTAAGAACAAAAAGAACGAATATAAAAGAAATGTATAGGTAAAATAGCAGGAATGAAAATAAATTGTTGTTCCTTCTCAAATTTCTAAATAAATAATTTTGTTTTTTATTCTTCTACAAAAAAAATGAAAGAGAAGGAATAAGAGGGAAAAACATTAATTGTGAATGGTGACTTTTTTAGGAATGATAAGTAATTAAATGTTATTTCTCGTTTGCTGGTCACCATTCAAAACCATGATTCTAAAAAAAGTAAACAAAATTCAAAGAAAATGATTTCATTACAATTTTGATGATGAATAAATGGAATGAAATTATTTCATTTTTTTCTACATGTTCCATTCCTCTAATTTCGTTCCCTTTTATTCTACTGATTCTCGTTCTATAAATTGAAGGCCTCCAAATTCTCATTAGACACAACTCAAAAAAATATTACTTCCTTGAGTTATCTCTGATCATATTGTAACCATCTCCTTAGAGAGTTATGGCAATTTCAAAAGCTTTTATTGCTTCTCTTCTCTTATCTCTCCTTGTTCTCCAACTCGTCGCGGCAGACATGGTACGTGTTTTTCATGGCAGATACACAATACATAACTATTTTGACTAAACCTACTTCTTATATTTATCCTTTTCCGAATCCACTCAGGAAATCTCAAACAAAAAGAATGGTGAAGGCAGTAAGATTGGTAATTATACTGGCTTATATGTGCACACATACATTGTATACATGTATGTTTTATATTAAGACTTAACGTTTATTTTTATAGATTGTGGAAGTGCGTGTAAAGAACGGTGCAAGCTCTCAAGTAGACCGAACCTTTGTCACAGAGCGTGCGGGACTTGCTGCGCAAAGTGCAACTGTGTGCCACCAGGCACGTACGGAAACTACGACAAGTGCCCGTGCTACGCCAACCTCACCACCCACGATGGTCGCCGCAAGTGCCCTTAAGTAAACTGAAAACTCTCGAACTGCATGCTGCGGTTGTTCAATATCAAGACTATTTCTTTTTGTTTGTCAGTATTTGTATTTGTGTGTGGTTCTACGTGAAATAATCTCATTGTATTGTTTCATTTTCTAAATAAAGTTACGTTTGTTTATGGATGATTGATTGATTTAAATGCTTTTTCTCAATGATCGGCTGTTTTTGAAATGATATTTTAACAATTGGACTGACTGCGTATCATTAGGGCGTTCTCAATTTTCTTTATAAATTTAAAGCACGCCATATGTAGAGTCTCTGTTATTTGTGGAAAATGATCCGTAGATCGGATTTTGTTTGTAGACGACATTTTGTTAGCATCGATATTTATCCGGGTATTCATAATTTGGTCCACAGAATCCTTACCATAGAAAATAGTAAATGATAATCATATATATATAGGTTCGTCTAAGAAACAAAATAGATGCTTTCATTATAGGATAGATGGATGGTAAAGTTGTAAATATAGCACGAGAGAAGAGTTGGACAAATGCTAGTGATTGAATATTTGGTCGTCTGTTGTTGATGGCTCTTGTTGTATGGGTTGTTTGAAAGACTTCTTTCATATAAGAAGGGGAAAAAAATTCCATCGTGACAAGGTGTTTTCCTGTTTTAACGCATAAGTTTTTCTAGCAGACAAAAGGAAAATTAATAAGATTAAGAAGTTAAGCCCCCGGCGAGGATCGAACTCGCGGCCTTTCGCTTACGAAGCGAACGCAATACCACTATGCTACGGAGGCGTTTACAATGTTTTCTGTAAATGTATTAGTTGATTAATGACTTTACAAAACGTAGGTTAACTTGACCTTGCATCATAAAAATAGGCCTTAAACCCAACTCATAATTATGGGTATTCATTCCAAAGTCGTTCTTTGGAATCAATTTATTTGGTAGACACAGTAGACATTTGGCAGAAACCAACCTGACTTGTCGATTTCAGTGTGATGAAATGATGAGATCTGAACAGTAATAATAGCCGTCGATTTTAACATCACCACAACTTTTAATCTCTCTAGAGTCAAGGCTAGGAGGTCACTCTCCACCAGGTTCGTACACGCTTCAAGTTTAGGCATTTGGATATTGGACGTTCGGAAAAGTGCTGCCGTTTCTTGATTGGTCGAGTCATTAAGATGAGAGAAAAATAAACACTGTGACATTCTCTCGTAATTATTGAAGACAGCCAGACGTTTGAGTTATAGAGGGGACCCGTTGCACAAGTTATCATAGCTTTTGCGGGGGTACATTTGGTTATTAAATGGCTACATACAGAGTAGTATTAAATCGTTACTTCTAAATCAATCAAAATCACTGAACTAGTATATGATGTGTTCAACAATTGGATGTCTAGTCCTATAAACGTATGAAATTTAATGGCGCACGCATATTTAATACTTTCTAGTTAAGATATTCCGCAAATTTCAAACCATTCAATTAATTAGCCGTTTGGTAATTTATTGATTGGTCAGCTTGTTATTAACAAGTCTAATTAAAAATTATTTTAAACTAAATAAAATAGTAAACAATGCACAAGATATCGAGATTAAAATAATTATTTACAGAGATAAAACTTTAGACTCTAATCTAGGTTGTTTATATTATTCGAGTCTATTTATGTTTATTTTCATATCCAATATGATCATTTGAAAAAGAATAATGAAATGGGATTTGATATTTTGAGAGTAGGACTGATTCAAAATGATAGGCACAGGAAACCCATGCACTATAGTAAGTACAGTTTCAGCTCTTAATGCTGACGTGTCTGACACAACGATCTCCTCACTAATGACGTGGCAGAACAGTGAAACAAATCGGACGGCCATCGCGTCTCTTTCACTACACACCGTTCGATACACAGAGAAGGGAAGATAAAACGAGAGAACGAGAGAGAGAGAGAATAAGTGTTTTTGTCATATCGTGTGACATTTATAAAAGCGATCGAGCGAGAGAGCGAGACGACAGCTTCGGATTATCCGTCTTTCTTTTCTTTTTTTTTTTTCGCAAATGTGCCAACTCTGAGAAAATAATGGTATCCTAAAGAGAGTTCTAAGAGAGACCACACCTCAAGGCTCAAGGTTTGATTTTTATCTTCTTTTCCTCTTTACTAAACTCTGTTTTTTTGGGCAGATGAATTCTTTTAAGCTTTCGAATGTTTGTTTTTTGATTTTTATACGTTTTAATCTTTCTTTCTTTGTTTGTGTCAGTTTACACATATCAATGTTGTTTTGATTAGAGTTGAAGAACAGTGACCTCTTCCTCCATTAAATGAAGCTTTCTTTCTTTTTCTTTCTTCGCTATTTGAAAAAAAAAATATCCATTTTTAGTTATTTTTTATATTTTTCAAAAAAATCGACGATCTACACTGTTTTTTGTTTTTGTGTTTGCAAGCGAGGTTGTTCACGGGTTGTATGTTGAAAAAATCTCTCTCTTTTTTTTTTTACACGAAGAGAACCTGATTCTTCGAGAGACACGAGAAACGAACTTTTTGTTTTCTCTTTAAAACCTCTTTTTTTACCTTTCTCTCTTTTCTTTTGTTTGTTAACCAAAGTGTGTACCTTTTTTTTCTTTTGTTTGCAGAGTTGTTTGTTGAAGTGAAGTCTCTTTCCTCCTCCTCTCTCGAGTGTTTTCCTCTTTTTTTGAGTGGATCTAAAGAAAATGGAAATGGGTCGTCGAGATATGAGACGTGGAGAATCAACCAATCGATCTTCCAACAAAAAATCTGGTAAATTCCAAATCTTTATTCATCATTTCAACAATTCTCACAAACCAACAAAAAAAATCTCAAAGTTCTCTCCTTTTTTGTCGTTTTATATTGAACTCAGTCGTCGTTTTGTTTCTTCTCTCTATCTCAATGGAACTAGGATCTGTGGTTACTGCAAAACAGAAGAAACGAACGTTGAAGAAACTGAGTTTAGCTGATGATGATGAGAGAATGAATAGGAAGAGGCAAGAGATGATGATGTGTTATGACTTCCCTGATTCAGATTTAGAAAACGAAGTGGTCTCTCTAAAGAAGAAGAAGAAGAAGAAGAAGAAATCTTCTAAGCTTCTAAAAAAGGTAACTTTCCTCTTCAATAAGGAACACTAAACCTTTTTCACAATTCACACTAATCTCTATCTTTGTCTCTTCAGAGTTTGAAGGAGGAGAGTAATGTTGTTGTGCATCCTCCTCATGCCTCTGTTCCAAGGAAGCTTCGTTCAGGTGTCTTTCCTTCTTCATCACACCTCTACACATAGCTCTTATTACTCTTACCAATATTCTCATATTCTAATAAATAAAATGGAATGTTTTTTTTTTGGTTTAAATATTATATGATGGAGAGATCTGCTGCAAGTGTGTCAGTAAATCTCAGTTTCTAAGTAGTTGGGAAGATCATGGTGTTTTGAAATCGTTGGATTGTTTTTCAAGCAATCTCTCTATATAAAACTCTCTTTTTATGGACGCAAAGATTCTGCTACTTGTTGTCTTTTATCTTCTTTTTCTCCACTTGTAAAAAATTCAAAAGCTATCATCATCATTATATTTTTATGTTCTTTCTTATCTTTAAAGCTTGTCTTTATTACTTTGGGAACTCTGTTCCTTTTTCTTTATTTCCTAACTTTTTTTTACACTTTTTGTCTCTTTTCTTGTGAACTTTGAATTGCAGCCATGAAGAAGAGGAATCTTGAATCTGTTTCTAAGCTGTCTTCTCCTTCAAAGAGACTCAACATGGATTTGGTTAAGAACAAGGAGAATCAAGAAACGGTTTGTTTTTGATTCAATGATAGACCACAAGTTTTTTTTAGTAGAATAGAAACAAGACTTTGAGTTAATGTTTTTTTTTATGTTGGTTAGGATGCAAAAGCTATTGTCTCTGAGTCCATGTTGATTTCCAAAGATGAGGAAGAAGTTGCAGAGACTTTGTTCGGTTTAGCTGATATGTTTACGGAGTCTGCCTCTGTTGATAACAAGACCTGTGAGCCTTTGCTGTCTGATGATGATGATAAAGATGAATCAATTGAACCGGTGGTTTCAGTTCTCTCTTCAGACAAAACCAAGCAGCTTGATGAGATGCCTTTACAGCAAGTTCTTAACCAGCAAAGCAACTCTGTGAATGTGACTGATACACCTGTAAGCACAAACCACAACCACACACTCTATTGGTTAAAGATTCAAAACTAATGATTTTATTCAAATTCTTAGGCAAGAACCATGGAAACAAAGGCTGCAACAACAAGTGATATTGAGTATAAGAGCAACGGTAATAAAAATCTACCTTACAATAAGTTTACAAGAGTTGAGGTTAGTACTGAGTTAATGTGTGCTTTAAACAGGTCTTGCTCTGTGGCCTGGGCTATCTTCAACCATCCAATCCAGGCCATCTTCTACAAACCTTCCACCATGGATGGGTCAAGCTGTTTCTTCTACCAAGAACGCTTCACCGTTAAGCGTCCGTCCCAGGAAGTTGAAGAGATGTGCATCTCACATTTACATTTGTCATCTCATCAAAGCATTACAGAGCAGTAAGAGCAACCTAACCGAGCTAAGATCTTCAGATATGTCACAATGGAGAGTCCCTAATCCTGTGACGACAACAACTAGTGACTTTAAAAGCAAGTTTGCTCCAACCAATAGGTTTCAAAATCCACATCTGATTGATTTTCACACGACATGTAATCCAAAACTTGTGGAAGAAGACAAGACTCAGCTTTCTCTAGAGCTCTATGGTCCGCACACTACTCAGAAACAGGTAACATACATAAATGTTATTTTTGTCTTTAGTGTTTTTTTTTTTTCCCATCTCTGAGTTCAAATCCCTTTTTTACTTTTTAATGAACAGATCTACGACTTTCTGTCTCTCTCATCATCTAATGGAGCAGCACCATTTACAACATTTCCACAGCATCCTGTCTCTGCAGCTTACAATAGCCAGCTCTCACCTCCACTTCCTAGCCATCAGGTGAGCTTTTAAGTCATTTCTCTTCTCATCAGATATTTGATTGTATTCAGTTGCAATAATAATGTCACTTTTCATCTTGTAGATGCGGCAAATGCCTCTTCATCTAGCAACTAGTAGATTGCAAACCGCTTTCAACGCTAACCAGCAGCAGCAGCAACAGCTTCAGAAACGGATGTGGGCTACTGCTCAGTACAGACCTTTAACAAGTGGAAACTCTGTGCCGCCAATACCGAACCCATACAGCAAACCAAACCTTTCCTTAAACCTGGCTAGCAGTCAACCTCTACACGTTGCTTCCTCACCAAGGTACAACAACAATGTATATCAACATGAACGTCGTCTCATGTCTGCTGCTGCTGCGATGTCAATGAGCCATCACCATAACAACAACAATCGTTCACGGATGGTGATGAATAGACAAGAGCACCGTTTCCCACTTATCTACGAGGATACAAGAACACCATTGCAGCTACTCTGCAACGAGCAGTCGTGAAGATGATCTGCGTTATATAGTTAAAAACTAGTTCTGAAGATCAGACACTTGGTTGAGGAAAAAAAGAGTTTTGTTCTGTCTTCGGCGGAGTTTGAGAAGGTGTTTTTCTCAGCTCAGTTGATGAAAATCGGATGGACAAGGATTGTCAGTGAGAGATGATTGAATCCATAAATGTCTTTTTCATGTAAATGAGAATCAAAGGAAAAAACAAATGCTGGGGCTAAGTTTAATAGTTCAATAGCAAGATCTGAGTTTCTTGTTCAATAAGCTATCTGAGTTACCTGTAAGTCAAGGATTTCTATAAAAACTGTTATAAACTAAAAGGTTGTTTCAAACAAATGCATGTTTGAATTTCTGTATGCAGCTTTTATTAGTTAATAATGGTGAGATATAAATTTCAAAAAAAATAATTGTAAATTTTAAAACATTACTGATTTAGAATTATGAAAGTTAGTAAATAAAAGTTAATATATATATATATATATATATATATATATATATATATATATATTTTCAAAATTTATTATGTTTTAAAACAAATGAACATATGAAGTATAATAGTATATATTACTAAACCTATAAAATATACTAATATTTGAAAAGAAGAGTGTTCTGAAGAAGTGGAGATGAAGAAACTAATATGCTTTGCGTAATCTCTGACTTGATTCTAGAGTCACCGAGCCTACTATAAGCTTGTGTATCGCCACTTCTTCACATGAGAGCAAAGCAGCCATAGATGGAGACTATGAAGAGAGCAGAGATTGACACAACTGCACCATTTAAAACCGTCAAAGAAGCTGTGGCTTTGTTCGGTGAGAGAGTCTTAGCAAGTCAAATCTATTCAAACCATCTCAGAGTGGTAAATCCCATTCACTCTCTCTCTATTTATCTTTGTTTGAGTTTCCTTTTTGATTAATCTGATTTCGAGATCATGGGATGAAACAGATGGAGGATCCAGCAAAGATTGAGATAGAGCTTGAAGAGACAAAACACAATCTCCAAAAAGCAAAAGAAGAAAGCATGCAAGTGATGAACTCTTTGTCTTGTCTCAAGGAAGAGCTTGAGAGGACAAGACAAGAGCTTCAGAAGCTGAGAGTAGGTCCTGAGGAACCCGTAAACAAAATGGATGATACTGTTTTTAAAACCAAGTTCGAAGTGTTGGTTCCAAATGTTGATGATGAACCACCGATAAGTACTAGTCCAAGGTTGAGGTCGATGAGTGAGAAGAGGTATGTGAAATTCGCAAACCCTAGGACGGGTGATGATAATGGTCCAGTGGTGGAGATGTTTCTTGGGAGACACCTTTCCATGAGAAAGAAGGAGAAGATGACAAAGACAAAGAACAATAAGAAGAAGAAGAGTTTGCTCCCTTTGTTTATTGGAGGAATCTTCTTAAAGAAAAAGGGTTTGCAATGAAACAATTTGGTTAATGAAAATTTCTTCTCTTTTCTTGTTTGTATTGTTTTGCTTTCTGATAATAATGTCAAATTTATAACCTTCGTAAATGGTTCTTGAATACATTTTATTTCTACTTCCTCTTTATAATAAAAAAATAAAAAGTAAAAACTGATATAAAGCCACAAAATGAATTTCAAACTAGGTGGACCTGCCAAAAAAGGTCAGAAGGGTATTAACAGCTGCTGTAAATCTTTAGTAACTTCAGAAATCAAATAATAACGACTGGGCATGGACACATATCGAATATTCGGGTTTTTCAAAATATTTGATTTGCTTCATAAGTTACGGATATCTAATTTTTCGATTTGTTTTACTTTGGAGAAATACGGATATTCGGAAAAACAGATATCCGAAAAATAAATAGATATTTGCAGATATTTACGAATACTTACAGATATCTCATATGTTTTGATTAGTACAAATAATCTTAAAAATTCAATACAACTTTGTTCGGTAAAATATATTTTTTCATGATATATAAGATAAAAAAATAAAAAAGTAGTCAACTCACGTATTTTGTAATTTTTTAAAACTTAATTAATACATTTTTGTTTCTTCCTTTTATATAATACTTGTCTATAAGTAATAATATGAAGATAACTTTCAAATCATATGTTAAAAATAATAATTCTATAAATTTATATATTTAATACTTTAAATATAATTAAGATATACATATATCTATATATTGACGGATCAGATCGGATATCCACTTCCCAACATTTTAATATTTGTGATTTGCTTCTATTTTATCGGATATTGATTTTTAGTATTTGCTTTGCTTCGAAAGTGTACGGATATTCGTAATTTTTGGATCTAACCGGAACATGTAACTTCTTTTTCAACCACTGTCATAATTTTCAACCCCTGCAGTCATAACTACTTTATGTTTTTTTATTTTGTATTAAAATAAGTGTTATTTAGCATTTTCAATATAGTTTTATACATTAAATCTAATTTTTACCCTTTTGAATGACTAACAAATTTTTATTTAAATCATTCTTATTTAATTAATCATACATTGAATAATGGTATATTCATAGGGAGTATAATGTTAGTTAATCTTGCTAAAAATCCTCGAATTTTTATCTGAACTATAACATCATATGTCAAGAAAATATCAACAATTTTCGTTACAAATGTTAATCTAGCATAAGATGTCACGTGGACCGATCTAAGACAAGTTTCTCTATAACGTAAGATTGATCATAGGTTCATTCGAGTTATAATTAAAACATAGCTAAAGCTGTAGTTGTAATCACATTTAGGCAGAGTTTTGTGGTGGTCCTGCATTTGAAATTAGACCTAGTTTTAATTAGGGCACAACAAATTTTGGGACAAGTAAGTAAGCAATTAGCTTCAAAAACATTAATGCGTAGAACAAAACAAGAGTTCGGTCTATGAAATAAAGTACATATAAAAAGGTTTGTAGTGAAATGATTAGAGAGGAGACATGGAGAGCAGAGAACATAGGAGAATTATAAGGCTTTTGGTGTGGAAATGATTGTTGAATTAGGATCCTTATTATAATATAAGGTTTTATGACGGTTATTATGATTATGTCTTGTACTTCAGTTCTTGTTTAAAGTTAACACTAAAATTTTTACATATCAACACAGGCCTGGATGATGTGTTTATCATATCAACACATGTCGGGATCATCTTTGAAGTTAATCTGTAACGTTGAGCATTGTTCTTCATCATCGATCTTTTCGCATTACTATAATTGTTTGTCGTGTTCGTTTATTTGCAATACTATGTGGTCCCTCGTGAGATTGTTCTTGTCTGTTACAAAATTATGCCTTCCCTTCAACTGTTAAACAATACAGTTGACAAGCGTTTTCCAAAGAGGAGCATCAAGGAAAGCCATTACTGATTCAATACTCTTCCCTTCCATGATCTTTTTGCATTAGCAGTGAGCCCAATATAGAATGATAGTTTGGGCTACTACCATGTATCGCTGATCCTGATCATTTGCAACGTCAAGGAGCACAATAAACAACGTAAGCAAGCTTCTGACAACGAGGAAAGTTCCAATGGTTGCCTCTTAGCGTGCAATCTCTTTTACTATTTAAGGGTTAATTTTGAACTTATCTGAGTAATATTATCACATACTAATACGCAGACAGTTTTTATTTCTTTTAATCAAATACAGCTTTCTCTACTAAAATAAGTAAAGAACTCGGGAGGACAAAACATTTACTGAGTACGCATGTGGTAGCAATTATATCACTCTCTGCCACTCCCACACTATTTGATGCCCACACAGTGTGAACAGAGCTTTTGAAAATTACTGTAGTTAATAAATACATCTCTGAATCAAACTAATTAAGATATAATCATAGTCTTTTGGCCCACTCTACTAATGACTTCTTCTTAAGCCTAACCATGAATTCAACGATAATAATTAGCTTGGATTACACCTAATAGTCAATAACAAGATGGGGTTTAACGATGAAGGTTAAGATCATAAATGATGATTAACCTAATCTCCCTACAACGTAACTCTTTTTCTCAACTCTCCCTACAATATTACAAAGTGGGAAAAAGCATTAATATAACAAATTCAAGATTCTACAACCTTGTAAATAACCACGAAGCAAGGTAATATAGCTCTAGGGTTATAAACCACCAGCTCCTCCATATTGGAATAAACTCCGGCGTTGACAGCCACCGAGTCAAACACACCGCCGCTTGAAGAAACTCCAACCGTCGAGTTATCTTCCACCGGAGCCTTCTTCTCCTCCGCCGTAGAATCGACACGTTTAACACTCCCAGCGATCACACGACACACAAGCATCACTCTCCTCGCATCATCACCACACCTCAGCAGATCATCAGCTCTTCCACTGCTCGCCGTCGTCCTCACGCCGCCGCTCGCGGTGGCGGTGCTGGATTTTCCTTGGAAACCGTGGCGAATCACGTTGCACACGCCGCAGCTAGGGAGATTGGAGCAGAGAGAAGACGAGCCACGTGATCCGAGGGAGCAAGCCAGAGTGGTGCAGTGGAAGCGAAGAAGCTCGTTACCGTCGGCAGCACAACGAGCGTCTTTTCTTGTGGTTTGAAATGCACGCGCCTTCACTGCGTCTCGGCAATCTTCAAACCGTTGGATTGTTCGTTGAGTGTTGTGTACTTTTAGTATCCGTTCGATCTTACAGATTGGACTGTCCTTTTTAAGCCAGCTTGACTTGAATATGATCTCCACGATGTTTCGACCCGAATCTTCCGGACCTAACTCCGACACTGCAATTAAACGACAACGTCTGTATCAGGGAACATGATTAAAAAATCAAGAAAATACAAAAAAAAACTGAGTTTTAAATTCGGTTTGTCAGGGGACACTGAATTTAGTTGAGAACTATAACAGTTGTTCATGTTAGTACTAATGGTCCCATCGCATGTAAGTGTGTCCCAGCAAATTAACGATATAGAAACTGTAGAATATACTGTTCTCCATTAATATGCCTGTTCGATTTGTATTTTTTTCCTTGAGATGCGTTATATGAATTCATATTCTAATTAAAAACTGTAACATATATAGTGCCAAATCTTCCTAACTTTTTTTTGATATGTATTATCACCGACAATAACATTGATCAGATCTTGATCCATTATTGAGAAAACTAAGCTATAACATGAAAAAGCATATGTGACTTGTTGCTTAGCATTATTGTCAATCTTTTGATAAATCCAATTGTGTCTTCACTATGTGACCAAAACATGTGTAGTAGGGTTAGCTTTAGAAATGCCATTAGATGAAATAAAAAGATCTAACTACTAACTAGGGTTAACTTTAGAAACGTACAGATACCAAAATTAATATTGGCGAAAGCGTAATTAAATAACGTGAGCTAAGTGATAAAGTCCAGCAAATTAAAGTGAAAAAATTAATGTTACCTGCGTGACGAACCGCTTGATGAAGCTCTAGGCTTTCAAGCTTCGGGAAAACTTCTCCACACTGTGAACAAGCACGAACCCTAGGAGAAATTGGATACCTAAAATTCAAAAACAAAAAAAAAATCAACAAATATTTTTTTATGTAAGAAATAGTGTTTTAACAACATACGAATTTTATAGCATACTGTAAAAATCAAACAAATATATTGAAACAACAACAAATATAATTACATCTAATTTAATGTCGGAATTTAATTTTGTAGTTTATTACCTGCTAGGGTCAACGATCATGTGACACTCGTAACATCCGGAGAGTTTACGCAACTGCATGCCTCTAAATGACGTCGTCGCGGATGAAGTAGTTGAGCCATATGTAAGAGACCGAGACGATGAAGAAGAACCATGTTGACCAGGTTTCCGGGTCAGAAGGCGAGTCTCCGAGTTAGGAGTAGCCGAGTTAGCTACGTCTGGAGAGTGGTCTGCTCTGTGAACCACACGAGTGTTGCCGTGAGCCACGTCTCGGAACCTGCAGATGGAGCTGCACGACGAGCCTAGCTTGGAAGGTGATAATAAGTGAGGTGTCGTGGACGGACCGGGTTGAGAGTTCTTGGAAGGGTCGTGGATTCTTGACCCTTCGATTTGTTTGCAAGTTAAGAGGTTCTTGATTTGGTCCCATGAAGACGGTTGCTTCTGAGGTACTACTGCCTTTTGCTTTTGCGGTTTATGTGGCTTATGCGGTTTCTGCGTTTGGTCGGTGTGATTCTCGCGTTTCTTGCGTTTGGTTGGTGGTGGAGTGTGTTTTGGAGCGTCTGTGTTTTCCGGCAAGAAAGTTAGTAAGGCCATTGAAATGAAAGAGAAGCTCTTGAGAGAATGTGATGAGAGTTTCTTTTTGGTTCTTTAATTATAAGGTCTTTTTGTTGGTGCTGAAATCGAAGACGGGTCCAAGATGGGGTAAATAAGGAGGGAAAGATTAAAGTAGTGGGGCTCTATGTTTCTTTAATTCTTTATTTACTGTTTTACTTTCTCATCTTTCATTAATATTCTTGTCATTCGATTTGTTTTCTTAATCACAGTAAGTTTTTTTACTGGAAATTAGTGTACTGATATTCAAATATTTTGTTTTATCAGTGAAAAAATATTGTAATTAATGTTTTTTTGTTGTAATTAATGTTTTTTGCATGTAATTAATGTTGGCATCTGTTTGCTGCTCTGTTAGTTGTGATGCAGTTAATTATATATTTTTTTCCATACAAGAAAAACAGTATTAGTATGAATTATAAGTTCTAAAGTGCTTAATGATAAGATATTAGTAAGAAGAAAATGACATTAAATCTTTATGGAGTAGTTTGGTTGGCTTGTATGTGCTTTAACAGTTAACTACTTCACATCTGATCGTCCATTACAGTTTGACCTTCTTAAGAGCTGACTTAGTTAGTGTCAATAAAGCTTCCATTGGTCAAAATGCAAAATGAATATGCCACGCAAACATGTTTCGTATTATTTTTTACTTAAGTATCTTAATGAAATCTAGTTATTAGTAGACGCTAGTCCTGTAGTCCATACTAAACATAAATGTAAAATCACTTTCTTACACAAATGTTAAATTTACGTTTGATAGCAGTTTGTTGAAAAAAAAATTGAAATTAATCTATGTTTTATTTTCACTTTTTTGTTTGTTAAAATTGGGGATTCCCATTCATAGGCCAGAAAAAAAAATTGATCTTAATAACAATAATAATCATGGTAAAATAATGGTCAAACAATTGTTTAAAATTTTAACCGATCAAGATTACACGTTACAGCAGACAAGGTTTTTGGAAACATCGTATTTGGAACTGTGATTACGTATTCCAAATGTTCTATTTGTCTCGAATGAAATTTCCAATGTCTTTAGTTTCTTATATATACTCCATATAAATTTAGCTAAATTTATTTTACTTGTATAGAGTTTTGTGTACAATTTGATATTTAAATAAGTATTTTATGATTTGTCCAATGTTGTCCTTCATCTTAATAAGAAATTGATTTTCAGGATATTTAGGCTACAACTAATCTCATTGTAGTATATTAGTTATTATTCGTGGAGTTACAGTTGAAGTTAGTGTAAGAAGTATGGGACAATTATCTAATAATATGATAAATGGAGTACAAATTTTAATGTTCAAAGCAAAGAATCATTTATAGCATTATCAGTTGTGAGGATTGAGACAGCATAATGTAACGCAGCTTGCTTTTTTAGGTTGTAGTCTTGCTAAAATTGAGTAATTTTGTATTAATCGATTCATTTAAAATCATAACATAAATTGATCATAAGATCAAGGGGTTTACCGCATGTGAAAATCTTCTAAGACTTTTACATTCGCCGCAATACTTGGATTTATCATGCAGTCGCTTTGTCTTTCTCTCGCATGTCGTGTGCCACATTCACTCTTTTGTTTCCACTCTTAATAACCTTATAAAATCATCTGGTATCATTATAAAGTTAATAATGTTGCAGTTTTATGTTTTATTTAGACAAAGAGCAAAAGAAGCGCGAGGTGGGCGAATGTGTTTGTTTGTTTATTTATTTTTTTTGATCAAATTTTTTTTTGATCAAGTGTTTGTTTGTTTATCAGTTTGAATTTCAAAACGAGAAGTAAAGTAATCTTTACGTACACATAACATTTAAATAAGTATTACTCCGGTGACAATGGAATTTAATCGACTGACAGAAAATTTACATCTACTATCTATGCATGTTAAAGAATCTGGTATAAGCATGTGGCTGGTTAAAATTGGTCATTGGTTGATAAAATTTTCCTTTTATAACTTCAAAACTGATACAGAATTTATATTAATAATTTACCCATCTTGTATTGCAGTAAAGAGAGTACCCTGCCAATTCCCAGTTTGTATAATTTCAAGTGCTTATGCATTAAATATGAAGCCACGAACGTCCGAAGATTTTTAAAACACCGACAGAGAGAGAGGTAAAACTTCTGAACTATGAGTTTTTTATGTACATTTTCTCATAGTTGATTTATATATGAATGATAGCTCTTTTACATTTTGATATAAAACTTTAACATGATTTTTGAGATGATGATTCTTAGCGGTTAATATTGAACTGAATGACTATTTATGAATGGTAATAAATACTTTAAATTATTCAATTTGAATTAATAAAAGAGAGACCATGTTAAATTTTCTTTTACCATAAGTTCCTAACTAAAATAATGTTTATATATGCATATGATTTTAAAAGGCAAAACGGTTCAAATAAAAGAAGAAAATAGAGACAAATGTGTCCTCATTTCGTGTAATCATGAAGTTAGTAGTTATTCATAAGTAACCAAATCTAGCCCCGCATCTGATCTCTTGCGTACCGTTTGTAATTGAATTACATCCTCCACCAAGGAAACATTAAAGACCTTACTACGTTTTATTTTAGGAAAAGCTAATTAAGAATCTTGTAACAACTGCAATGTATTTCTGTTTGCACACTCGTGACTCTGTAATCAAATAACTTGTTGTGAGAATTAGATATGAGAATTGGAATCGACTACCTAAAAAGTTCTATTATTATTTGTTGTTTTGCTTTCTTTAGCTCAGAGAGAATCAATGAAACTAGGGAAATAGAAGATATTCACACTGAGTTATAAAACAAGCTTCATATCAATTAATGCAGTTTGATTGAGTAGATAAGATATACAACAACTTCTTTTCAAAAATGGTCCCTAATTTTTAATAGTGGATTCATCTATCATTCATTTACATACGTCTTCAATTACTGGTCTCTCGATAACTCATTATTGTATTAGGACTTTCGCTTACATGTATGCAATATCTATCTCTAGAAACTTTGTAAATCTGAATGTGTTTTCCCATGCAATGATATGTCACAACTTGTAACCGTGTGGTCCTATGATTGGCATTTTCATTCTTTACATTCCTTTTTTTTTGTGAACCATTCTTTACACTCCTTTGATAGTGTTTTATATCTTTGTTTATTTTTTTGTTGGCGCAAAGAGTGTTATAAACTGACAAATAAATTTCTTTGAATTTCAAAATAAAGATTGACCATGTAGGTATCTGACATGAACTTTTGCCCCATATTAAACATATGTAAATGATTTGGGTTTACGTCCATAACAATTTTGATTCTAATAATGCCAACCATCTCCTAACTCAAAAGCTACTTTAATTTTGTCCATTAGCATTTACAGCTGAAATATGAAGATTTTTTTATTTCCCAGGACATATTTTGAGTTTCATATATCACAACAAGGCACATTCCACTTGAAGAGTAGTTTATTAAGAGTCAAAGACCTCAATATTCTTATAGTGAATAAAACTGAACCGGAGTTGATATTGCCCTAAACCAAACCATATAAAAAAAAACTTAAACCAATTCCCAACTCTTGTATCATGATTTTCTCATTCCCCCTTTTCCCCATTCTCTCACCCTTTTTCTAACAATTGCGGCAGAGATCAATTAAAAACCCTAATTTCAATCTCGTCGTTTCCATCTTGTCATTCCCGGCCGATACGAAATTTACTACCGCTCCTCTCCGGTGTAGAGATCATCACCAACACAATTTCCGTCATGAGAGGTAAATAACTCTGATTTAAACACATATTGTTTTTTTTCGATTATGATTTCTGTACCAGGAGAAGTTTATGTTTCTATTTTTATGTCTTATACTGGGATATCTAGTCCCTAAATCAAAGATTCTCCGCCGATTTGAAGAAACCCTAACCCTGCCAACTACTCTCTTACTCCTTCTTGTTGAGGTCACCGTGGAATCACCATTCTCCGTGATTTGATATAAAGGTTTGTACTTTAACTTATATGCCTCTGTTTTAGTCTTTCTTTTTGATCGATTTTTGAGCTAATAGAAGGTAAAGTTCCATGCTTTATTTGTGATGTTTCCATTTTCTTAAATTTGGATTTTTTTTTTTGGAATTCTGGGAGATAAATGGGTTTTTTGGTGTGTAGCCCTGTACGAGATCATGGTTAAATCGGTTCTGATGCTGAGGTGATGGCGGATGTGGAGGAGAGCTTAGCTAAGAGGGTGAACAGAGAGTGGGTTTGAGGCTAAGAGGAGAGGTCGGGGATGGGAATGGCGGAAGATGTGAAGAAGTTGAAGCGACGAGGTACTGTTTTAGTGGAAGATTAAGTGAAACTCTAGTTTCAGAGGAAGAAACATAACAAATTGACGAGCTTTCTGCAACAAAGAGCTTTGTATTTTCTTGGATAGATGTGGAGCGTTGTGTGGATGTGGTAGGTGTGGACAACGGTTGTGTGGATGTGGTCACAGTTAGATGTGGACAGCGTTGTGTGGATGTGGTAGGTATGGATGTGGTCACAGTTCTGTGGACGTTCTCGGTGTGGAAATGAGAGTTGTGGCAAGTGCGAAGTGGAAATGACGAGCTTTCTGCAACAACGAACTCTTTATACCGGAGAGTTGTGGATTGGTGACATGTGATCTGGTGATTTGTGGTCGGGTGACATGTGGTCAGGTGAGCTGTGGACAGATGAACTATCGTGGCCTTATCGGTGAGCTGTGTACGCACAAGTTGTGTGAGGGGCTGAGTAAGGGTGAGCTGTGGTCAAGTGAGTTTGGATGGGTGAGGTGTGGTCAGGTGAGACGAGCTGGGGACGTAATGTTGTGTTCTATGTTCTCTTCGTTGGAGTCAGGGACGTAAGGGTGAGCTGTGGTCAGGTGAGACCATAGCCTCTTCGATGTTTTTAGAGACCAAACGTTCGGACTGTCATATGTTAACGCTAAAGTTTATGTTTTTCTATCAACTTTTTAGCTGTGTACATGACACCATCCACGTCCACTTCTATATAATGGTGTCTATTGTCGGTTTCTAAGAAATTTATTAAAAATCCTGCAACCGGTTTAGATAGAATTTTCATAAATATTATATAGCTTTATTTATCCATATTTTAGTACCCATATCCACACTTTATTTTATTTACATGTTAATATATATATTATATATATATATATCTTAAAAGATAAAGAATTTTATATTTAATTTATTTTGATATTTAATGTTGTTTTATATATTTTAGAATTTGAGATAGAAGCAAATAAAAAACAAAAGGAAAACATGAAAAAAGAAAAAAATATAAAAGTAGAAAGAATAAAGAATAAAAAAAGTAAATATCTCATACGAAAGTACACATACGAAGCTAAACCATACACAAAACCGGTTTTCACTAACGACATATCATCCTCAACACTCACTCAGAATCTTTCAAATCTGACTACTAGATCAAAAGTTACTTTATCACATCCAATGGATGTTGTCGAAAGAGGATAAAAACAAAACGGAATCGGTTCGACACATCTCATAACCAAAGCACATACCGAAACAACTTTCCTCTCTCCTGGTTTAGACTCATTAAGGGTAGAAATGACAATTTCCCCTACTAGATTCCCTACAATGTGTCCCACTAGCAGAATGTGTTCCACCGTGTAAAGAAAAGTCAAATTGTGCTCCATCTAGTAATCAACTCAAATATGAAACAGGCATGAACCATATTATTTCATTTTACATTTGTTTAATAATATTTAATTTTTCCTACTAAATATTAATGTACCATGTGCCTGTTCCTCAATAGTTTCTCTATCACAAGTCAGCTTTAATTTTGCGTTTCGTTGTGGATGGCTTTGTTTCCTTCTGTTACAGTAACAGTTGGATCATCAAGTTGAGGTATTGTTGTCTTCTTTTCCTGTCGATATACAGTAAAGGCATGCACACAGAAACTGAATGTGTAGAGGTGAGGATCGAAATCAAACTAAGTTACCTTAGACGACTGAGGTTTTGGTGTTGATTGTTCTCTAATATACTGTAAGATCTCAAAGAATCTTGTATGTCCATGGACCATGGTCAAATGATTTTTGGATGTATATATCATTCCCATATCTGCTCTGGTCTTTAACTTCATCAAGTAGCTGTCAATTTCATTTTCATGCTTAATTGCTTAGATACATATATGGCTTGAAGAAAGCATCGTAAACGTACGGAGCATCAATGTACTAGTATGATCAAGAAAAGAACACATGATGAGAGTATCTCATGCATATACCAATATTGACACGGCCAGAACCGGAGTTGTTGAATCTCAGGTTATTACATAAATTGTGGTCCGAACCATAACGATGACCTTCAGATGTTATAAGCCGTTGGATCAGTATTTGACGTACGGTTACAATGTTCTTCTACTTTTTTGAGGGGGCGTGTAATGTATCACACTCTTCGCACCCGGGGATTGTTAATTCAGTATAGGTTACTGTAAAAGGCACTCAAGGACGTGCTGAAACAGTTTAAATGTCACTGCGTCAGGAGGACCCTATGACTGGTGCTGCTGAGATCATTGTAATAATGGAGAGTGTTTGTAAAACCTAAAGAGTACGATAGAATCCCTTGCTTGTGAAGGCCAATGCAACGAGGATACGATAGAATCCCTTGCTAATTCACTTGTTTCATCTGTCTTTTAATTGCACCTGCGTACATAGATCTTTATAATATTTGATTTATTATCCTTAACTGACATGCAGACTAACATGGTGATCAAAGTATTCAAACGTATGAAAGCATGTTGGCTTTAATAGCTCTGTTCTTCTGTCGTCTCTGCCATTTCATGGAAGCTGCGCTGTTCTGGTTTTTGCTGTTTCATATACAAGATGGTGTAATAATTCAGTTACATGGAAAAACGTTAGAATGTAATAATCAATTTTTAATCGCTCAATTATTCATTTATGTGTTCTGTTTCAACAAAAAATAAATTAAAATCAAAATAAGAAAATAGAATATCATCATTTTCTATAACATTGGCTTGAATGTGTAAATATAATATAAGTAAACAAGGGGGTAAGCTTGAGTCAGACAAGAAAACAATAGAAACAATCGTAATAAAAAGAGTCCAACATGCATTATTTACAACAATGCATACAAAAACAACTTATGGAACACATGAATGTAGTGACAAAATAAACCAAGAAGAATCCCACTTGACAACATAGTACTTAGTCCTTTGAGTTATGCTCTTATGTTTAACTTGAGAATTTTTCCTTATTGACAATTCACAATCACAATTCTAATGCATGCTAAAGTTGTTAACTATTAAAAAGCTGTCAACCTGTTGGCTTTGTTTGATGTAACTGACATTAAAAACGTGAATTTGAAGATGTTGAAACTAAATAACTCCAATAACCAACTCATGGTGTTGTTGGATTAGAAAGATTTGGATTCTTTAGCAATCGAAAGCTGTCTGAATTTAATTGTGAGTAAGCATTCTCTATTTTGTTCTCAATAATCAGACAATATTAATTTAAGTACTAGTAATTAACTTCTCAGCTGTCTAAACCTGAAAAAAAAATCACAGAAAAAATACCAAATGGCTTGGTGAGGAGGATTTATCTGCATAAATTGAGGTGCAATTGTGTGTTTCAAGAATTTTTTTGGAGATTTGACATAGATACTTGGTTATGCAGATGATGATAAATACGAAGTTAGAAAAGCTTAATACTGAGCGGAGCCCATAAGATTTTTTAGTATTTCTTTTCTTAAATAATTACCTTGAAATAATAAAAACATAATGATATTGCCCAAAATTTGATACGGAACGGAGCCCATAATGATATTGTCCAAGGGAATTCTTCAACACTTCGTTACTTATTTCTCTTCATTCTCCTCATCAGTGACTGTTTCCCTCTTGTCCTTATCATTATCCTCCGGTTGGTGGAGAGTCAAAAGAGTCACATTGACCCACAGACCATCAACCAGTCATTTGTTTCTACCGTTTGTATACCACTTGACATCCACACGAGCCTTATTTTCCAGATGCGTGAAAGAGTCGGGTTGAGTCGTGAAATACAACCAAAATAAGTTTTATGCTTCAAGTCGGATGACTCTCTTTGTTGTATACCACGATAGAGACATTCTTTTAGAAGAGGAAATTGTTGTCTCATTGATAAAAATCTGCACAAATATAATAAACTAATTAACTCTCCATTCACCAACAAATGACGAAAACATGTTAAAGTTTTAATTTGAAATTTCACCTAAAACGTTTAACATCATATTTCTTTTTAATTGATGATAATGTATCTATCAATGAGCTGACTTTCTTTGAATACTAAGAAAATTATGAAAATAATAAATTTCATAGTGCATAGTGATAATCCACATAAAAGGTACATGAAAACAAAAATTACTACACACAGGGTTTAAGTTCTTACAATAACTTATTCTTCACCAATCACGGTTTAAGTTCTTACAATTACCAAACCGGATAAGGCGATATACAACTATTATCACGTGGCTTAAGAAAAAAAAAACAAAGCCACGTGGACAAATATTAGCCGCAGATTCTAATCTAGTGGCTGGGATCAACCTAAAACCACTGGTTCTTCTTCTTTCTTCCTCTCTATCTTTCGCGCGCTTACGCACCAACAAAGGCGACAATGCGAGTATCAGTTTCATCTCCGCCTCGTCTTCTTTCTCCGTTCATTCACTCCCCCGTTAGTTTCACTCCGTCTTCTATCCGTCTCCGGTCGCCGGCGGCAACGTCTTATCCACGAATCAAAGCAGAAGTCGACACGAACACGGTTCGAATCATTAACTCTGTTCTTGCTTGCTGGACTATTGATTTTGTTTTTTTTCTCGTGATTAGGTAATTGCAGTCTCTGTAGGCGTGGCCAGCGTGGCATTAGGAATCGGAATCCCTGTCTTCTACGAGACTCAAATCGACAATGCCGTAAGTGTCTATTCACATCCTAATCTCACTTTGTCTTTGTGTAATGAAGTTAACGAAACGATGTCGTTTTCTACATAGGCTAAGCGAGAGAATACTCAACCTTGTTTTCCCTGCAATGGAACCGGAGCTCGTATGTCTCTCTTCTCAACTACTTAAACAAACTCTTTATATGTCTAAAGAACGTTTTTTTGTAATGGGGCAGAGAAATGCAGATTGTGTGTGGGAAGTGGTAACGTGACCGTAGAGCTTGGTGGAGGAGAGAAGGAAGTCTCCAGCTGTATCAACTGTGATGGTGCTGGTTCCTTGACTTGCACTACTTGTCAAGGCTCTGGTCTTCAACCTCGTTACCTTGACCGAAGGTACACACCATACTTGTGATCCAGACAACTTGAAAGACCCAACTACTAACACACCTCTCTTATTTTTGTTTTGCTCAGGGAGTTCAAAGACGACGACTAAACATCTTTTATTACAGAATTTATCAAAGAGTGTCTCTTTCTCGCTTCTGTGTAGTTTACTACATTTGTACAATACTGTTTTGTTTTGTCTCTTACCAAAACATGTAAGAACTCATTTCTTCGATACTGAAACAGTTGACAAGATAAGTAACCCATTTCTGTTATAATGAGCAAACGTTGATAGACTAAAAACTTACACAGCTGATACTATTCTCCTACTCAACTATTTGTCATCACTAACCAATAAAAGAAAAAAATACCAAATCCACATATATATAGCTAGAAATCAACCTAGCTGTGCAACTGAAGGAGTAAGTTTCCTGCACTTAACTTGCAACCATGTCAACCTTAACTTGTTAGCTTTAAGAGACATAAATGTCTCTCTAAGACCAGGACTCTCAAAAAGATCCAAAGCTGCAAAGTAAACACCTTCATCCACATTCTCAATCTCGTCAAGCACATTGATGCAGTTCGCGATACTAAACCTATCATCTTCTACTTCCGTCTCCAAACCATCCATCCTTGACCTCAAATTAGTCACCATATCCGACAAAGCGCCTGCCATAGTTTCCATTACTGCTGGATCAATCTGGCTTGGGGACACATAAGAACTCTTCAAATCCGCCTCTCTCTTCCTCTTCCTCTCCACATTTGGCGTTGGTAAACTCTCTGAGATATTATGATTTGGTATTGATTCCTCTAATCCTTCAAAGTGACTTGACTGAGCATACATCCCTTCAGAGGAAACATCACCGTATATAGTAGAAAGCTGCTCATAGATAGGACAATCCTTAACCTTAACCGGTTCACTCCTAGGCTGCACCTATGACAACCATAAGTTAAAAAAAAAAAACTCAGTATCATATCATTTTATCCAGTGTTCTAAAAATCGGTCTAGAACGACTAAAGGATAAATCATCTGATCAAAAACAATTTTGAAAGTTCGGTATAGGCGCCCCTGCTTAATCAATAATCCCCTATAAAACACCTAATTACTCTTCAACATTGTTTTTTTTCCAATAAACAAACACTAATCAGCCCATGCGACCGTCCCTAATCAATAATCTTCTATAAAACGCCTAATAATCGACTAGCGATTTCTTGAAAAACGATTTTTTCGATAAACAAACAAAAAATGTTTGTACAGACTTACACCAAAATCTTCCCACAAGTCCAACCCCAAGATACATCCCGCATCCTCCATAACGAGCTGGTTATGAAGCTGAGAAGACTTCACCGAATCATAACGCTGTCTCAGTACATTCAGATGTTTCCTAAGCTGGTTGTTGCTGTAGTTGAGCCCCGTCTGGTGGTTGAACTCGTTACGCATGTTGAGCCACGTCTTCCTGTCGAAACCGTTGTCCTGTCTGTTTCCTTGCTGGATCTGTTTGACGACAAGATCGGCTAGGACCTTGTCGAGTGACGGTGTCCATCTCTTTCTCGACAGTCGCTTTTGCTTTGGTTGTTGATCAGGTTCGGTATCCATCAATCAGTATCTGCGATTTCAACTACAAGACATTTACGCACACTCGAAATCGAAAAGCGACGGAGATTATAAAGTGATAGACTAACCTGGAGCGGTGTAGGAGATGGAACAATGTGACGATCTCAATTCTTCGCCATGGGATCCCCGACGAGGCTGGGGAGACGAAATGGAGAATCTTTTAGGGCTTTGAGGATTCGCCGGAGTTGCCGCGTTTCTTCAGGTACTGTTTAGCATGTGGTGGACTTTATTTAAATGGGCTGACATCTAATGTATGGTAAGGTTCAGGCCCAATCATTTAAAAAAGCCAGCTCGATTCCAAATTTCCTTAATCGTATTAATGAGTTATTCACATTTAGAAGAAAAAATAGTCATGCAGTATAACATACTATATAATTACATTTAATTCATGTTCATTCATTCATCGGCCATTTAAAGAAAATGATACATTTATAATCACATCAAAACATACTCAAAAGTAATTTATCTAATGCAGTTTTAATTGATTAATTTTTGGGAATATATTTTGATATATTATAAATGACTAAAATATATTTTTTTAAAAAATCTTTTTTCTTCTTTTTCAAAAAATAAATAAACTTAGTTTGATGACAAAAAAAAAAAAAAAAAAAAAACTTAGTTTCAATCTACCCATACTTATCATCATAAAAATTACAGATATTACAGCACATCACCCTCATCCATCAAACACAAAAATAGTTGTTTATAGTATTTATGAATAGATGTGACTGAACACCTACCCCTCAAATACGGAATTATCTACTGATGGTTTATGTTGGTGGTGATATAATTAAGCAAGTTAACTTTTCTGATAAATCCCTTTTCTCTGATATAGGGAGAGAAATCAACGTTGAAAGTTTGAAACTGATAGCTTAACTGATCAGTTCGTATTTTAAAAATTTAACATCATCATTAAAAATCTCTTAACGAAATTTTCATCAATTAAAGAAAAAGAGTAATAGAGAGTAGTAAGTAAGGAAACAAAAATTCAAATATAAAAACTAATATATGATCAATTAGAGTTAATTGAATAAGAGACTAATTAAGTTTGTGAATGCAGATCTTTTGTACTTCGTGCCGACAAAATAAAAAGACTAATCTAATGAATTAGACAGACCAGGTCGATGCGACACTAAACACGAGCCGGACTTGGCTTTTAGCTGCTTCTTTAAGGGGTATAACAGTAATTAGAGGAGAAAAATAGATCTCAAATCCCGCTTCATACTCCACCGACTTTTACTTAACCACTGGTTCGTACCTACTAGTCTCCTTCCATTGAACACATCAAATCCTTAATCACTCTTCTTTCATCACGAATCTCTCTCCGATTCTCAGATCTCCGAATGCAGCTGCATTGATCCGGATCTAATCAAGCTCTGGTTGTAACTGTTGACTCCACCGACAAAAACAATGGGGGAGGAGAAATCGAAGTCGAGAGGATGGTGCGGCTGGTTCATAGCTCTCATCGTGTTGGCCGCCGTCATCCTCGCCGTCGTCTACATGGTCAAATCAAAACTGAAGAAAAACGACGACGGCGACGGTCCCGTCCCCGGACCTCCCGGCGCCATCGACAAGAAATACGCCGACGCTCTCAAACTCTCCTTACAGTTCCTCGATATCCAGAAATGTAACAACGCGTCTCTTCTTCTTGTTCTAATACAGATCAAAAGTTTCTAAATCAGTTAAATATCTGACAATTTTCTCGTGATCGAGTTTCCTCTTTGGGAAACTAGTGATGTTCATATTTGATTCAGCTGGTAGATTTGGTGAACTATATAATATATTCGATAATGTTGATGTTTGATACAGCTGGTAGATTTCAAAGTTTCTGATTCAGTTTAATGATATTCAGATCTCTTTGCTATGTTTCTTAAGTTGCATAAGTTTAAGTTTCTAATTCAATCTTACATAGCAAGTATCTGATTATTTTATTGTGATTGTGTTTCCTTTTTGGGAAACTAATGATGTTTTCATGTTTGATTCAGCTGGTAGATTAGTGAACTATATAACAATGTTCAAGAATTCGCTAGGAGTTGGTTGGTTAGGCGACTTATAGAATGATATTTTGAACGCCTAAACCATTCTTTAAAAAAAAATTGATTAGGAGAAATCGTCCCGATTTGCCGACTAGACCGATTTTTAGAACACTGCAAAATAATATTTTTGATAATGTTTATGATGCTGCTGGTAGATTTGAAGTTTTTAATTCAGTCCTACATAGCAATTATTCGACTGTTTTCTTGTGATTATGTTTCCTTTTTGGGAAACTAATGATGTTCACATGTTTTGATTGATGCAGCTGGTAGATTGGTGGATAATAAGATACCTTGGAGAGGAGATTCAGGTCTTAAAGATGGAAGTGAAGCGAAACTCGATCTTTCTAAAGGACTGTATGATGCTGGAGATCACATCAAGTTTGGTTTCCCTATGGCTTTCACCGCCACTGTTCTCTCATGGTCCATTCTCGAGTATGGTGATCAGATGGATGTAGTGAACCAATTGGATCCCGCTAAAGAATCTCTCAGATGGACCACTGACTACTTCATCAAAGCTCACCCTTCTGATAACGTGCTCTACATCCAGGTGGGAGATCCAGAGGTAGACCACCCGTGCTGGGAGAGACCAGAGACCATGAAACAGAAGAGACCGCTCACTAAAATCGATGCAGACACTCCAGGGTCCGAGGTTGCTGCGGAGACTGCAGCAGCGATGGCTTCTGCGTCTTTGGTGTTCAAAGACAGCGACCCTCAGTACTCAGCCACGCTTCTGAAACACGCCAAGCAGCTGTTTGATTTCGCTGACACTAAGAGAGGCTCTTACAGTGTCAACATACCTGAGGTTCAGAACTATTACAATTCCACGGGGTATGGAGACGAGCTTCTATGGGCGGCTAGCTGGTTGTACCACGCGACTGAGGATAAGACTTATCTTGACTATGTTACTAAGCATGGCAATGAGTTTGCTAGTTTTGGTAACCCGACTTGGTTCAGTTGGGACAATAAGCTTGCGGGAACGCAGGTGCTGTTGTCGAGGTTACTCTTTTTTAAGAAAGATTTGGCAGGAAGCAAGGGACTTGCAAGTTACAGGGATACAGCTAAAGCTGTTATGTGTGGTCTTCTACCAAAATCTCCAACAGCTACAACTAGCAGATCAAACGGTAACTTCTCACTTTTAAAGATTCAGTTTCTTATAGAAGCTTTAATGTTTTGAATCTCCTTTTGTTCAATAGGTGGTCTTGTATTGGTTAGTGAGTGGAACGCGCTGCAACAGTCCGTATCGGCAGCATTCTTAGCCTCACTGTTCAGTGATTACATGCTCACTTCCCGTCTCCATAAGATATCTTGCGACGGGAAGATATTCAAAGCAACAGAGCTCAGAGACTTCGCCAAATCACAGGTAATAACAACAACAAGAACATAAAAAATCTATATATAACAAAAGAAGGAGAAGTCTTACACTCTATGGTTTCTTCTTGTCAGGCTGATTACATTTTGGGGAAGAATCCGATGGGGATGAGCTTCGTGGTTGGTTATGGAGACAAGTATCCACAATATATCCATCATAGAGGCGCTTCGATACCTGCAGATGCAACCACAGGATGCTTAGATGGGTTTGAGTATTTTAACTCGACCAAACCAAACCCAAACGTAGCGTTTGGTGCACTAGTGGGTGGACCTTTCTTAAACGAGACGTTCCGTGACGCACGAGACAATGTGAGGCAGAACGAGCCAACTACTTATAACAATGCCTTACTCGTTGGTCTCTTGTCTAGTCTTGTCACTACCTCTTCTGCTCCACAGTCACTGAAGTGAGCCTTTTGTATTAAGAGCCTACCCTTGTTAAAAGCACACATTACTTGATTTGTTTTGTATTCCGTATGTGTGTGTATGTGTTTATTTACCGTTTCTTGATATGTTGATGAGATGAGTGTTGTCGTAGAATTCAAATTTTCAGAAAAGAAGCAAAAGCAAAAAACAGAGATTAAATTCATAACAAAATCTTTGTAACAAGACAGCATATGTTAATTTATAGTTCCGTGCACATTTATACAAACCGAAGAATTGAACCAAAAAACAAGGTATGGTCTGGGTTTGTTGTATACTGTGAATTATCTGAGTGGAGTGTGCTATATATTTTTAGAAACCAAAAACCGAAACCGAATAAGTACCAAGATTCTATAGTATAGTTAAAATACTTATAAAATTAACAATATTTAGTTTTAATACCTAAATATTTTTTTATCTCAAATATTTTAAATTATCTAAAATCTAAAAAAAAATTGATATTTAATCCAAAATCTCAATTATCCTATTTTTTAATTTAGATTAACCAAAAAACTGAAACCGAATCAAAATCAAATTAGACCCAAAATTATTTCATATATTGGTCGGTTCCTAACTTTATTATCTGTATTGAAATAAAATTAAAATAAACAAACCAATTTTTTAAAATATCCAAACTGATCCTATGTCTTTTTTTTAACAACAACTGATCCTATATCTCTAAAAATCAAGATAAACCGATACCGAAATGTCAGGCGTAGGTTGGTTAAGTAGTGCTCTAAAGATTGCAAACGATACGAACCGGTCGGGTTAGCTTAAAAATAACAAAACTGTATGACCGGTCGAGTAAAATCAACGAACCGGTTTTTGGGTTTGAACTTAAACCCCTTAGGCCTGCCATGTGGTGGCGTTAAAACCCTAAATCTCCTTTAGAGACGACGACGGCATCATCTTCTTCAATTTACCGTTTCTTCTCTGCTCTGCTCGGAATCACAAAATCAAATCTTCAATGGAGGGGTTAAAGCTCGCAAACGCGGAGTTGATGGTTTACATTCATCCTTCCAAGAGTGGAAACAAGCTTAAAGCCATCTGTCGCGAGCTCAGCTCTCTTCTCTTCCAGTTCGTTCCCTTTTAACTTCTCTTCAAAGTTTCGATTTTTTTACTTCGTGGGTTAACCTAAAGTTTCATCCTTTGTGAGCTAAATCAATTTTTCAACTTATGAGTTATGATACTTAACTTATGGGTTAACCTAAAGTTTCATCCTTTAAGAGCTAAATCAATTTATCGACTTATGGGTTAATCTAAAGTTTTAAGCTTTATGAGCTAAATGAATTTTCGACTTATGGGTTAACCTGAAGTCTTAAGCTTTATGAGCTAAATGAATTTTCAGTTTAGAGGTTGTAATGGTGTTTCAAGAACTTGTTAATGTTGGTAGATATGAGCTTGGTTCTGTTTTAGTGTGAAGAGAAATTGTCTTCTTGATTACTTTGTAAAACTTTTTTGTGGTGATTTGTTTTTTAACTTTGTTTATTATAGGTATGATGAAACATTTGATGGGGTTTTATTGGCTTTTGATGTTACTGTCAAAAGCAAAGGAGCTAAGATCCTTGCAGGGCTAAACCCTTACTTTGGCGTCAAAGTAGAAGCAAGTCTTCTGCTGTTTAACCCCAAGCCTAATAGTCTTGTTGGTAAGAAAAGAGAAGAGATCTCATTAATACTAACTTTTTGACTCTCTTCTGTTGAGAGCCTGATGAATGATGATCTACTATTTTTGCAGAAGGGAAGATTGTTAAGATTTCTCCAGAGTCGATCCATGTTATTGTTCTTGGTTTTTCTGCTGCTGTCGTAACTGATATTGATATCCGTGAAGAATTCAAGTACAGAAAGGTATTTGTATGACTCTTGAATCGCAGTTTAAATATTTGACTTTTTGAGTGATATAATAATCCTTTGTTCTGTTCAGAAAAATGATGAAGATTGCTTTGTGAGCAGCTCTCATAAACGGCATATACTAAAGGTTGGAACCATGTTACGCCTTCAAGTCGAAAGGTAACTCTCTCTTAGCTTCTTTCGCCTATTACATAAACCGTGCCCTGCTTGGATGTTTAGTGCTGGCCACTTGTTATCTCAGTGTTTTAACTACTTCTCTTCAAACTTGTGATTAGTTTTGATGAAGAGGTGATGCATATAGCTGGTTCTCTGCTTCCGGCTAACACAGGATGCGTCAAGTGGCTGGAAAAGCAGTCTGAGGAAGCTTCGCATATGGATAGGTTAGTTTGATTTGTACACTCTTCTTTACTTATCTCTCTGATCCTCATCTTTTAACAAGAATCCTCTGTTTTTTTCTCGTTAGGGATGATCATAAACGAAGGAAAATAGCCTGAGGAAGACTCCAAACACAAAGTTGAAGAAAGATTTTAGATCAGCAGAAGCTTAAATTGAAGAAAATGGGTTGATTGATGCTTCTTGCAGTTTTGCACTCATGTACTTTTAATTTGATATTTTTGCTTTTAAATGAAATCTAAAATCTGGTGCTACTTGATGTTTGTAATTCACACTTCAAATTTTCTCTGTGTTACTCAATTAAGGTTGCGAATGCAAATCTCATGTTTTCGAAAACTAATCTGTTGTATAACTTTGGAATCAAATCACTAATCCAATAACTCTTTAGTGTAGTCAAAGATAAACCGAATAAAACAAGGTATACAACAAAACCATGAGTAAATAAATGATACACCAGAAAATAACAGTAATAAAAATTGTTGCAAGCCAACTAATGTAATCCCATCACCTATAGTTTTCCCAGCTGCTCTTTAATCCTTTTAAACCAAAGAACCAAGAACAGGCTCAACTCTAATGATACAAACAACTACCGTTGTGCTTAATATCGATGTCTAGGGCCTTGATCATGAAAATGATGACTCCCACCTCCTCTACGGTTGCGGTCACCACCTTGCTGACGATGATGATGCTGAGCACCATACCCTCGCTGGTTATATTGCTCCTCCCCACCACCTTGACCATCCCAATGTTGTTGTTGATGATGTTGTTGGTTGTAACCACCAGAATAACCTCCTCCTCCTCCTCTGTTGTCACGGTGGTGACCTCCTCCCCGTGACTGGACCGGGTAAGGATCAGATGGGAACCTCCCACTGGTTCCACGAGGTTGGTACCCACCTCGGCTTTGATAAGGAGGTTGTCTTGACTGTGGTGGAGGAGCATAGCTTTGAACACCATGTGGAGCATTATAGCCACCATGTTGGTAAGGAACTGGTGGAGGAACATACGGCTGTTGATTGTAGCGGTGACCATGATGATGCTGAGTATGTGCATCTGCTGGTCTGTTATGCAAGCTGTTGGTGACAAGACGATGTGCTGCGTCTCCTAGATGCCTTCCAGATAAACTTCCAGGTGGGTTTTGCCTTCAAGAATTAACAAGAAAACAATTAACAATTTTAACTAATTCAACAATACAAAACTAGAGCTTGGTTCAATGAGTTTAGTTACCTTCCGTGATTATGATTATTGTAATTATTATTGTTATTATTATAATAATTATTATGCATTGGTCTCCTTCCATTGTCCTCATGCCAGAGAGCAGGTGGGGGTTTCAAGTCACCTATGTTCACAATCTGAAAGAAAAAGCAACTTAAGCTACCATAGACATAAGTAGACAAGAGACATAATGGTATCAATGTATGAACCTTCTTAGGGAAGATGACACCAGGAGGAGGTCTGGTTATGTGACTGTGTGCATCAGGAAGTCTGTAAATGCAACATCTGAGAGAAGCAAAGAAAACAAATCAGTTTCTAATGTTTTTTAATCAATGATAGTTTTGGAAAAGTGGGTCAGTGATCTCACATGACTTGGTTGGCCAAGATGTCCTCCATGCCCTTCACTGGGGACCTGAATATAGGCGGGTGAGTCTCCCCTGCACACGGAGTCAAGTAGCCGTTCATACCATCACTGCAAGTAGTTCTAAGACAATCAGGAAACAGATAGGAAAAAAAATCTTAAGAAGTTATGTTTCATTTGATTTACAAACCTGAGCTCAGGTTTGATCTGAACCTTAAAGTCTACTCTCTCCCTGGCACTCAGTTGCCGACAATGGTTGTCAAGAGAAAAGATGAGCTCAGCTAGGCGATGAGACGTTGCTATGAAAAGCATATCACACATCCTACTGTTTCTACGCTTCTCTTCATCCTACAGATTGAGAAGAAGAAGAAAATACTTAAAACTTCCATACTATTGATAACACACATCCTCATCTGAAGACAATCATCATAAGAACACCATACCGTCAATGTGAACTCCACTTGGGAAACAGCTTCTAGAAGGCGTCTTTCATCAATGAAAGGCAGCTTAGCAATACCCTTTTGAGAAGAAAAAAGGGAAAGTTAGTGTCTCAATAGAGGAAGGGATTGACAAAAGACAGAGAGATTGAATACCTGCCAGGAGTAACGCTTCCCATTCATATCAACTTCAAAATCTGGACAAGAGAACAGAAAGAGAGATACATATATAACTTGTTCCAACATTAGCACTTGGTCTAACTATAGAATCATTTTGAGGAAAGAAAGTAGTACCAGTTGGGTAAAAATCAATGATGGGTGAGTTAGGATCCGTCATCAAGGTCCTGTAGCGCTCTGGAAGAGCATGCGCACTGACCAAATGAAGTACTAGTTACAGTTAAACAATACAAAGAAAACAAAAACGTAGAAGATAGAAAGAAAGAGCATTCTTTCCCAACCTTGCAGCTGGGAACACCCCAAGAAGTTGGTTGAAAGGCTTGAATGGAGTTCCTAACTCAAACTTAATATCCAGCTCTCCCAGATCCTTGAGATCAGAAGCAAATGGTGCATAATGATATGGATAAAACCTGCAACATCAAAGTACAGATGTATCAGTAAGCAAATACAGAATCTAGTCCAAAGAAACAGATAACATAGTTAACTCTTATCAAGCCCAAGTGAAGGAACTCACCACTGCCAGGAGCAAACACCTTCGATGTAGTAATGCATAACCCAACAAAGGCCTTCTATGTACTTTAGAACCTGCACAGACAAATTAGAACTTTTAAGAACTTCTCCAGGTAGAGGAAAGTACCAAAAACTTTGAAATAACATAATCGTTCTCAAACTCACAACATCCTTTCGTAGCTGTTCCATCTCTTCAATGGTTGAAACTGAGAACTTCTCTTCGTAATATCTTTCTCTCCATCCAGGTTCCCCAAGCTTCACCTTATCCTCTTCAGTAGTATCCGAGTTGAAAGCATCTGATTTCTCACGGATCAACTCCTTGAGCTTTGTCTTTAGTTCTTCCTTGTTCTCGTTCTCCTGAAATAAACCAGACATTTTAGAATATGAATGTTCATACAATAAGTTCATTCACATCAACAGAGATAGAAATGCATACGTCAGGTTCAAGACTGTTCTCAACGTCGACAATGGCAGCACCAATACTGGACCCTGAAGACAGACGTCTAGCTTTCTGATGAGGAGCAGAGCCTCCTCCATCACTAGCCTGAAACGGTGAAGGTGTAGGAGCCGAGGCGAGTCTGGAACCAGTGAACCTTTCAACGGGGACAAGAGACTCTGGTTGGAATGTGGGAGCTGCATCATCCATTCTTCTTTTACGAGCTTTGTCTCCTTTTATTCTTTCAGCTTGTCTCTGATAAAGAGTATAAATAAAAGAAGAAGTATCAGTAATGCATCGCTAAATAAAAAGAAGTGTGTTTCTTTTAGAAATAAGATGTTACCTGATGTAACCTGGTTCTTTTTTGAAAGATTTTATCTTCGAATGCTCCAATAGCTTGAATGAACTGTTCTACCCTCCTCAAATTTGGCTGGAGAGGATTAAAGGGAAAGATATAAAATCAATAAACATGTCACCTAAGGATGGAACATGGATCTGAGTAATTCAGCTAGCTAGTCTAATAGGAACCTGCCCAACTGAAACGAAATGTTTCGGTTTTTCGGTTCAGTTCGAAGGTTTGGTTCAGCTCGGCAAGTTACAAAAAAGAATCGGTTTTTTGGGTTCGGTTACCGTTTTCTCTTAAAAAAATCACCAAAGTATACCAAATTTCCAAACCAACATAATCCGAACAGAAATAACCAAGCTTAACCAAAATATTTCCAACTTACCAATTATCAACCGAAATTTACTGAACTGGAGAAGTTACTGAATTGGCAAGTTTTCGGCCAAGCCGAACAAACCGAATCCGAACGGAACTTTTTGGTTCATCAGCCAAACCGAACTAACTGAAATCCGAACCAAACTTTTTTGGTTCAATTTCGCAAGTTTTCAGCCAAACCAAACTAACCAAATTCCGAACCTTTTCAATTAGAGTTTTCAGCCAAATCAAACTAACCGAATCGAACCGAACTTTTTTGGTTCAATTTCACAAGTTTCCAACAAGAACCGAACTTTCTTGGTTGAATTTCGCGAGTTTTCAGCCAAACCGAATTCCGAACCTTTTCAACTTGAGTTTTCGGCCAAGCGAACAAACCGAATGCAACCAAACTTATTCGGTTCAATGTGCCGAGTTTTTGGCCAAACCAAACTAACCGAATTCAGAAACGGACATTTTCGGTTCAATTTCCCAAGTTTTCGGCCAAAACGAACTAAACCAAACTTTTTCGGTTCAATTTGGCTGTGTCTTCGGCCAAAGACGAACTAACCAAATTCTGAACCGAAAAAAAACCCGAACCGCAGGCCTCTATGTAAGTCTAATATCAAAAGTGAAAGAATAAAGCACCTTGCACCCATCAGTTAGATAACCGTCCAGTGACCTAAATTCCTTCTTGTAAACAGCCATAAGCAAGTTGATAGCACCCTGGAGATATGTAGAAAGTATGTTAAATAAATATTTTATAACGATGCTAACAAGGATACGCCACATAAATAATACGTATCACTTTATTAATCAAACTCAAAGCCATACAAGGACAAACCTCTCGAATCTCCAGTGTTGGCATATGTGGCAAGAAGTCGTTGCCAACAAAGAAACAAATGAAGATAAAATCATCAACAATGCGCTCAAGGTCGATCTCGAACGGTGGGTTTGGAATCCTCATTTCATACTCCAGGTACTCTCTAAGAATCCATATATGAAGAAACTGACCAAACAAAAAAAAAAGATATGAGAACTGAAAAAAAACATAAATAGTGTTAACTGAACTCTGGTCTTGAAAATCAAACCTGATAAGGTTTTTTGACAAAACCATCGCCCTTCTCATCGAATTCACCTGACCTCTTCTTTGCTTTTCCTTCACACTCTGCAGCCATATGTCCCATTTGACCACACAGGAAGCATTTGTCCTGCTGTCCAGGAGTGAACACCACCTAAATATTCATGGGATAACACTTTTAGGCTTCAGCTTGGTCACATACGAAAAAAAATACAAACTGAAGAGTACACAAAACAAGAGGGAAGAGGAGTGTATAGGAAACCTCTCGAAGGATTGAGAAATGAATTTCATGGGTTGCCAGGCCCAACATAATAAGATCAGCGTCCTGTCAATGAATGTATCAGGTCAACACAAGACCTCAGAATAGTCTCTCTGTAAAGTACAAACTAGAAAAAAAAAAGTAGACTTCATACCAGTCCATACAAGCAATGCCGAGTGTTTGGATCAAAACCAGGAAGGTTTCTTTGAAGGCGAATGTACGACATGATTTTATGCTCCCCTTCCCCTGGAACATTTGCATCTGAGAGGATAACCTTTTGCAAGTACAACAAGTAATAGCAAAAAGTTAGTCACAACATCAAATCGTGTGAAAAAAAATTGTTAAATAGCTATAGTCATACCTTGATGTTTTTCCAGCCAACATCATGGTTAAGTCTAAGATGCACATAGTACTGCAGGGCGATAGAGAGAACACCCATGAACTCTGTTCCTGGTGTAATGACGTTGGAATCAAACACTTGAGAGTCGATTTTAGGAGGGAGTCTTCTGCCCTCCCTCTCAAACTCCTCTCGCAGCTTCTCTTCTTCAGCAGCCTGTAAAGATTAACAATGCCATCAGACTCCCATCTCAAACGGAATGGCAAAAAAACCTCATGCTAGAAAGGGAGTATAGAAGGTGCATACAGCATCAGATGCATCTTTAGCGGATCTAAACCGTCTAGATCGCTGTTGATTCATTTTAGCTCTTGGAGCAACACCATCTAACAAACCAATTTGATAACACACATCATAATCAAGCTTGAAACTAAGCTACTAAATTTACATTGCCAGATTAAAAAAAAGAAAGAATCATTCCCCCACTTACCAATAGCCATATAGAGCAGCTTCCTCGGCCGCACCATCACAAAAAGCCTATCGATATAGTCAAACATACACTGAAACACCTCCTCAAAGGTAGTCGGAGACGGCTGCAAACCGAAAACAAACTCATCAAACCTAAGAAAGATTCAAAAACAACAACTATATAACTATCACACAAACTAAGAATCATTTAATCAATGAAGCAGAATGAAAGTTGAAAACTTTATACTCTGTATTCTGTAACAAGCACCAACCACAATATTCATGTTAAAAAGAGTTAAAAAACAAAAACACCCTAACCGTTTAATCAATGAAGCATTGTAAACTTATAAAAAAAGTTGAAAACTTTATAATGTCTCTAATATAAAGTTGTAATCTGAAACTATCACAAAACACCATAACAGGCTAAAAAGTGTTAAAACCAGAAACTAAAACTAACAAACTAACACCAGAACACCCTAACCGTTTAATCAATGGACCAGAATGAAAGTACAAAACTTTACAATGTCTCTATATAAAGTTTATAATCTATATACCTATCCCTCAAACACCATATTCCACTACGAGCATAAGTAACATTGAGACTAAAAAATAACCGTTTAATCAACTTTATAACATCTCTATATAAAATTTTCTAACTTTATAATCCGTAACAATCACTCAAACACCATATTCAATTACGAGCATAGCCTTCCAAGTAAGAACCATTTAATTGAAAGTTGAGAACTTTACAATGAAAGATTGAAAATTAAGAGGACGTACCCTGTCTTCGGGGTGGAAGCAAGGATGGATGATACCGTTCATGTCAAGGTAAAGATTATCGTATTCGAGATTGTTAGGGTTAGGTTTGCTCGTGTCCACAGGGATCTTGATGCCTTCGATCTCGACGGGCTCTTCCTCGACGACGTCGGATATTATCAGCGGATACTTCTCCGCTAACCACCTGTAAAACGCCGGTACTCCCATTCTTCGACGATTCTCAAAGAAAAAACAAAAATTCAGAGACGTGAGCACGTCGAGAGAGTGTTTTGCTTGAATCGACGGTGTTTGCCGGCGGCGGGTAAGGTCAGAAGAAGAGCGTATTAACTGTTTTTTGTTTACCTTTTTAGGAAGGAAGGGATCGGATATTCGGATAAAATCAAATTAGTTGGGCTTAAGACAAAACAGCATGTGATGTCGAAACGACATAGTGAGTTTGGGCTTTTGTATTGGCTAAAAACTTATTTGGAAGCCCAATAAAACAAAAAAAAACTCCGTTGCCGGGACTCGAACCCGGGTCTCTCGGGTGAGAGCCGAGTATCCTGACCAGCTAGACTACAACGGATTTGTGATGTATGGAACTAAAAGCGTATCTAGTTTCTATCGACATCCTGTCTTTTCTTGTAGAGAGATAATAGTGCCTTGTTCTAAAACTCTGGGTGTAATGTTTGTTGGTCAATACACGTCAATCGGTTCGGTAGCTATTGATAAGTTCGATAGGCTACCATCCAATGGCTAAACAAAGTGGCAGAACTATATATTCAACCCTTGACACTAGATACCATGATGTCATTAACGATGTAAATTATTTTCCTTGAGACAAAATTTTGGAATCAATCTATATATATGTATGTCAAGATATGTGATACGATCATCTAAATGGCAAGTTCTATATTCTTTTTTGGAATTGCTATTTTGGACGTGGAATCTTTATATGGTTTCATAGCTGTATAAATGTTGCATGAAGTTTAAATCACAGAAGAAACCTTTTTACTACTTTTGGGATAATGCCATAATGGATAACCCAGTCTCGTGCTAGCCCACTATTCTAATTCACATTGACATATACTAAAATAAAAGATTGAAAGTGACGCCAAAATGGCAAAAATTGTCCGGTTAATATAAGCAAATGCATTCAATTAACACTGTATACTGAACTGAGATTATACTAGCATGATTTGAACTTAAAATTTAATGATTTGGTATGTGGTACATGTTTCGACAGTGTAACCATACACACATAAATGTACACTTATGTAGTCTTTATGATAATAGTATTTGATTATTTTCTACTAGGATAGGCCCGCCCTACGGGCGGGATATATTTTACATGTGATATATATTATTATTTTTTGAATAATTTAATGGTTTGTGTTTTAGGTTTTTCATTTGCAAGAATTGTGTATGATAATATTTTTTTGTCTTTTATAAAAAATTAGTGATGAGGGATTAAATGTGATAAGGTGTTTTTTTGGTAAAAATGATAAGATATATTTTCTTGTTTATAATAGTTGTTTATATATCAAAGAATTGTGGCATCGATATGTTCTGAGGGCTTCAAATAGTCCATATCGTTTCTTTTTACAAAAAATTGATCTAATATTCTGTGTGTTACTTTTGACTTTAAATATTTTTGATTCGGACGGTTTAGGTTGTGGGTAATTTTGTGTATGTTGGAAGAGTAATTATTTCTTTATGTTGAAGTAATAGTCTTTCGACATGAAATTGGGATGGAAGTAGTGATTATTTGAAGTTGCATCTTCTTAGTAAAGTAGAAATGTAGAATGTTATATTGAGTGAGAAGAATGTAATGCGGAAAAGGTAAAAAAATGCTAATTTAAAAAAGAAACAATGAAACTGTAAAGTTTGAATACTGAGTAATGACCGATGAGTGTAGGTAGGTGTTAGTCACCGTAAAACCAACTTCAAAAACTTCTCTATTTGCTTATATTAATAACAATCAGTACATAGCAAGGTTTTCAAATTATTGAAATAGTATTTTTTGGTGGCATTATAAAGATCGTATAAGTTCAAGAACACTTTTTTTTAGTATAAAGACGTTGCATAAGTAATATCTTATTTATCTTTAGCATCTGTCAGCTCCAGACATGTCAGTTTACGGTTCATAACAATCCTTAAATTTCATGGATTCTTCATGTTTTCTTGTGTAGCAAAATTACAGCATAGAGATAGTTACCGAGATAGTTACCCCTACTACAGTTGTTGCTTCTCAATATTCAAAGATGTTATAGTCCGGTTTTGTTTGATTGTCAAAATTGTTTATTTTTCTAATATTAATTATTCTACAGTAAAAATTGCATTATTTTTTAATAAAATAATTATAATGCTTAACTTATTTTAAACTTAAATTTTATCTATTTTTATAGCATTTTTATTATTAATATTTAATAAATATAAACTTGCTTCATCATTAAAAAGTTAAAAAACGGTAATTGTTTTACTTTGTTCTCAATATTTATTTTATTTTAACTTTGTTAACAAATAAAATAATGTTATAACTGTACTCAATTATGTTCAACACATAAAACATGAATTAATTTTTTATATGTTAATTTTGTGAATTTGGAGATGCTTTTTACCTTTATACATTTTTTTTGTAAATTATTGAGTCATACAATGCGAAAATAGGTTATTTATTATATTAAAACTTACTTTAGATAGGTAGGTCAAGAAAAACGACCTATCCAAATTGTATCTTTTTATCCTACGGGCGGGTAAGTGAATAAACAAATAATATAAATTGTTAAAATGTTTAACTTATAAAACAATTTATCTATTTATTTGAATATTTAATTTAAAAATTATAAACTTATTGATTATTAAAAGTTTTATAGGAGGTTATTATTAATTTCTTGTAATGTTTGTTTTAATTTAACTATAGTAATGTGAAGTTTGATCCCTCCTAGCTGAAAATATATATAAGTCAGATAGACTACATAAAATTTAATAGAGATCATTACTATTTAAAACTATGCATTTTGTTTGAGTCTTAAATATTTTACCATTATGTTTAAGTAAATCACGTGATCTAAGTAACTCACATAATCTAAGTAACTCATGATATTAATTTTAAAAATAAATGGTACCTGGTACTTAGCATAGTATAATTCTTACACTTTATTAAATATATATATATATATATATATATATATATATATATATATATATATAATTAATATATTGTATAGTAACTAATAATTATTTTATTATATATTCTGATCATGGATGGAGATTTTCTTTTTGAAAACACTATATATTGTTAGATAGTTTAGATGATTTGAGGGAAAACAAACTTGCGTGTAACTATTGATTTTATTGTTTGAATTTCTCCATGGTGTGTTCAACATCCATCTTTTAGCGTTATCTTTTATATTAGTGTGAGTTTGTAACGTTATATAGCGCCATCTCAATTTTTGGTTTGTGGGTATTGGATTTATTGGGGAAAAGTGCCTATTCCAACCTGAACTATTTGGATCGTGCCAAATACAACCCGAACAAATGAATAGTGCCAAATACGACCTGAACTCAACTAAAACTTTAAAAACCTACCTGAACTTTTTAAAACGTGCCAAAATCTACATTGAAATATTATTAAAAATTTGAAATTATATAAACTACTATTTTTTCTTTGTATTAAATTTTAAAACTTTGGTGATAATTTTTTCTGATTTATATAAACACATAACATGTTTTTTACTTATTATATTTTCAATAAACTTATATCTTACTAAAATATAAATAATAAAATATTTATAATTACATGATCTTAAATATACTTAAAATTTTGAAGTTATTTATAAAAATTTCTTGTATAGATTATTTTTATTTTTAAAACTTAAGTGAATTTTTTCAAAGTTATTATTATATATTTTGATACACGGGAAAAATGTCTATTTCGATCCAAACAATTTCTTGTCGTATTTGGCACTTTTCCCCGTATTTGGAACCACTAAAATTGTTTGGATCGAAATAGACATTTTCCCGTGTATCAAAATATATAATAATAACTTTGAAAAAAATTCACTTAAGTTTTAAAAATAAAAATAATCTATACAAGAAATGTTTATAGATAACTTCAAAATTTTAAGTATATTTAAGATCATGTAATTATAAATATTTTATTATTTAAATTTTAGTAAGATATAAGTTTATTGAAAATATAATAAGTAAAAAACATTTTATGTGTTTACATAAATCAGAAAAAATTATCACCAAAGTTTTAAAATTTAATACGATGAAAAAATAGTAGTTTATATAATTTCAAAATTTTAATAATATTTCAATGTAGATTTTGGCACGTTTTAAAAAATTCAGGTAGGTTTTTAAAGTTTTAGTTGAGTTCAGGTCGTATTTGGCACTATTCATTTGTTCGGGTTGTATTTGGCACGATCCAAATAGTTCAGGTTGGAATAGGCACTTTTCCCGATTTATTGGATAAGCTACAACTTCTTCTAACTACGTAATTGTGAGTTCGACCTCCATTGCGAGAAAGGAATTATTATATGGGATTCCATTTTACTTCAGACTCTCAAACCTTAAAAGTTTGTTGTTTACATCATAATAAATAAAGTTTTAATTCTGTTTGTAATAATGTGTCACATCAGATTTCAATGGTGTAGGAATGACATGTAAACGTAACTTTGGCATTCAAATGAGTTATAATGTAATTTAACCTCGTGGACTTTAAAGAAAGTAAAAGCGAGTTCGGTAGTAGCGGCGTGTGAAGTTGGCGTCTCTAGCATGTTCATTTTGATTGTGCTTATTCTCCCTCCAAACATGTTCGAACTATGCATGACTGATCTATGCCTCATCCCTTTTGAAGCACGTTTCTTTAGTGTAAACGCCTTTGTTAACTACTCAAAGTTGCATTCAACCATAAGGCGTTTCCATCAACTATTAAAGGGATACAAAGCTTGGACCTTTATTATTGGTCTGTTTCAGACAAATATACAAAGTTTTTTTTTGTTTGATGATATAAAAAAAATGGTTTTGTAGCATCAAATTACACCAAATGAATACACGGGGCTTCTTCTTATTCTTCGTCTTCTTGTAATTCTTATGCCACGTCTTATAAGTGCCCTTTGTCTTCTTATTAGAAGATGCCGTCTCAGGCCCTGCAATTTCGTCTTCTGCATCATCATCCTCATTATCCTCGTCTTTGTCTTCTTCTGTATCAAACAAATCATCCTCTTCTTTATCAGAACTCAACACAAAATCTTCCACAACATCGTGATCTCTTCCTGCACCTACCTCAACTTCTTGTTTCTTCTCTGTTTTACTCTTCCTCTTACCTTTCTTCTTTTTCGTATTCTCTTCTTCTTCCTCTTTTCCTCTGCCAATTATACAATTACTTTAGCTTAAACCATCATAACTACACATAGATGATAGCTTTACCATAATATATTCCTTGAGAAGAGAGAGAGGAATAGAGAGACATACTTGGAGTCACTTAACCATGTGGAACTGAAAGCTGCAGCACCCTTTTCGTTTCTATCTGCTTCATCTTCTTACTCATCACTGCTTGGTGCGTTTTCACCAAACACCGCTGACTCCTCTCACGCAATAACACTGGATAAACCAGATGCATCATTATTACCAGCATTAAGAATAATCACTACAGAGAAAGTGATCAATATAGCAAAGGAATGTAACACTCACTCTGATTCCACCAGTGATTCGTTTCTTTGCTTGGCTCTTTGGCGGATTATCACTGCATACTGCGATAGAGGGCTTTCCCCTGACTTTCTTATCATTCTAAACAGAAAATACCCCCAAAGAACATTCAGAACATAATGTTTTGCAATGATGAGAGTTTCAGAGAGCTACTCTACCTCAAGGAATGATGCAGCAGTAGGCTCATCGGACTGAAAACCAATCGACGCTCTCTTTTTGTTGACAAACTCTGAGTTAGCCTCAACCTTAAGAGAGAAATCATCAAAACATGTCAATATTGCCAGTTCTTTTCTTGCAAATACATATACATTTCTATAAGATGCGTTCTCTTTTCAAGGTACCTGGCTAATGAGGTGCTTCATTTCTTTCCTAAAGCTCAGCTTAACTGGATTTGTAAAAGGTGCGCAGCCTTACGGTCAGAATAAAAGATAGCTCGAAGAAAGCCACGGAACAGCGCCACTGAGTCAAATGCTCCACAAGCTCCTCCAGTACAGAATAAAAACATGCTTCCTGAAAAGCATACATATTAGTCAAACAAATCTCCTCCTCCAGAAAATAAGTTCAAAGATTCAAACTTAAAGGTACCGGAGGCACAGCAGAGTAAAATGTAGCAAAGTGTTCCCATTACACAGAGATTTTTCCGTTAGGATCCAACCTCATGCCTCCATAGGCACGTAGACAACATAAATCTTCAAAATTGTTCACCTCACTCAACAAACAGATCACTGAGAAGCGAGAAAATAGTAAAGGTGATTACTTTACCTTCAGATGGATCTCCAGTCATCGTGAGAGAAGAGGTCAAGGTGGCGGAAGAACACTGCAGAACCGATAGTGGCGATGCTTACCAGATCACGAAGATGAGCCTATGTTACTGTTCTCATTCTCGTCGGCCAAGTCGGGAAGAAGATTGGGACGACCAACGTCGCTACAGCGAGAGAAGAGCAGCGAGGCTGAATCTCGTTTTTGGGCTGAAGCCGTTGTGATCCATCCTTGAGATCACCTTTCCAACTGTAAGGACATGAGTTCAGGATCCATAGTATTGTCATTCATCGGTGATTTAATACTCTCGTTCATTGTTTATGTCGATAACCTCCTGGGAATCAGAAACCGCATCGAGATCATTCAATAAGAATATCATCGTGCGTGCAATAAGAATATCAGAGAAATCAAATCAGAATCGAACAGATCCTCAAACACACGATTGATAATCAAATATAATCTGAACAAACACTGGACGCAAAAAAGAAGCAAACAAAAATTATCATCAAAATCTCAATCACGAAATGAAGAGACGTTAATCTGGTTAAAATACCTCACAGCAGCTCCAAAAGGATTAACCACGATTGCCGCGACAGAAAGAGAAGGAAAAGAAATCTGCAGTCGCAAATGATAATGAGGTCGAGGAGGAGATATAGAGCTGCTCGCAAAGCAGACGACGCAGCGTGGAGTAGTCGGAGGCGCAGTGGTGGATTCAGAGATGCAGCGGCATCGAGAGAGGTCCTAGATGGCGTGAGAAGCAGAACTCGAGATGGAAGAGCCTCTGAGACTCCAACGGAGAGAAACATTCAGGTTAACCCTAACTTGAAACGCCGCGTTTAGTCACCAAGACATACACTCCAGCACGCCATGGGCTTGACAATGGAACAGCCCATCAATGAAAACACTCGTACGAAACACAAAATAAATCAGACGCTGCGTTTTGAAAATTAGACACGTATCAACCTCTCCTTCTCCTAATTAATGACGTGGCAGCACCAGGAGGGAGAGAACATTACTTTATAGTATAAGATTTAATACACAAATTCAAATTAATTATGATTTCAAATTTTCTAACAGGTTTTTATCGATACAGATGAAGAATTGACATGGTTAACACATTTTTATTAATGTTAGTCAACAAATATTAACTTCAAAACTTTTAATGTTAGTCAACAAAAATTAATCACAAAACTTTGAAAGAACACCGAAAGTTTCTGTGGCAGAAATTTAGCTTTTACATCACAGAACATTTTAAATTTTAAAGTTTTCAATCTTCGAAATGGAAACAAAAGCGTGTGATCTTAATGATTTTGGGAGTAAATTTAGCATAATTATTTTGGAATAGTGGCGGGAGTTACTAATCAGCATGCTTGACGTCTTGACATTTATATTGATTATTTTTCTTCCATGGTTTCTACGTAGAAACTACATCTCATTGTCATTGACCGGTTAAAGTACCAGACAAGCTAGAAAAAAAGGATATAAAAAGCCAATCACCCCGTGACATAAAACTCAATATCACAACCAAAACAAAAAAAATAAAAAATATGGCTGCCGAAGCCAAACCCCAAATCTTTTACTTCGCTATCTGCCTCCTCCTCTCCTTCAACGTAGCATCCGGCACCGGAGGAACATGGGATCTTCTCTTAAACAACGTCGGAATCTCAGCGATGCACTCACAGCTCCTCATCAACGACCGTGTCGTAATGTACGACCGTTCCAACTTCGGCCCTTCGAAAATCTCTCTCCCCAACGGAGCCTGCCGCGACAGCCCAAACGACGTCATTTCAAAACGCGACTGCACCGCGCACTCCATCGAATACGACGTCGCTTCGAACAGCATCCGTCCTCTAACCATCCTATCCAACACATGGTGCTCCTCTGGAGGACTCACTCCGGACGGAGCTCTCCTCCAGACGGGAGGAGACAAAGAAGGAGAACGTAAAGCTAGAATGTTCTACCCTTGCCACGATGATGATGATGGTTCTTGTGATTGGACAGAAGTTGATAGCGCACTTAACGTAAGAAGATGGTACGCTACGAACCATGTTCTCCCAGACGGTCGTCAGATCATAGTAGGAGGTCGAAAGCAGTTCAACTTCGAGTTCTTCCCCAAGACAAAATCTCCAAGTCTCTACAACTTACCGTTCTTGTCCGAAACCTACGAAGCTGGACAAGAGAACAATCTCTACCCTTTCGTGTTCCTCAACAGCGATGGAAACCTATTTATATTCGCTAACAACAGAGCCATTTTGTTAGATTATAAGAAGAACACTGTCGTCAAAACGTATCCGAAGATCCCTGGAGGCGATCCGAGAAGCTACCCGAGCACTGGTTCGGCCGTTCTTCTCCCCATCAAGAACCTTGACGAAGAAGTTATCGAGATGGAGGTTCTGGTGTGCGGCGGTGCACCGAAAGGATCGTACCTCCTCGCTTCATATAAAAACACTTTTGTCAAAGCTCTTGACACGTGTGCGAGAATCAAGATCAATGATGCTAACCCTCAATGGGTTCTCGAGAAGATGCCTAGGTCGAGAGTGATGGGCGACATGATCCTCTTACCTAACGGACATGTTCTGTTAATTAACGGCGCCTCGTCAGGCTCAGCTGGTTGGGAGCTAGGTCGTGAACCGGTTTTGAACCCTGATGTTTATCACCCCGATAAACCGGCCGGTTTGAGATTCCAAGTTCAGAACCCTAGTACTATACCGAGAATGTACCATTCAACCGCCGGTTTACTCCGTGACGGGAGAGTTCTAGTAGGAGGAAGCAACCCACACCAGTTTTATAATTTCACCGACGTGCTTTTCCCGACGGAGCTTAGGTTAGAAGCTTTCTCTCCGTCGTATTTGGAGTCTCGGTATTGGACTATACGTCCGAGGATCGTGAGTCCTTCGTCGTCACAGTCTGCGGTTAGCTACGGTGGAGTCTTGAGGATGAGGTTTATGGTATTCGGTCTACGAGGAGTGCGAAGTCCGGTTAAGGTGACGATGGTGTTTCCTTCGTTTACTTCTCATTCCTTCTCGATGAGTCAGAGGCTTTTGGTTCTTGATCATGTTGAGTTAACGAGGATAGGATTGTGGACTTATGAGGTTAGTGTTAAGGTACCGAGCTCTAAGAACCTTGCACCACCTGGTTATTACATGGCTTTTGTGGTGAACCAAGATATACCTAGTGAAGGTGTTTGGGTGAGGTTGCAGTGAATGTGATCGTGAACGTTATAATATAGTTTTTTCTACGTGTGTGGTAATTTTTTATTTTAAAAAAGGTTTGTTGAATACTTTTTGATTTGAGTGATCAAAATTTATTTCGCGGAAATGTATGTAATAAGATTATTGTTTGGATACAATTATATGAATGAGATTCTTTCGTCAATGAGTTGGTCGTATTCCATGTTTGATACTTGTTTGGTATGTGAAAGTTTCATGATTAAAGGATATGAATCTCTAAATTCTGTTATTTGCATTAGAACAAATGGAATTTTTATGTCGTGGGCAAGAAATAGATGCTAAAATTGTTCCTTCATTGGGATTTTTATTTTGTGGGAATACTTATAAAGAAACGTGATTTTTTTGTTAAAAGATTCCATAAATTAAAAGTCGTGAACAAATGTAGAGAGATTTGGAGAGACCCGGCAAGAAATAGAGACAGTCCAAAAAGACAAAAAAAAAGAACTACTTATGTGGAATGTCTCCCCACTAGTGTCACCCTATTGTTTTGGACTACCTGTACGCAATTTGCATCCAAACCCCAAAAACATCCACACTACCATTTGAAGTAAACCTTTGATAAGCTCTGGTGTAAGCTCACTGAATCTGTTGTGACATAATAGGGGAGGATAGGGGAGGAATATGAGATGAGAAAAAAAAATAATTTAGGGGAAAAAATGTTGAAGACCACCTCCGCTTGATATTTCTGATGATAGTACCATTTTCTTACAAACCAGAGACACTAAATAGAAGACTAATACGGGCTTAAACATAAAACCACACGGCCCAATGAGTGACTACTCAGAGGTCCAAAATATTAATCAACCTAGCTTATCAAAGTTCTCATCATGAATCTATGTTCTTCTGCCAATTTTCGTTGTGATAAGAAGTCCAACATTACTATCCTTATGCTAAAACGCCAATCAAGAACACTTATGAACCATATACTATGATTCTAAAGACTTAATCATAATGATAAACTGATGAACAGTGATGGGTTGAGTCAGTTTCATTACTACAAAACCTCAATAGCAACAAAAATCTATGTTTGATCTTCGGTGGCATTGCTAAGAAGTAAGAACCATCGAAGAACAACGGTGTCACACAATCAATCCAACAAAGATAAACAAGAGTTAACAAATAGAGTTTGTCATAACATCAAACACTCGATCCATCTATGTTCTTAAGCTTCAAAGAGAGTTTCATAACACCAAAGCATTACGCTTTATAACAAAAACAAAACAAGAACGAAATCAAAAGCACTAATATGAGATGATGAGATTCTTCTTCCTAAGCACGCTCGCCACGAATACGCCTAGCCAACTGAATATCCTTAGGCATGATCGTAACCCTCTTCGCGTGAATCGCACACAGATTCGTGTCTTCAAACAAACCCACCAAGTAAGCCTCCGCAGCTTCCTGAAGCGCCAACACCGCGTGGCTCTGGAACCTCAGGTCCGTCTATAGTACAAAGAAACAGATTCAAGAACTCAAGATCATTACTTGTTCAGCATCATAATTCAGTGACAAGATCAAAGATGTTACCTTGAAATCCTGTGCGATTTCACGAACAAGACGCTGAAAGGGAAGCTTGCGAATCAACAACTCAGTACTCTTCTGGTACTTACGAATCTCACTGATTCATTAATAATAAAAAAACACACAAACGCCGTTAACTAACGGAGACGGTTACTTTTCCGTGAAAAGAGATTTTGCGAGAAAATTTACCGGAGAGCGACGGTTCCGGGACGGTAACGGTGAGGTTTCTTGACTCCTCCGGTCGTCGGCGCTGATTTCCTCGCCGCCTGTATCGCCAATTTTCGTTAGAGACTCGAAAATCAAACCAAATCAGAAACCCTAGATCCCCTTTTCTTGGTACCCAAAAACAAAATTGAATTCTAATAAGAAACAAACCTTGGTGGCGAGCTGCTTCCTGGGAGCTTTACCTCCGGTGGATTTCCTAGCGGTCTGCTTCGTACGAGCCATGTCTTCTTCTTTCTTCTCTCGACGAAGGGGTTTGAATCAGAGAGGAACGCGAGAAATCGAATGTTTAAGAGAGAAAAAGGTCTGAGATTAAGAATTTATAGTGATGATGAGATTAATTCAAGGAGAGAGGAGAAGTGGAAAACGTGAGATTAGGAATACATTCGACGGTCCAGATTTGATCAGAGGATCAAATGATGCCTACGTGGCAATCCACGTCACTAATTGGATCGCACTCTCTCTTACAAAGCTATATGAATTGGGCCGAAGTAATGGCCCATTAGAGGTTAACCAGCCACAACATGAAAAAAAAAATCCACCAAAAGTTTGTGTAGTAAGTTATTAACCAGGCTTTTTTTTTCTGTTTGTTCAAACATGTCATATATTAAAGATACTTGATATCTACATTAGTTTATTAAAGAATTGTCTCTGATGTCCAACATGTCTAGCTCTACATGCATGGAGCTTGATTTTGAAGATCTTTTTTACAAAAGATAATTCTATTATAATCATGGTGACTAAAAGCTATAATGTTTTGGATCATACAGTTGGTAAGGCTATGATCTTGAAGATCTTTGTGCATGCTTGTTTAATATGGTATCATAATGAACTGAGTAGGTGTTAATGGCCCTCGAGATCGTATTGTCTTAATCAGGAGATCGACTTGCTGTCTTCAGTACAGTACATTTGGTTAGAGTTGCTTTGTTTTCTCTATATGATTTTTGTATTTGATAGTTGAAATCCTAATTTACAAGAACGATTCCTTTTTTTGGTCTAATACAAGAACGATTCTTGATATTAACGACCCGATCATAGACATATTTAACGCTTCTTACGGTTAATTAATCCAATTGTTTATAACTCGTAAAGCCTTGACCGTACGGTGAATGATTAGAAAAGTAGGGACCACGCAACTTTCGTAGCAACCATAAAACAATATAAATGACCAAAATAAAAGACAAAACTCTAACGAACCATCTTGTTAAGCCAAAGGATTAACGACATATACATATATCCATCGGGAAAATCACATAAAAAAACCTTGAAAATGACACATAGTGACACTTTAAACCTTGAATTTTTTTCACTACCAGTTTAAACCTCCAAAGTGGCATTCATATCACAAAAAACCTTCAACTTGACTTACTTGTTCATCAAACTAGAAAATGACATATATAACATGTAATTGTGATGATGTGTCGGTTTTTTTCCGAAAAAATAATTATTTAATTAATAAAAAATAAAAAAAAATCAGAAAAATAATAGTGATGATTTGTCGGTTTCTCGAAAAATAATATTAATTATTTAATTAGTAAAATAAAAAAATGTAAACAAAAATAAATAATAAATCATAAAATTAAATAAAATTTCAGACAATTAAATAAAAATCAGAAAATAGAAACAATTTAGATTTTTTTTGATAAAAAATCATAAAATTAAATAAAAATTCAAAAATAAGATTAAATTAAACTACATAAAATTAATTAAAAACCTAATAAATAAATAAGATTGTATAAAAAATACAGAAATCGAACAAAATTAAGAAAATTAAATATAACTCACAAAAAATCATAATATCTTTTTTTAATTACAATATTTAATAAAAAAACATATCATTGTTGAAAATAACCGTTTCAAGCATTTCACTAATAACAATGGTGGTTTCTTACATAACCATTTACAGTTTTGTTTAGACATATTTATCGATTTGAATGATGATTATTGAAAACATCATTATTGACTTATCTACCATCATTTTAACGATGATATCGGTATCGAAAATTATCGTCATAGATATGTCAAAAATGTCATTTTTAATGGTTATATGAGAGATCACCATCTTCATCAGTGATATGTTTGAAATTTTTATTGTCAACGATGATATGTTTGTTATTATCAAAAAAACTTGCAGTTAAAAAAAAAACTATTCCTGATATTTTTTCTTAATTTTTTTGATTTTTCTTTAATTTTGGTTAAATTTTCTGAATTTTCATTTTCTGTAATTCGATTTAATCTTATTTATTTATTAAATGTTTATTAAATTTACGTATTTTAATTTAATATAATTTATTTTGAAATTTATTTAATTTTATGAATTTATTCAATTTTCTGAAATTTTAATAATTATTTTATGAATTTTTATTTAGTTATCTGATTTCTTATTTATTTTTTCTGATTTTTTATTTTTTATTAGTTAAATAATTATTTTTTTGGAAAAAACCGACACATCATCACAATTAATTGTTCTACAGGTAATTTTTTAGCTTGATGTATAAGTAAGCCAAGTTGAAGGGTTTTTTTGATACAAATGTCACTTTAAAAGTTTAATGTGATAGTGAAAAAACTTCAAGTTTTAAAGTGTTTACTACGTGCAACTTTCAAGATTTTTTATGTGATTTTCCCTATATCCACTACTACGAATCACTTGTGGTTTAATACGATGGTGATTGGTTGACTTACCTATCTATGAAATATAAAACTTTACTAATCTAATTATAAGCATTCTAATATAATTAATTATAAGCAAAAGAAGGATAAAAAATATGTTTCTAATTTTCCTATAAATTAGATATTTATACCAGAAAATCCTTTTTATTTCTCAACACTACTGAATGCAGATGCTCTCATCCAATGATTACTTAGTAGTTGTTGATTCAAGTGGTTCAAAACTTAGCTATAAAACCTTTATTCAAAAAAAAAGAAAAAAAAATGTAGCCATAATCATGCTAAATCTGATTTTAAAATATTTTAGTCATTTACAACTCTTTGTTATTATAATTGGTTTGACAAATTTTATTGTGAATATATAATACTACCGTTCAGGTACTACTTGTGATTCATGTGATATCTTGGTGGTGACATTGAATTCAACAGTACTAATGATTGGAGATACATTCACACATATTACGTCCACAACGAAGATTCGATGACTTTCTGATCCGATCATGTGCACAGCAACAATAATACGTAATTAATTCGGGCAATTTTGCAGTTGATGATATGAAGCTGGAAAGATGACTACATGCATATTTTTTCATGGGCACTCTCTTACTATTCAGATTTCTTGGAACTCCTCACTGTATCTAGTTGTGAAGGTAAGCGTCTATATATATATATGTGTGTGTTTATATTCGATTCATTCGAATCCGCGATACATGTTTTTATCTTTCATAAACAAAAACAGTATTTAATATGCATGATGAGATGTTAGAACGCAGAGAAATAATGCACTACAAGAAATATCGGCATTAGTAGCGTCGAGAAAACGCTATCATATCGTTTTCGTAGCGTTTTTGTAAACGCTCTGACATCCGCAGCTATGGTAGACCCCCCCCCATATCATAGCGCATTTTCGTGTGCTATAAAAAATAGATATATTATAGCGTTATTTATGAGTTATAAATTAATGTTTTTATAACACTGTATTCGTGCTATGATTTATTTTTTCATGGCATTTATTTAGTATTACAAAATATTTTATAATGAGAATTATATAACGCTGCTATATGTCATTTCTGTTTTAAAATAATTAATTTTGTTTTAAAATAATTAATTTTAATCATTTGATTAGTAGTTAATTAAAAATTGAATTATATTATAAATAAAAATTAATCCAAATTCAAAATTAAAATTGAATATTATTTATTAATTAAAATTTAGTTTACAGTTGATTTCGGTTTATATACTTAACCTGATTTACAAATAATTTTGGTTAATGAACTAAACCGGTTTACACAAAAAACCGGTTATCTAAAGAAATACAAAAAACCCTAACTACTTCGGCTTCCTCCGCTCCGCCTCCTCGGCTCTGCCTCCTTCGCTGCCACCACCACCATGAGGAAGAGACTTCTGGAAAGTTTTTAGCCCTTTCTCCTAACATTGTTCCAAGAATTTCATACCTGCAAAAACCCAGATCTCATCATAATGGTAACTAAAATCAAAAGTTTATGAAGCCTAGAAATGTAACTAACTTCTTATTAGCGCACCTTGTGTGAGAGAGATAGTGCGACTGCTTCTTCTTCTCTCCGCCTGTGTTGATTTGTCGTTCATTTTGTACTAAGAACTAAGATTGTGTGAGAGAGATAGTCAGAACTTTGTCACAGACGGAGGGGAAATTGATCGGAGGCGGTTCATATAGATCCAAGAGAAGATTGAACAGATCGAAGAGAAAGAGAGGAGAGAAGATTTTCTGGAAAAAAAATAATAGGAAACTGAGATACTAGAAACAGAAGAGAAGATGGAGATTTATCTTAGAAGAAAGAAAGAAGAGAAAACGAAAAAGATGAGAAGCTGGGGTTTTGGAAGTAAGGTTGATGGAGGAGAGGAGCAAGAAGGTAAGAGCAGAGGAGGAGATGAGGTAGAAGAGGTGGTGGTGGTGGTGAACGGTCGTCGTGTTTTCTCCTGTCTCTCTCTGCCATCTCCGCTCTTCTCTATTCTCTCTCTCTTTCTCTCAAACACAAGAGAAACACGCAGATCTGAGAAAAATAATTAAAAAACAAATGAAAAAGCAATTAATCTCAAACGTTAGATTGGATACCATCTAACGGTGCAGATGGTGATCCTCGCCTAACCAATAGAAAAAAAGGACGAGGATTGATAGAAGAGTTATTCTAGGCCTTTGATCTAATTTGATCAATGGTTCAAAAAAATCAGCACAAAATATCTTCTTGTTTATTTATAGTTATCATAAAAACTATCTAAAACTCTAACAATCGGATATTATAATTTAAAATACAAAATCTAAATTTTGTATCAAATTTGACATGTTGTGTGATTCATTAAAATATAAAGTTTATATTTGACTATAAGTTATATAGTTGTAGTTAAAGTTTATAGTATATGATTTGAGATTTGTAAAGTAGATGTTGATAAGTTAAAACTTAAGATTAATATTTGAAACATAATGTAATAAAGTTATAATTTCTACAAGGGATATGTCTTAGGTAAGTAATTATATTATTTGAAAAGATTAGATCCATGACCTTGTATGTATTATGAAACATGTTTAGGTTTTAGATGTTTAGGGTATAGATTTTTTTTTAAATAGAAAGCACAATTAAATAAAACTTTTTTATTGGTCATCTATATACTTTTTTAGTTATTACTTTTCACAAATGTTCATTATGAAATTTATCATAAGTGTTGGATTTTGGAGTTTAGGGCATGTTTAGGGTCTAGAACTTTGAATTTAGGGTATAGAGTTTGATTAAAAATTTAAGGTTTGTGTGTAGGTAGTTATAAATTTAGAGTTAAAATATTAAATCATGAATTTGAATTTAACAATTGAGGTTAAATGTGCAAATTATAGTTTTTAATGGTATTTTAGAGTTTAGAATTTAAAACATGTTTATAGTTTATGACTTAGAAAAAAAATAACATTCAATCTTGAACTCTAATATCTGTTCCCATCTCAAACATTCAACTTCTCGATAGTTACATAGATTACAACATTCAGTCTCAAACTCTAATATTTGTTCCATCTGATATTCTCCAACCAGCTTCTCATCTTCTCCAATATCAAAAAACAGATATGTTCCTACGGACCACCATCCTCAATAATGAGCTTCTCCAATTAAATCTCACGAGCTCCTCTGCTTCTAGTTCTGCTTCACACTCTGTCTTGTACCAGTCTCAACGCCGCTGCATTGAAACACATCTGTTCAAGCTATAACCAGATGTTCGAACAATGCTGTTGCATCTGCATTACCAATATCTGCAAACACAGCAACATGTAACCATTATTTTTCACTGAAGACAACACATGTGATATATGGGAACAGAGCAGAGCTAGTTCGCATATGCTACCCATAAAGCTCGAGTAAGCACTTCCCTTGCAAGTCTTCACCTCTGGTGGAAGGTAGTTCCGATATAAACAGACGACAACAATATCAGCAAGTGCATTCCTCTTGAACAAAGATGGTTTGAAAACTGGTTTGCAAAAAGAAAGATTATAACTTGTAAATGGTTTAAGTAAAATTAAGAGAATAAATATGGTATGTAACCTTCAAGTTCGGATAAGCAGCGTTGGATAAGACTCTTACTCTGATTATCCTGCAATTTTGCCAATCGAGAGCCTGATGCTCTGTTTGTTCTCTGCTTCAAAAGTGCATTCTTCAACTCTCCCATCAAATCACCTCCAAAAGGAGTAAAATCATTCTCCTGCACAACAAACACCATTAAAGCTACAACCTTTAGAACTCAATGAACAAACAAAGCTACTGAAAATATGCAGTATCCTATAAACTCAAGAAGAGAGAAAACAAAGAGATAAGTTGTGTCACATATCTGCTAAAAGATTTTGTCTCGCATACACACCACAAACAGGATCAAGAAACAAGAGATAAATGAGCACTAAAACTACAGGATAAACCTAAACTCAGTCAAAATCAACAATGATAACTCACTCATCCACTTAACAATCTCAAGAAAGTAACCACTAGAAGAACAAACAAATCTGCACAAAATCTCACTTGAATAGCACGGAAAGAGATGAAACGAAACAGAGGCAGTGCTGCTCTAAGATTTCATAGATTCGCGCAAAGATACAAAGTAAAAGAAGAAATAAAAATGCAGCGACTTAACCCAGAATCGATTTCGAAGTGTAAGTTCTATAATGATTGAAAACGCACAGAGACAACAAGACATCTCAAGCTCTGTACTTCCCTACAACTAAAAGATTTAAAAAGCCAAACCTTTTGTCAAAACGCCATTGTTGCTCTTCTCCACTTTGATTCCAACGGTGAGGTATGATTCCGGTGACGACGAGAACGGAACAAGACGGAGATGCCGGTTGTGAAGAAAGAACGCGCTAGAAAAGCTTGATTTGGAGCAGGTGCCATCGTGTCGTGGTAATAGATTTCGTTGGATGAGAGCTCCGGCGTGACAAACGACGGCGAGACTGGTGCGATGGAAGCAGAGCACGGCGGACTGAAGAGCATAGACACGCCGGTGAGGCTCGATTGCAGGTGAGTGGAGACCACATAGTGGTAGTCGGAGCTCGAGATGGAGCAGAGGGGAAAGGAAGAGAGTAAGAGTCGAGAAGGAGGGAGACGACGACGTCGACGAGAGATATTCACTTTTTTTCTTTTTTTTTTTCTTTTTTATCGAAGAGATAACAACGCAAAGAGATTTTTTTTTGGTAAAAGGTAAGGGTAAAACCTAAAATTTAGCTAAGTGTTGGCTCCAAAATATTTTTTTCAGCTATGTTAGTGATTTTTTTCTTTCCCGCTTAATGAAATTTTATATTAGCGTGAATGTAGTGCTACGATAGAGTGTGAATAAAATTTTGGCATTTTTGATAGCACTTGGTGAATTCGTGCTACCGCGAACTGCTACCAATACTCGTATTTCTTGTAGTGATGTAAACACAGTGCCGACTTAGATAGAGGAAAAACGGCATGATGCTCTGGATAATCTACTGGTTAGAGTTTTGGGGGCCAATTGTCATGCTTCCGGGTTCGACGCCAGCCGGAGTCGAACTACCTCTTCCATGTCACCATTAGTGGTACTGGGTTTCGGTCCAGGTTAATACCCTCCGGGGTGAAGTGGACCGCTGCCTGACCGGACCCAGGGAATGACCCGCAAAACGGGGAACCCTGGATTATAAAAAAAAAAGAGATGTTAGAACGCAGAGAAATAATGTAAACACAGTGTCGGCTTAGATAGAGAAAAAACGGCATGATGCTCTGGATAATCTATTGTCGCCATATTTCTTAATAGATAAGGGTCTTTTAAAAACATGTATTTTATATTTAAAAATAAATAAGAAATGGGTTTAAAAGTTTTTTATGAAAGTATTTTCATTTTTACCACAGTTTTAGTTAAAAATATACTTCTGCTATTTTCAAACAAAAAAAATTATCAGGTTTTCTTAAAAAATATTAGTTCAGAGACTTAAATTTTTACCCATTATGATATACCAAATGCCATGTTCACTTGAGTAATTGTTCCTTTTCTAAAATATGAAAAATACATAAAACTATATTATCAGTTGGTCTGACCCAATCAATTCAATATTCGTTCGACCATGATTACTAATAGAATAATCAGTTATATTTACACCATTTCTTAGTATTTTTATTGCACTACTTGTTCACACCATAACAAACACCTGAAAAAGTTATGTACCATTTGCTCTATCCGTTCGAATTTGGTTCGAGTTTGGCTTCTCTAAAGAAGAGGAGACACAAAAATAAAAATGTTTGCATTCACAGTTTGTTTCGAAATTGTTGTTAACTTTTTATAAAGATCTATCATTCTTAATTTCGTCTATTCTTTTAGTTTATCTTTTTTCAAAGATGGTGGATAATTCTTTTTGTGATTGTATTCCTTGAATCTTAATGAAAGTATGTTGTATTTAAATAAAGATGTTACAAGCACAGTTGTTCAGTATTAACACCTCCCACATATTGTTTTCTTATTGACATCTTGTACATATTGCATTTAAGAAGTTGAATATACAAAAAAAGAGGTTGAATATATGGACAAAGAGAAAAATGAGCTACCAACCACCATTCCTGAAAACAGTTAAACAAGGTGTATTGGATAACTCGAGTATGTAAAAAGTATGTAAGTGTATATTTTTATTTAGATAACAGCAGATGGAAAGTCTTAAATTGATTGGTATGAAAATAGAGATTACAATTAATATGTACCCACTTCCTTTTCAGGTCAAAATAACTCTATTGCTTCTTGGATAACTATCTATATATAGGCTGTTTTATTGGTTTAGGCTCTATTATTTAACATGATCATCTACTGTGTGGTTGAGGCTCGATTATTTAACATGATTATACTCAGCTCATATATATTGTATTCACCTATATTCTAATTTCAGCTAAAAAATTGCCAATCAATAAACAAGCTGTCATTTCTTTTCATTTACTCTAGTTACTATAGATTTACAAGTTTATAATGGAACATATTTCACTCTAGTTTTTTCTTATCTCCCTCCTTTTATCTTCAAAGTTTCCTTTCATTTCCACTTTTCAGATTACTCCCGTTTATTCAAGATTTTTAACTAATTCATGAATGGTAACATTTTTGAGTTATGATCATAACTCAAACTAAATCAAGTCTAGTGCATTTTACCAACCAAAGCCATATATTTAATAAAAATGTTGTACAAGTATTATAAGATTATCAATGCTTAAAGACCCAGATCAAATTAAGTTATTCGAAAATCACATAAGTACGTACGTCATTGCCTACTTATTCCTTCAATCCATAGCAAATATCATTTCTACTAAACCATTTTTATATCATAAACTATTATCGTATAATTGCAATGCAAGGCTGTGTCCTTTGCTTTTTATTTTACTTACTTTATTGTTATAAATTATTATAGTAGCTTTTGCCTCTTTTGTTTTCATTCTATAACCGACGAGGTAACCAAATCTAGTGTTACACAGAATTATTTAAATAGTTTGATATCTTTTGCCAAATTTTATTGATTATGTTAGTATATACTACCCACAGATTTCTCTATACAACATTCCAATACCATTTCCAGTCTTGGCATTGTAATTAGAATATACATATATTTTGCCGACAATGCTTAGTTATACCAACCAGAATGAAAGTTTAAAGTTTTACCAAATTTGGATTTGAGTATAATCAATAGCGTATATCTATTTATACAATACCGAAAATTTTAAATAATGAATTTCAAAAGTCAGGCAAGACGTATACTTAGATCTAAAAAGTTTATATCTCCATACAAATGAGTAATATTATAGAATATAGTGTTCACTGGTAGTGTAAATTTGTATAGCTGGAGCCAAATTTAGAAACAGAACATATAGTCTGAAATTAGTTATATACTATAATCATAGGTATTTACTATTAAATACTTGGGAAGATGGAGAGAAGCGAAATCCAATAAGGTGTTAGAGATGCTGAAAGACGTTTGCCTAAATAAATCCAAGGCGTAATCCTGAATTCCTGATTAACATCTCTTCATGCCTTTATTAACCTAAACATTACATGTGCAGTTATTTGTCCTCACTCTTCTTCACACACATAAAGTACTAATGAAACTTAATTTTGCTTAATTCGACATGAATATATAAAATTTATAAGTCTATGACGCAAAGGAAGAAAACATAAGATTCCGAGTAGGCTTTTTATAAAGTAGAATAGCAAACTATTAACCGAACTGATGATTTGGGGTTTACGCGTCGTCATATAAATAACTCCTTTTTCCATGTAAATAACTTATTTGAAACAAATATGTGAGTGGAGGATGACAAATTTCACTCCAAAAGCTAATTATAGATGATTCTTTAAAAAGAAACATTGTGGAACTTTAATCAGGTTCATCCCCTCTGCCTGTGGCTAATCATAGCCCAATAGGTAAAATAAACAAAATACTAGAATAAATTTAATATAAAGATTTAGACCCAAAAGTGGGAAAAAATAACAGAGAAGAGACGATGGATTGTTCCGTAGGTCCGTAATGTACAATGGAGCGCCGTCCGTCCCTATTAAACTTTTTTTTACTTTTTTTTACTTTTTTTCTCAAATAAATGTCATCAAACCTCTGGGTGGCGAAAGAGAGCTCACCAAAACGGTCAACGGGATTTATAAGATGCTTAAGTGCTTAACCACTCTTACTGGATCAGAAAACACTAGGTCATCTCCTGACACTGACATGTCATCTCGATTTGCTAATAACACCTAAGTTGTTGTTGCTCCGCATCATCACGATTCATGAGCGCCTCGTAAACGTTTCAGACTTATCAGTTAACTACATTTTTTTTAACCGAGGCTTAGTTAACTACATTTCGGTTAATTGATTACAAAAACATTACACCCGAAAAAAGACTATTACAAAAATAATTTACACAAGTTTTAACAATCAAAACAAGAATCACTACGACGCGCACATCGAATTTTCTCATAGCGACGGTTTGGGGATGATTACGGATTTATATGGATTGTTGCAACTTCCACAAATGACATTACTCATATATAGTTGATGAGATTTGTGTCCTAATATAAAAAAATTAAGCAAATTGACGAGGTTTGATCCGATATAATATGTTTATTATTTCATATCGTACGTGCATATTAATGCAATTTGGTGTGCATGGAGGGCAGGAAGAGAAAATCCAGTGCCGATTCATAGCATATGATCTTCTCGGTATTATATATCTATAGAGGAAAATATACTATACAATTATGTTTAATTTACGATAGCCAATAATATAAAACCTGCAGAAGCATTAATGAAGATTGGCTTAGGAAGAGGAAACTAATCGAGGAGATCCTTAAAACCGAACAAGTGGGGTGAGAACGTATCATCGCATGGGGGGGGATGCATATTCCATAACATGCACTTGGACCCATTTTTATTTATATGAATTTTCTTAACATTTTCTTTGTTAGTACAAGGCTTCAATCATTTTTTTTCAATTTTATTATTTCAGTCTAATTTGTTACATAAATTCAAGAATATTCGAATAAATTAATATGATAAGTGAACATATCACTAGGGTTTGATCATGCCACATGCCGAAAATGTGATATGTAGGAGTGATAGGAACTCGAGGTGTGGACAGTGGATTATTGATTAACGATTTTGTGTTTCAAACAATTTATGTAAGGTAATTCGTTATTTTATTTGCAATGAAGTAAGGGTTAGAAGTATGGTTGCACAAAATATTTATATATGTAGCTAACAGTAACTAGATCTCGATCCGCACAACCGTGCGGATGTTCGTTTTCTTTTATATATATGTCAAAATTTCATTTTTTATATCATTAGTGGTATAAGTTATAAACATTAACCATATTTTGAAATGAATATATATCATTTTAATTTTAAGAATGTTATACATATTTATCACCTAAAACTCAAATTTATACCATCATTTCTATTTGTAACTTTTTATTATATATTTATTCCTTTAGATTTGTGTTTTAATATTAGATGGATAAAAATATATTTAATTCAACAGATATCTGAGTTATTTTGTATTTAAACCATATGTTATTGAATAGTTACAGATTACAGGTAATAAAAATAAATAATTATAAATTTTAGTAACATTATAGTTGTATTTTAATGCAATGATTTCATATTCATAATCATTAGTATTTAAACACTTGGTATTATTTATTTATAAATATGTAAATTAAACTATTGATTTTTTTTATCTTTTTTTAACACAAACTAAACTATTGAATAGTAAACAAATACTATTGATATATGTTTCTAGTATGTTAGATTTGGAGGTATATTGTTAAAACATAATTTTATAAAATACTATTAGGAACATACTTGATATTATTAAGCCATATTATTTGTAATAAATGAATGATGACTGATTTTTAATGAATGTCCATTTTTTTAGAAAAAAAATCACACATATTATTACCAGCATATTATATTTTGAACACAAATACTTCTGAAAATAAAATATATAAAGTTAGTAATTCAATATAATTTATCATATCTAGTTAATTTTTTTATTCTACATTTTATTAAATATATTAATGTATAATAATGTTTAAATCTAATTACGAATTATTAAAATATTTACACAGAATTTTTGAAAATAAAAGATCTTGTTAAAATCTTTTAAACAGATTTGTTAGATTTTTTAATTATAATGTGTTTATTAAGGAATCAAATATGTGTGTTGTTAATTAATTCAATTTTATAGGAATCTATTGTTATATTAGAAATAAAATATTATTTTTTTTATCAAAGAAATAAAATATTATTAAACCATATTATTAGAAATAAATGAATGATAACTAATTTCTAGTGAAGATTCATTTTCTAAAATATCACACATGAATCAAGGTTATGACTTCTGTTTTAATATATAAGATAAGTCATAATATATCCTTATACACTTCACATTATCTTGAGCTTTTAAGAACAAACTGAAAATGAGTGCTTCTTTTTAGACCGACAGTAACAATGATTCAACCGTTTACATGACATGAAAATGTATTTGTGTATATGAATAACTGTAGGCAATTATAATTTAACTTACGCATTTTCCCTAAATACAGTGTATGATAATAATTTTTAGCTGCATGTTACTTTACAAAATATAAATAAATAATTGGAGACGAGACATTCGTGCACATGGGGGCATGGACACGAAATAATAGTGTTTTCGTGTGGTACGCCGTATTATAGTCATCCGTTTCTTATGCTAAATTACTTTCAGTTTAATTGTATCCGTAAACAAAAATCATTTTCTTGTGCTAAAATACGTTAAGTTTAATTGTATCCGTAAACAAAAATCATCTTCAGTATATCTTAAGTTTTCCTGGTAAGAGAACATCTTATATATTTCTGTGTGTGTTTAATAATTGTATTTGAATCACATATAAAATAAATGATTACATTGTTGTTTATACAAAAAAAAAGATAATTACATTGTTTGTTTGTCAAATAAACAACTACATTTTTTAAAATACATTTTCCTACCTTTTTCCAGCTACCCATGTGGTGGGGTTTACTTATAATGTTTAACATAAATCATAAATCTCCCACTTCCGTGCGCCGAAATTAATCTAATGGTATATACATATATATATATATATCGATTTTTTATCAATATTTAATAACGTATTTCTATTATGTGTAATATGCATATAAAAGTTTTGACCCTTCATGCAGCCGCGGGTGGCTAATGGCCATCGTTTGCACAAGTACGAGCTATCTTCAACCATATATCTACAGTATTTGTTGTATAAGCACTTCAACCTTGAGCGGGCCTTGTGGTCCAGTGGTAGTGGACGGGCCTTGGATGCAATCACATTCCGGGTTCGATCCTCCTGCTGCGGAAACTAAGTCACATTGTCCTGCTCACCCACGGCTGCGGATACGTCCGTATGAAAACCCGGGAGAGGGCCTGTCGTGGGCTGCACCTCCCACCTGGGGGTTAGGTCTGTGTCTTGGATGGACCCAGGTTTAACCCTTTACTTTAACAAAAAAATAAGCACTTCAACCTTATTATATCGAAAGAAATTCCTTTTTCGTTTTTGTTCGGTTAATTACATTGTTTCTAATGCAACATTCAAATTGTAAGTTGTAACTGCTGATTACTAAAAAAGAAACTATTACTATTGATTGATTCGTCGCGCACAAATACGCTTTTCAACAACATCTAGTAAAAAATGACTACTTTAGTTAGAGTCGCTTTGGTCTATGATTGATATTTAAATGTACAGGTTTAACAGTTAATGTTTGAAATTGAAAAATTGTTATAGCCTTTTGCTGTACATTTATTCATAAATCTACAGATCCGTATTAGAAATATTGGAGAGTCTGTTATTCGTCTGTTACAAATATGTTTTTTAACAAAAGTACCACAGCGTTCTCAATTTAAAATAGTACGAAAGCTAGCTTATTAGATATATTCTTTACTAAGTGTTATTATCAGCAATTATAATTTTTTATGTAACATTCTAATTTGTGATAAATGAAAAGAATAAAAATTGATTTGATTATTTATGTTATTAAAATACATTTACCGAGAATTCAAGATCTAAGCGTGTTTGAATTAGAATAATAGAATGACGGATGATTTATTGGAAAGTGTTTCACGATATCATAAGACCAAAACGTGTGAAAGTGTTATATGGTAATTGAAAAGTTAGTAAACAAGATTTTCTACCTTCCGAAAAAATTAATGTTTGTTGCACGGGGACCGGACCGAGTGAGCGGATGAAAGACCCATTAACCGTGCATGGACGGGGAGAATGCTAAAAATAGTATCATAGACGAACCTAGACAAGCATGAAGTCTCGTGTGTGGTTACACTAACATAGATAGTGATCGTAGGATACAATAATGATGTTGCGTTTTGTGAGGAGGTTAATTGTAATATCGCGGTTTATGATATATGTAAAAACTTAAAAAAACTAATTTGATTACCTATATTATAAAAGTTCATTAATATTTTTTGTCACACATTCTGAAGACTCGATAATTATATTCATTACCTATATATGGATGATTTCAAAATTATTAAATAAAAATTTCAAGCCTCCAAAAAATTAACACACCATTCATCGTATAAAGCGGAACCCATGAATCGAATGAGCGGATAAGAGAAACTTATTGATCATGTACGATCCGGGAGTTACTCTTTATGTATATATAAATAGAATTAAATATCCATAGGAAATTTGAAAATATATGGAAAGAACAATTCACTAAAACATTTCCGAATCAGCATGTATAAACTGTTTAAAGTTATGTATAATTTTATTTATGCTAACAAATTTATTAATTTTATTATTCGTATTTTCCTATATTTACTTCTCAATAGGCTTTCTATACTTAATTTTCTTAACCTTCCTTATAATTCTGTATAGTATAATACTCATGTGTTTTAGAAGTAATTTTGCCTCCTTAATATGCTTAATAAAAATATTTAAATTGTTAAGTTGATAAACAGAAATGCATCTGATTTAATCGAAACAAAATACAAGTGGGTTAATTTTTTTCTTTAGAAACAAAAATTTAATTAAAAAGAAATAATTAACAAATCACATGTTAATAGATAGAAATATATTTTTTCTAAGAACCTAGATGATAAAAACAGTCATATATGTATTAAAACCCCTAGATCTTAATTTTGTTTTCCCTAGATTCATATAATTTTCCTAGCTAGGTTCATATAACTATTAAACATCAAATTCTCAAACGAAACATATGCTTTTCTTGGACATAAAATAAACTTCCTTTATCATATTGTTTAGTTTGGCTTCACAATGGCTATGTAATGTTTCTTATCTAGAAGTTTACTCCACTGTAAATTCACTTAAAGAAGAAGAATTTTAGTTCTATGTCAAATATTGAACTTCCTTTATCATATTGTTTCGTTTGATTGCACAATGGTTTACGTAATGTTTCTTATCCAGAAGTTTACTCTACTATAGATTCAGTTAGAGAATTTTTTTAGTTCTGCGGAGTATAGTTAACCACATATGAAAATAATGATTTGTCTTGCATAGAAACAATATTTCATTTTCACTCATAATAATGTTTACTTAATAATATATATCTATATATATATATATATATATATATATATATATATAGAATTATCATATTATAACGTTAGTTAAAAATAATATCATTATCATTTATATCACTTTGAAATTATACAATAATGATCATGAAAACTATGCATAAAAATTACAGATTAACAGTAAATAAATTAAGCTCATTACTTTAATTTATGAAATTAAAATATACAATCTCCGAACTTGTGCAAGAGAGCTAATTAATAGACTTGCCATTAACTTAGAAGTCAAATATATTTTCTTGTAAACAAGTTTATCTTTTAGTTTCTAAACTAAACCTTGTCGAAATAGTTTTTGTTTGTCAGAATCTGTTCATGACTTTATTGTGATTTCATGCGGCACATATGATATGATCGACGATCATTGATTAATCATGTGTTTTGGATATATAAATACATCCCTTATGGATAACAATTATGTGTTTGTAATTATGTACTCGGTGTAATTATTTTCAAATAAAATAATTCAGTTGATATATAATATCAATCATAAAATAGTTATAAAAATCAAAACAATATGATATTTTTGCATCTGTTATATGATCATAATTTTGATATCATATTCCGTAATCCGTATAGCTATTTTTGGTGAAATTAATTTTAAAAGAAATTACATAAACATTTCGAGAGAACTAACTAATGGAATTTGTGTGTCCACTCATGTTAGTTGTTAGATGTGAACCAGTTACCTTTATATGAGAGATCAATACATAGAATCTCATCATGTTATTTGTTGTTAACGTCTGAACGCTTTGATTATAACCAAACACAAGAACATGAATATAAAGAAAGAAAACGACTCCAATGTGTCCCTAATCAACTCCCAAGGTGATGTTTGAACTCTTGCCGAAGACTGGTCGTCTTATCCAACATTAGCACATGCATGCTCTTGTTTCCCTATCATCTCTTTTTTCTTAAAAGTGACACTTCTTTATTCAATACATAGGATTGATTAATACATCTTTAAGACTATTTATTAAAAAAAATCCACGATTGATCGATTCACTAATCACTAGCATAATTATTAACCCCATGGATTATATATGAACCATAATCAACCACTAGATTTCACATACCTAATCCATCACCATGTCGTACATGGCTTCGTGCACCATCCAATGTATATATGAAGAAGAACAAAAAATACTAAAATCTTTGATTCGCCTCTGGAGGATCATATGATTCGTATCTAATTTCTCTTGGAAACAAATTAATAAAAACTAATCACCCGAATCTTACCCATCACACTAATCTAGACTATCTAGTTTAATTATGGAAACAAATAGAGCTAAAGTAGTGACCTAAAGGGGCAATTTCGTGAATATCTCACACACCAGTGGCATTGTGATACTTCTTTTACTATATAAACCTCGTCCCTCGCACATTCTCAAAGGACTTGACATTATCTCTCTCTATCCCTCTCTCTCTTTGTAACACTTAACCGGACGGAAACTACTCTTAACCGGAAAATGGCTGGAGGTTTCGTAAAGTGCAGTAAGATCCGCCACATTGTTAGGCTGAGACAGATGCTTCGACGGTGGCGCGACCAAGCACGGATGTCTTCTTTCAGCCGAAGCGTCCCGTCAGATGTACCGTCAGGACACGTTGCTGTTTACGTGGGAACCAGCCGCAGAAGATTTGTCGTGCGCGCAACGTATCTAAACCATCCTGTCCTAAGGAATCTTCTGGTTCAAGCCGAGGAAGAGTTCGGTTTTGTGAACCAAGGACCGTTGGTTTTCCCTTGTGAAGAATCGGTTTTCGAGGAATCGGTTCGGTTTATATCTTGCTCTGGTTCGACCCGGTCAAGAGGGTTTACATGCACCGACGTTTTCAAGAAGAACTGCCACGTGGAGATCAGAAGCAAGCGTGATCTATGGATTGAATCTCGGCCGTTGCTTCACGGAGTCTCCGAGAAAGCAATATGGTGATCATCACTTGTAGGCGACGTACAAGAAAAATGTATCGAAGACAGTTTTGATATAATGGTCATTGACTAGTATGTTTATTTATTGGTTTCTTCCTGAGTGCGGCGGCGAGTTCACTGGCTGAGTTAGACAGTAGACGCGGTGGTGAATACAAGGGAGATGGCCGTGAAAGGTGGGTGAGTCATTCTACCGAGTCGGGGTTGTGAGTGTTGGCTGTATATCCTCCATTTCTAATTAAGTTGTAAATATGATTTTCATTGGAGCTACAATTCTAACGAATAATATGTAAAACTCCATGGCATTATTGAGTTAATGATCATTATTCTTATAGACATGGAGCCAAAATAATCAAACATATGATTATAACTATCACTTTGTTCTCAATTTTTTTTTCTAAAAAAAAAAATTGCATTATTGTAATTATCTGATCATTTCCTATAAAGTTAAATATAGATAAAAGTCGTATTATTTATTTAAAAGGTTTCTCTTGTAGATCGCATGTTTTTCTTTTCTTTTGTATGGGTTTCAACCGATGTGGTACACTGGTACTGGCAGTGATTAGTTTTGTTTAGATCTTAGTTTCAGTTGTGATTTCATCTAGATTCCCACTTGTGGGCTTTGAACTCCGGGGATTATATATGTAATCTCTCGGCTATGTTTCCGGGATGTTCATCGTCGCCCGCTTATGTAATGATGCTGGATTGGATAATGTTTATATGAAATAGCATTCAAGATCTGGTTACACTTTACAATATAGTAGATTAATACGGCTCACAAACGATTAATAGCATTTCATTATTTTCATTAGATTTTAAATATATCACAATTAACTTAAAACGTAAAGACATTTCCATCCACATTCCATATTTTATTTTAAAATTACATGCGAAATAAAATGATACACAAAAAATAAAAATAAAAATTACTTTGATAATGGAGTAATCATTTTTATTAGTTTATTACTTTATTTTTTACTCTATTTTACAATAATAAATGGAATGAGGTTGGATATGCTGAAATTGAAAGTACATGTATTTGATTGTAGTGTATAGTTTTTAGGTTATTTATAGCAGTACAATACATGGTAGCGTTTCAATATTGATACTCTTACGACCCCTTACGACTAAGGGCATGACTGGTTTTCCTGCTACCACCCGTAAACGCAATTTTTGCGGTTAGTTTCGGTTGTTGGCGTTTTACAACAATCACCTAAACCGTTCTGAACCGTTTCGAAGCGGGAGGGTAAATTGTTTTAAACAATATAAATACAAAAATAAAATATTCAATAAAAAATTAATTTAGAATTATAAAATACTAAAATATATCTATATATTTAATTAATATTATAAAAAAAATTAAATAAAAATATTTTTATAATTTAAAAAAAGATTAAAACTACAACTTTCTAAATTTAATTTTTACATTTATTATAATATTATGATATTTGAAAGTTTTATAATTATATAAAATGTAAATATTATCAATTGATAATTTAACCGCTGATGTGTTTAGTAGTTAACCAGTCAGAAATATCCCGCAAACGCATCAATTTCTAATCGCAATACCAGTCGTTCAAATCTCATAAACCGCAAGAAACCGCAACACTCGTATCCGCAAACTTCCGCAACCGCAACCACTGCGTTTGAACTAATCAGACCCTAAATAGATAAATAAATTAGTCTGGATTTACACCAAAAATAAAAAGGTAATTTTCTTTAACTTCGGCGAAAGTAGTGTCTATAATTAGACCGTAGTGATTGAGAAAAAAGAATGAAAGAAAAATCCGACCAAGTCATGTGGAGGATAAGACTATAAAAGAGCCACTTTGCTATGTTTTCTCTCATCGACCCTTTTTCTGTCATCACGTTCTTCGAGCAGTGAAAAGTACAATCTACGGTACATAATGTTGTCATGTTAATTGTCCTTGTTTCGCCGTAATCTAGTTCCGAATGTTCAGCCAGCCTGGATTTTTTTTTGCTACTAAGATAGGTTGGATTCTGGTCTGATACGTTCCCTTCCACGGACTGTTTATATGGAAGGAAAATAAATTATATAAGTTTTGTCTTCTATATGTAAAAAATATATCTTGAAAGGAAAAGAAATTGAATATTGTACTAAATCAGTTTTACTTTATAGTTTTGTCTTCTATATGTAACTGATTCTGAAAGAGATAGAAAGGTGTAATCCTTGTAAAAACTAATTTTAAGGGTTGATTGTTTATTTTACTCTCATATTTTGGTTGTGTGATAATGGTTGTTGGTGTTTGCTATCATCTTAAACACTTTCTACCACAAATATAAAACATTCACTACAAAAATATCTTTTACTTCATATTCTGTATATATAGAAATTATATAAATTAATATTCCATAAATTACTATAATGTAATATTAAACTATATATATTAATATTCATCCTAATTTAAAATGTGACACAAATTGATAAGATACTAAAATAATATATATATATATATATATATTAAATCCTATGTAAATATATAATCTCAGAAAACATTTTTAGTAAGGCTGATGCTGATGCCTTAACGGTTTGGTTTTAGACTGACTGTTAGGAATTTTTTGGGTTGTCTAAATTGGTCTCCCGCTTGGTTGTGTCCCGTGTAGGAATTGGGGATTGTTTTGGCTCTGCTCTCTTGAGTTTTGTAACTGGTTGCTGAACCTTATGATAATCTAATATAACCTTCAGATGAAAAAAAAGCCTTTTTAGTAAGGTGCGAAAGTGAATCTTGGTCGAAATTTGGATTAACTGGTTGAATATAGTTTCTCCAAATGGTTAAAAGAACAATGTCGGGTCAAGATAGTTGTAGCCAGTAAGGAGATCACTAACAAGAAAGGTGTCCTTTTGGTACAACAACTATATATATATATATATTATTTTTTTGTCACTGAGTTACAACAAATATTTAGAATTAAAATGATGAGAGTCATGAAAGGATAGCGAAGAGAGGCCCAATGGGATTGAAGCATGACTTGGTGAGAAGGTGAGATTCTTTCGAAATGATGTCTACCCTTGTTCTTGTAATTGTTTACGCCCAACTAAACTCCTGAATCGATAGATTTATTGGCTAAGTGAAACTCTATGGGTTTGATTTCAAATTATTTTACAAATCAGATGATACGTCCAGTTTTGCTTTTGTTTTCTTCAAAAAAAAAATTCTGCTACAACTTTATCAATAGCAAAAGAAAACAAGCTTCAGTAACTACATCAAAATGTGAATAAAGGCATACGCAAAATCATTCTCTTCAGTCGTTTTAATGATATACCTCTACCAACTTCTTTTCGGTCACTAAAGATTAGGTGACCTTGATGTACATTTGATTTTTTTTTGTCATTAACATAAATAGACTCTATTAAATCTCCGGTAATCAAAATGGAGACTCTGTAACTGTATGGATAAAATAAGTTAGTTGAATCTTTGCTCCGTTTTTTTTGTTAGAGTCATATGTATATTTGATATAAATATGATCAGTGGCGGAGGTAGGAAAAACATTTAAGAGGATCAATTTGAAAATTAAAATATATCACAGGAGTCATTTAACTAAGATTTACAAAATTTACGTAAGATTTAAAAAATTATACAAGTAAACTTTTTTTATAAAAATTCACCTGGATCATTTGACCCACCTGCCAACGCCACTGGATATGATAGTAATGGTTGATATTTGAAGGGAAAATTGATAGGCACACCTTGATATGCTTTAGTGAATGACAAACTCGGCTCATATAAAAAACAAAATTTTCAATATAAACTAATCAGAGCATCATCAATAGTCATATGTTTTTTTAATATGGGTTTCTAAGTATTATTCTATTATAATTTTTTTTAAACTAGGATGAATATTATTTTATATAGCTTAAAATAAATAAATAGGTAATTGGTCTCTCAGATTTATATGTATAGTTTTTCAAAGGAGGATCAAATCTTTTTTTATTACTATTGTCAATTTCGGTTGAGAAACCTATCAAAATACTACCAGTGAAAGTGTTCAAAGTAGAGTTTATATACATGTGTATCTGTTTGTTTGGGATGTTTTTGAAGATGCAAATCCGTTGTTAAAGACAAGGTTCGGGTTAACTAACCATAACAGAATTTAACATATCTGTAGTTTAGAAGCGGACCCACGTAGGGACTACCTATGGCAAGTGCCACATACTAAGTTATAAAAACCTTTTATGTACGTTAGAGCATTTCCAATGGTGTTATCCACCATTGGAATCCTTAGTGATAAAATAATATTTTTTTTTATTTTTTTTTAATAGTTAAGGATTCTAACATAATTGTAGGTTTAATGGTGTTATCTATTATGGAGTCCTTAATTTTTTGAACAATGATCTAAATTAAATTCCAAGTTCCATGAGCAGGATCAGGACAAGAGTCACTGCAGATACATCCGAAATGAAACAAGCTAGTCCATGGGAGAATAAAGAACAATGAACAAGAGAGCTATGTCCATGTAATGTAACAAATACCTCCAAAGTCCCTAGAAGATTTCCCAGCATTCTTATGTTCCTATTAACCAGTTTAGGATCCTCGTTCTCAGTCACAGTCTTTTTTCAGTCACAGTCTTTCTCCTAGCTCTGATTGCATGCATTCCAGCTTCAGTGCACACACTCCTGATATCAGCTCCTGCAAAATAAAAGAGAGTATACGTGAGATGTTTACTGGTTGGGACCGTTACCAGTTGAGTTTGGGCAGAGGCGAGCAAGGATGTCTCTCTCGCAGTTCATGGTTCTTGTGTGAATCTTGAGCATAGTACCCATCAAGCTGACCTGTTTGTTGCCACAAGAAGGAATGTTGACAATTGATTACCTGAAAAAATTGAAGAAACAAAAAAATCTCAATCCAAAATCTTCTATATAGGTCAATCTCAATCCAAAATCTTGATCAGGTTAAAAGACTAGATAATTTGATTGCTAAATCAACGGATTATAGTGAATGTGATGCAGACTTAACTAGTTAACTGAATCTTGATTATAAAAAATGAGGGTGGATTTAACAAGTGTGACTAAACGGATTGTATATAACTTACAAGGAAGAGCAAAGTTGCTATAATTAGGGTCTGACATTTCCTTTGAACCATTGTCATCATCGTTATCAGAACTCCGGTTGTCATCATCATCATCATCGTCAGAGGGAGGAGAAGGATCGAGACGAGCAGCGTCTATGGCCCACTGTATCAGCTTCTCCACTTCGTCATCTTCTCTTAATTCATCAGCATCAACTCCGATTTCACCCGGACGAAGAACTGACGGCGGAACAGAGGATGAAGACGAGGAGGAAGAGGGAAGAGTACTCTTCAGAGCGGCAAATCTGAGCATGAGATCGTCTGGCGTTTCTTCGACATCCTTCGATTTCGGCGGAGGACTCGGTCTCCGTTTCTGATCCTTCGTCGTCTTCTTCTTTGATTTCAGCGGAGGCTTGTAATCGAATGGCGAAATCTGCGGCGTAGATGAAGAAGAGGTGGAGAAATCAAAGCGGAGGATGGAGACGGCAGGACGATGATGATGCCACGTTGCTGCTCATCTTTGATTTCTGGGTTTCAGAACTCAAAACCCCTTTCACCAGCAACATGAATCTTAGATGCTCCCTAACCGTGAAAATGAAAGAGAAACACGAGCCACTCATATCGTGCCAGCACAATAAGGATCAACCAGCAATAACCTCTTAATTTAGGATCAATCCTTCAGTTTACCCATTATTTTATTGTTTTTTTAATCTAAAATAGTGAAGGATTAAACCTAAGGATTTGGTAAAATCCTTCATTGGATGTGGTCTTACCGTACAAAGCTGAGTTGGTCATGCAGCCAAGTTTTTTTTTTTTTTTTTTTTTTTTGTCATGCCGCTAAGTTGTGCCCCACCCAACCCAAGTTCACATCCCATGTGTTGCTTTTTCGTGCTTTCAATTTTTCTACAAAATTTTAATTACTGTCGCATCAAATGTTTTCTTTTGGTTTCACGGCCAAAACTATTTTTAACAACTGTTCTGTTTTCTTTTTAATAGAAAAAACCTAAGTTTACCACAGATTTGAAATTTTAAAATATTTCAATTTTTTTTTGAAAAATGTAAAACTAAACATAATAAGGTAATAATATTAGTCATGCCACATGGCTTCTTTTCGAAGAGGGTTTCTAAAACGATGTGGACACTCCATGGAGTCTCAGATAGTCCATTTTATTAGTAAAGATTTTCCAAATTTATATTTAAAAGATTACCATTTTCATTAATATTTTAATTTTTTTTGGTGAAAATGACTAAACTAACTCTGTTTAATTATTTGTAAAATTTTATAAATATAAATTAATCCTTTAAATATTAAATCATAAACAATAATCCATAAAACTTAAATGTTAAAGTTGTTTTACTGAATTTTATTTTTGATAAATGTTACTTAACTTATAGTATTTGAATCACTTATTAATATTATTTTTTTTCAAAATAAAACTCAGAATTTATTAATATTTAACTTTAACAATTATTTTATTAAGTATTGTTAGTAGTAGAAAAAAAATAATAAAAACTAACATAAGCAAATTTTTTATTATGAAATTACTATGTGCATATATAATTTTTTGATATAATTGAAAATAAATATTTAAAATTGAAAAAATATCTCTTTTATATTTTATTCAAGTTGAGAAAAATTAATGACTAATTTTTTTCCTTAAAACATAGTTTTATTTGCTTTATTAAATTATATTTAATATAACATGTATTTATATATTGTGTCCTATATTATATTATTTTCTAGATGTGCTCCTGCGTAGTTTTGTTTATGTATCCACAGCTTAAGTCCACTAAGAAATGTTGCAGCCAAAGTCCATTTACAGAAGAAAGACCAACGACTCCGGGTCAACTAATCCTTACGACCGACTAAAAACAAATAACCAAATCAGTGTGGTTGTGGTTCGACTTTTTTTCTCTGCCGAGATTAATGGTGGTGCTTTTTTTTTGACAACAATGGTGGTGCTTATAAGTTCCATTCCGATGCGTTCATAATAACGCTATGATATATGACGATAATTCAGAATGTGACTCATCCCAAGTTCAAAAATAATCGTGACTCATCCTATTCGTAATGAATGATATAAGAGTGATAAAGTTTGTCTCGTCTGGTCCTTTCGGAGACATCCGATAAAATTGAAACGATACATAGAAGATTGGTATGGCTCCTGCGCAAGGATGACACGCACAAATCGAGAAATTGTCCAAATTTTTACTTTATCAAAAAAAAAAAGTTTGTCTCGTCTGTGATCTCTCTACCCACCCGTTGTCATGCACTCAATTTTATATTACGTTAATACGTTCAATGAGACAATGTCCAAGAATAAATTAGCCGACCACAAGGAAATGAATAATAATTCTAGTAAGTTAATTGAACACAGAAGAAAATTACACCTTTCAACTATTAAGCCGTACTAAAAACCTTTTATCAAACAAAATTAATGGGTACGGTGATTAATGGACCTACGAAAAGCGATGATATTTTGTGTACTCGTGACATATCACTTCACGAGTAGTTGTACGTGCTAGTCCACATCAACAAAACGTGGTGAATTACATATGTACACAATTATTTGTTGGGAATAACCAAAAATTGCTTCCAAGTAAGTTCGACGGAATCCAATTTTATATGACAGAACGACATACCATCTTTCTCAAGAGGAAACAAAAAAAACTATAAAGTTATTTTTGATAGGTACTATACTGAAAATCTATATATTTTCTTGAAAAAACTATGCCGTTTGTTTTTCAAACTACAAATATCCATCAATAAAATGCATATAATATTCAAAAAAAGAGAGCATAGTTTGCTTACAACTACCATATATCACATGCCAAATTCATAAAGAAAAAGAGCCAACCACACACTGCCAAATCAATCTTCTTTAATATTTATAAATTTTATTATATTTAATGCAGGGAGGAGAACAAGTGAACAACTACGTAATTGTATACTTCATCCGGTTCATTTTACTTGTTGTTCTAGATTTATGCATACAGATTAAGAAAATTATATATCCTCTATATACTAAAGCACAAGTCACTCAAGCAATAAAATCTTGACATGTGTAATTGTTTTACAAAATTGAGGAAAATCAAAATTATATATAACTGAAAGAAAAAAATTCCTTTGATTTTCGATGTGTAACTGAAAAAAAAAACTGAATCCTTATTTTCCTCTGACTATCACCATCCCACGTTCAACTGAACAACATATAACTGTTTACTGATTCATCTTTTATAAGCATTAAGTCAATTTCTTCTACTTCCAGTTTTTCTAATCTCCTTTTTTTTCTCCGTCGTTTGATCTTCCTTATTTTATTTGAGTTTTGACTATGGCAAAGATCTTCTTATATTTTCCTAAAAATAATTATATGTGATTCCATCCACATAAAGTTGAAGACTTTATCAGATTATACTTCTATTTTGTAACTTGATTATTCTCAAAGGAATGGAAATCGGAATTTTGTTTCACAGAGTACAGATGAAGTTATTCTCGATTTGAAAAGCTATATTCTTGTGGAAAAAGGTAAACATATTAACATTTATAGTTATGATATTAATTCAAGTCTGTTTAAATAGATGAAATCAGCTTTGTATACATTTTCTATATAGTAAGGAAATATGTAATTCAAGTGTGAAACAAAACTTGATGAAAAAGCTTGAAAAAGTTTTAGAAAAATGAGATTGAGGTTAAATTTCATTGTAACATGTGTGAAGCTTTGGTAGGGATAGCAGCTTTCAATTTCGTTTGACTAAAGCTTCCAGTTTATTTACTAAGTATTTATGTATATATTATTTTAAAGTTTGTTGGCTTAACTTAACTACCTATGAAATTTACTGCAGATGTATACACAGGAATCAAATATGAAAACGTTTGAGCAGGTAAGTATTCATTTAAGAGATTTTGATGACATATTATATACATTTATAGCTTAAACATGTTCTATGAAATCTATACGTTTATACAATGTATATTTAGTTTATGTGCAATGTGTTATTTAGGTTTAGAAAATATGAGACTGAAATAATAGTATATAAAACGCCTTTTCTCAAAAAAAATATGAATATGTTGATAATCATTCAAACTTTATGATCAGATAATTTGGAAAGCAGTGAAACTAATTGACCGTGCGAAGCACGGGCTGGTAATACTAGTAATTTTTATATTTTCAAAATAAAAACACAATTACATATATTAATTATATTTCAACCAATAAAACATAAAGTAGGGAATCTTAATCAATTTTTCATTGAAATTTTAAAACGACAATAATTGTGAAACAAATTTTATATTTCAACCAATAAAAAACAAAGTAGAGAATTTTATTAATAAATTTTGCATTGAAACTCTAAAACAACACTAATTTTGAAACAATTTTTTTCTACAGAGACAATTAAATCGAAACGGAAGAGTATTAAATTTGAAATGATAAAAAGAAAATTACGGGAAAGAGTTCTAAAAGGAGTTAACCGTTGCCACAAAAAAAAAGAAAAAGACAACCACGATGACGTTTCCAATCATTAACCTGATCATAATCCTCCAACTGATATTAATGATTGATATCTTCCTTCTTCCGTAATACTCAGAGAAAGTTCTACACCATTTTGTTGGTGGAGTTGCTCGACATATATATATATAAATTTTCCTCTTGCTATTAAATACGACAGGGTCCAAATGATTTATATGTAGGAAACCAGACATTGGTGGAGATAAATATTCCTTTATTTTTTACCATTTATGTTTAATATAAATTTGTGGAATTGAGCATTTAAAAAATCAGCATTAGAGTTGAAAAGAGTAAAAAAAGCAAGAAAAACAACTCTTCCACTATGTAATTTGGAAGTATGACCAAATTTTGGAGGAAAATATTCATTTACTTCTGCAGAAGAAGTGGAGGACTGAAATTAGTAAAATGCTATTCTACAATTCTATTTAGTACTGTTCTCTAATCAGTTTTATTATATTTCTACTAACCACAAGCATAACTTAAAAAGTGAGTTTTAATTTACTCGCCAATATTTTTTGGAATTAGGGTCGAACATGATTAGAGCTGAAGTTTAATCGCCAAAATTATTTTAAGAAATAAGATTAAACTTAATAACCTTTTTTACATTTTTAAGGATAATATATATTGTTTACAAAAAAAGGATCATATATATTACAAAACTACATATAATAGTTTAAAGGGTTCAAATCGAATTTTTATTAGAAGACCCATTGAGTCAGGATTTTTATAAACAAAAGCCAAATTTGACATTGATAATCATTACTAGTTTATGATCTAATATAGTGGCCTGATTATTTTTGGAAATTGGATCATTGATCGAAAGAAATTCGACCCGGTCGTCAGAACAAGCAATAGAATACAAAAAGAAACAGATCTGAGAGAGAGAAAGGAGATCTGAAAACGGAGATCCGGCGGTTGGTCGGCGCGTGAGCGTCCGTGCCGATGCCGGATCCCGCCGTCTTCCGTTCAAGTGGTTCGGTTTCGTTTTCCTTTCGCCTCCTTCGATAGTCGCCTTGTTTAAGCTCTGGACAGTCTCCATCTTCGATGGCTCTGTACTTGGAGTGAGGACGCGACTGTTGGAAGGGATGGCGCAGGGAAGACGGTTGTGATGTTGGTTATGATTCCGGGAAACAGAGGCTATCACAGCTCTGTTGTCTCCGGCCTTTGCCCCCGGGAAGTGGATGCTTCCGCAGATCCACCGCGTCGGTTCAAGCTTCCGAGGAGTAAGGGCTTCCTTAGCCTTGCGCCGTCGGCTCATGTCTCCTAGTTTTTTAGGGTTTTTTAATTTTTTCTCTTTTTCGGTTTCTTTGGTTTGGATGTTGTTGGGGATTCCGTTTGAGGATGGCGGTGCTCTACGGCCGAAAGGGCCTGTTGCATGTGATGTCTCCTTTTGGGTGTGTGCGGTAATTGATACGGTGGAGATCTAGTCACGGCTTGAGTGTCTCCAGGTATGGTCACTCACGAATCCGAAGAGGTTCGCGGTTAAAGATGATGGAGCGTTAGGGTTCCGGTGTGATCCAGTGAACGGAGGAGGGTGTCTCCGGTAGTAGCATGAAGCGGTGGCGAAAAGATAGCTGGTGTGACGTGTGTCCCTCGAGGGAGAGGATGTCAACACGTGTCCTGTTCTTTGTTTCGGTTCGATGATGAGGCGGCTTCTCTCGTTTGACCTAGATGCTAGGGTTGATCTTGTTGGGCTTGCGGCCCATTAGAGTGGTTGGTCTGTTTCCCAATTGTATTTGGGTTTGTAATTTGTTGGGCTTGGCCCGTTTCAATATAATTAAAATTCGACGGAAAAAAAAAAAAATTCGACCCGGTCGTTAAAGTACCGTACCGTAAGGAGTGCAATATCGTGATCTCGAAACCCACGATCAAACAAGTTTACTATTATATCTTAGCCGTCTAAATAATTGAGGCGGCTCCACCACTTACCACGCTGTGTTCTAGAGATTATAAACCCATCAAAATCTTATGTCGGGACTTCAACGATACGAGAATTCTCAAGCTGTGAGGGTCCCATTTGCATGTGATTATCAGCTGATTTTGACATGTCCAACTTTTCTTATTTTACAAGACCAGTTTTTCTTTTTTGTAACACTCACAAGACCAGTTTTCAAAATCACGTTATTATTTATTTTTCATTTCATAAGCGACAAATATATGTATCAAGCTGAACTTAAAACTCCTCACATCTTATGCCTTTATGATCTTCTTATACATTTGAAGTAAAGTGTGTGCCGTTTAGTAATATCTAAATTAATTCGGCAGTTGAACATCAACATCCCCTGTTCGAAAACGCGGTTCTCTATATGTTGTTATGAACTTGATCGCGGAGAATATGATCTAATCGGTAAAGTAAGGTATTGATCCGTGTAAAACCGTCTAATTTCCGCATAATTTCTGAGCAAAATATATTTTTTTATTTATGTAGAGTTGAAACGCAGTCGGTTAGTTTTTACACATACATACTGCATCTAAGGACATCAAACAAACCATAATCTAAATGTTCCACAACTCAAAAATAAATTATTTAAAACTATCTATAAAAATTCTATAAATATGTCTAAAAGCTTGTGTTATCATTTTTAAAATTAGCTAAACATATTATAAATATATTAAATTTTATTTAAAACTAAACCATATATTTATTGAACACTCACCGATTTTTTGGTAACTCGCTAGGTGCGATCTTACCGCCTGACTAGTGCCTAGAAGTTCCAAACCGGGTCAACATCTAAGGCTAGCTCATTAGGAGTTATGGGTTATATAGCTTTTAGTTCCTTTAAGGCCACAAATATAGTAGTGAAAGTTAATCATTTCTGAAATGTATCGAGCTATAACTTTTGATCCAAGCTAACAAAGACAGATCAATTCTTAAATGACACCTACTTTCAAACAAGTATGCCTTTTCGAAAATGACGATTCCAAATCTATTTCGTACATATTAATGTATAATTAGGTTGACAAAAAAACAAAAAAAATATATATAATTAGATTTTGATCCATGTTTTGAAAATGTGAAATTGATTTTTATTCGGAAAATATTTATTATAAAAATAAAAAATTAGAGAATTGTATTTTTAGTAAAAAAATATTGTTTTTAAAAGCATATATAATTTAATTAAAATTTATATAAATATATTTTATGAAAATAAGATAGTTTATTTATATAACTGACCTCATTTACTTATTTTAAAAGGTTAAAAATTATAATAGGAATTCATTTTTATTTTTTTTTGTTCAAAAGTTATTTAGTCATAATATAAATCAACTATATGTCATTCAATCCGTCTCATACTTAATAATATTTGTATGTTTATGAACTAATCTGGAAAAACTATAACTGTATATCATAACATATAGTTCTATGTATGATATAGTCAAATAATAATAATATTTTTAAAAATATTATTAGATTTTTTTATCAAATTAAAATATATTAAAATATATCTTGCTATTCTAATTTAAATATGAATATTCAAATATAAAATTATTTTGTATTTTAAATGTCTTACTTTAATATTTTCAATAAGATGAAGTATGTCATAAAATTCATGAACATATGTTATTCTGTATTTGTCATTTTTAGTTTGAATTCATGTATAAATTTAATAATGTTTATATAAATATCATAGAAATGTTATTTATTATCTTATCAATCAGAAATTAATTAATATTCTCATAGTAATTATTAATTATGAATTTTATTATTTAAAATGAATATTAAAAAGTATATGTATATATATATATTAAATAAAAGATATTAGAAGCTATTATTAAATTACAATCTTTAAAAGGATATTTAAGAATATATTGTTAGATGTCTTATTTTTTTAAAAATGTCTAAATAATATGTTACTAGGTTTTGACCCGCCCTTTTTTAAGGGCGGGTATATATTTTACTGGAAAAATTATTTTACGTAATAAAAATTATGATTTTTGATAAATTATATATTTTAACTTTTTCATGACTTATTTTTGTTATTTTAAATATGACTAAATTTTTTAAGACTCTAGATTATTTTAATCCGTAATATGATTTAATTTATTGAACCCGAAGCTAAACTTATTTTACACTTATTTTTTTCAATTTAAATAAAATATTTTATAACAATTTAAATAAATTTTTTTTTTTTACACTCTCTGTATTGAAAATTTTATTTGTGTGTTTCAAAACATTTTCTATAATTTTATTAAATTTAGTTTTTGTGATTTAGTTTTTATTTTAAATGAAACTATTTTTTAAGAAGTTGAAATAATTCAGGCCCGTATTATGAATTTGTTGATTTGATCATTTGTTATTTCAATTTGATTTTATTTTGAAATTTTATTTAATAAATGCTTTCAAATAATTATTAACGTGAAATTCGTTTTGGAAAAATATGACATAAATATTTAACAAACAAAATTTTAAAAAATGCTAAGAACTGAATTATTAAATACTCTTTAATGTAATTGAAAAATAATAAATTTTTATTGGTTGCCAATACTGCCGGCAAAAAAATAGATACAATATTTGTAATTAACTGAAAAAGTCAGGGTGTCATATTCATAAGAAGTATTCTGCTTTAATAGTACATATAGATAGATGTTCATGTCTAACTGATTTTATAAACTGATAAAATATTGTTTATTTAGTAAAACAATTATATTAAATGAAAAATTAAGTGACAATAAATGTAACATATTTTTTTTTATTTAAGTTATTAAGCTAACTGAAATATGAAAATACAATTAATGTAATACTATTATTCATGTTTCCGAACAACTTTCATTTAGAATACTATACTTGTTTCCAAACATCTCCAAAATATACTTCAACTTTAATAATAATATAATATAGATGTTAGGATATTTAATATAATTAGGTTAGAGCATCTCCAATGTAAAACTCTATTTATTCTTTAAAATGAAGTAAAAGTGATTATGGAGTAAAAATACTCAAATCCAACTTCATTTTCTACTCCATAATAAAGTAATGAACAAAAAAAATAGATTACTCCATTTATGAAGTAAACTTCATTATAAAGTAAGAAATGAAGTGGAGTTGGAGCATATGTTACTCTATAATCACTTTTATTCTATTTTGAGTAAATAAATGTAATGGTTCAACTATGACTTGTTGTAAATAGATTTTTTAGTGATTTTATTTTAATAGTATAAGTTGTATAACTATAGATAGATAGATAAATAGATAGATAGATAAATAGATAGATGGATAGATATACCTATCTTACCTCCTAATCCCATAAATTAATTACAAAAATAACGTTTTCTGGAGAATCTCAACATAGCAGAACGCTATATATGGTTATATGTTCTGTACCGATTCTGCAACTTTATAGCATCGCATCCAGAAACTTATCTAGTTACATTAACAGTTATAATAAAACCTTTTAGGGTTTCTTTTCGTCTCAGTGGAGAATTTTGTAAATTACATTACACGATGATTCATTAATGTATGCAAATATAGCCACACAAATAAAACCCGAAGTCTCAAGTCTGATAATATTCTCATTCATAAAATACAAAAAAAAAATTCTCACGTGATACACATTCATCAACCACACCACGATGAGAGTGATTTACACCAGAAGTTTGTTTTGTTTCTGGGATTTCTACAAATCTGAGAAGATAACCAAAAATAGTAACTCATTCTCATTGGGTTTCTCTAGTTAAGGGTCAGGTCTCACTCTAATACAAGTTACAACTCCAAGCCCATATTAGCCAAAACATATAAACTTATTTTGCTAAAACAGAGAAGAATTTACTTAGCAGCTTCCTCTCTCATCCTAACTAACGATTTGAAATATATTATTTTAGAAAAAGAAGAAGCAAAACCCTAAAAGATATATGTTCATCGGAGCATAGAGGTGAGAGATCGGAAAACGACTTCTTTACAAGGGATAGTGAGACCCATGTCGTGGTCGAAACCAAACTCCTCCTCTGCTTGCTGGAGAAGAAGCTGAAATTCGGGTCGGGTCAAAAACGAAATGGGTACAACGTACCTGACTCGATACTCTCCAACGTAGACGACGAAATGTCCTTTGGGTACGTCAAGAGGTTGTCCGTTTTCATCTTCGCTGTACACATTACTCTTTCTCTTCCCCAAACTCGAGCATCTCTTCAAGATTTGCTTGATCATCGCCGTTTGTGTTAGCTTGCTTGCTTTTTTCATCGCCATAATTTAGGTTCTTCTAAAATGAAATGTTTGTACGTGATTTGAGTTTCAAAATCTTCCCTGCTTGTTGCTTTTAGTTTTACAATGAAGGGTGAGTGTGAATAGAGTGGGGGAGGGGTTATGGAATGTGGTTGGGGGTATTTATTGAGGACTATGGCGAGTGCGTTTTTTTTTATAGAGATGAAAATGAATATACGGAATTTAAAGCATATATACACGAATTTATGCACACCCACATGTGTGTATATATATATATAATATATACATAGAGAGAGGGAGATTGTGATGTGTTTGTTGTCTGCATATGAAATTGCGTGTTTGCTACGGATACCATTTGTTGTGTATTAAGGTTATACACATATTTAATTTGTTGCGGAATTGATAGAATGTAGAGACTCGCAAGCGACACTAAATGATATTTTCTTATAAAACGCAACAAAAACTTGTAAAACGCAAAAGAAAAAACGGTGTCGTAATTAAGATTATTAATATCCATTTTCTCTAGTTCAAAAAATGAAAGGTAATTCCAAAGTGAGACGAGCTATAGTATATGTGGAATCTGATAAATGGACGGTCTGATATTGATCTTCCTTTCACGTTTCGTGGTTGGAAACTATTTGAATATCCACCTATGATAATGCTCGATGATTTTGTTAATTAATTAGGTTTTATATTCATCCTTCGAGGTTGATTAGGGTTTGTTATTGTCTCCCCTTTGTGTTATCGTGACACATTTTCCCATTTAGCTGTCCCAATTCCATTACATCGAGCGTAGGGCTTCTATGACTTTATTCAAGTTGTTAATGGATTATTCGATACTCAAAGCCTCAAAGGAGTATCACACAACGTGTTACTTCATGCACGTTGTCAAACAGTAACACAGAACATTTAAAGAAACCACAAATGGATATATATATTTCACTAGCTAGTTAATTACGAATTAGAGATTTGTGCTACGTCTGGGAGAATACAACTTATATTTCGAAAATCTCTCAAAATATCATCAAATGTTATATACTACGACTATATACGGCTTAGACCAATAGCCATCTATTCTTTTAGGGCTAGTAAATGATTCCGTATTGGTTATGCTTTTTTTTTATAACTACCACTTAAATTTCCATTTTTTTGCTATAGTTTTCTGGTCAAATTTGATAGGTCACAATAATCATAATACTCTCAGAAATTAAATTTGAATTTTTCACACCTTTTTCTGCATATTTCTGCAATTAGGAAGAAAAGTACAGAAGCGTACAATGATCTTGGTTACTGGATCCGTGAATCTAGAAAAATAAAAGAAAAGACATGAAAGCTAATCTTCATAAGGATAAAAGGAGTCTTGTTGTAGTACCCAATGAGCTAGTAGTGGGCACATAAGTATTAAAATATATATCGACAGAGAAATTTGTCAAAAGAAAAATGATAATCCTGCAAGTGTTAACGTACACGTATTACGTATTAGTCTTGAACACAGATCAAATCACTACAAGAAATAAGGGTATTGGTAGCAGTTCGCGGTAGCACGAATTCACCAACTGCTACCAAAACTGTTAAAATTGGATCACAGCTCTATGGTAGCACTAGTTTCGCCTTAGTAAAAAATTACGTTGAAAAGAAACACAAAAATGGATATACTATAGATGAAAAAAATATTTTAGAGCCAAAAGTTAGCCAAATTTTTGGTTTTCCGCCATCGAAACCTTACTTTTTCTGGTTTTTTCTTAATCATACACATCTCGTTTATTCCTGACATAATCACACACACACACACATTGAAGAACCCTAATCGATCCTGGGTCAAGCGCCAACTCCATTCCCTCAAATTCTGGTTTCTTCAATCACACATCTCTCCTCTGTCACATTTCATCACGAGAATTCTCTGTCTCTCTCTCTATTGCTTTGCTTGGCTCTTTCTTCTTCTTGATTGCAACGCAGATTTCTGGGTTTCCAAGACGATTTTTCGGTTTGTCTTACATTTCCCCTTTTTTGGTTGTAAAATCAAATGAAATGGGACAGTGATTCGAATCTCAGCTGCGGAGATGAGGTGGCTGATGAGGGATGGTACGGCGGAGACAGTGGACCGATTCAGTTTCCGTCGAGCAGTCTTCATTGACGACGCCGTTTAGGTTTGGGGTTTGTTAGCTCTGTGCGTTCTCTTTTCTCTATTTTCTAAGAAACTGTATGTTTTCAGTGGCTTAAATTAGCCCTCCTCAATTCGATCTTCCAGCTTCCCGGTTAGTCTCCGGTTCTTCAATTAGCTGGATGATTTGATTGAATTAGATATGTGCTTCTGCAACGGATTAGGTTCAGGTTTGGCTGCGAATTGAATGAGATTGCTTGGAATTAGATTACATTTGACTGGTATTGGATTCAGTTATTAAGAAAGAGTCTTCTTTTACACCGCAATGATAATCGTTTTTTTGTATCAACTTGAGATAAATCTCGGATAGGTTCATGTAAGCCAATCTCAATCCATGTTATCTCAAGGTTGGATAAGCTTAGTTCCATCGTTGACTCGTTTCTCTGCAGATTTTCTGAAGTCTTAAAGAGTTCTTTTTGTTTCTCAGTAGCATTAATGTGTGAGCTTGCAAGTTGTGTCTCAGATATCATGGCTACACTTTGTGTTATTAGTTATAAATCCTTAGGAAGCATTGTGAAATTACATTACGCAGTACACAGTTTACTCTGAACATTTTCTGATCTATAGATACTGCAAGAAGGTACGCTCCTGAAACCTCTAGGTACCTTTTTCCTAAGCCGGAGAACAGAACACATCTCATTTTGCTAGACTATATATTTATATGCTTGTAAGCCATTCAATTCTATCTTTTTTTGGTCTCGTGATTTGTTTGTGGAGTTAGGTTTTGAGTTTATTAGCTCTTTGTTTTCTCTCTTCTTGAGTTTATAGGATACTGCATATTTTCAGTGGCTTTATTTGTTCACTGAGTTCTAAAGGTTGTAACTTTAATGGTGTTGTTGTGTAGGGGAATGAGTGGTATGAAGGAACCAAAGTCCAATCTCTCTGTGGTGCAGTGTCTTCTTCTGGGTTTCTTGGAGCCGAGTCTCGTGGCTTTCAGGCAAGTCCTTGTTATCTCTAATCTCTTTTACCGTAATGGTCTATGCTTATTCTTATCCCTTTCTAACCATTCAGGAGGATACATATGTATGGGAGGACAGTGATGATCGCTACTCAGTTGATAAAATTCTACTCTATGATTCTGAAGAAGGCGAGCTTACATTTGAGCCTCCTAAGAATGTCGAGTCCAACACAAACGAAGAGAAAGATATTGTTGTGACAGAGAAGAACCATTTGGCGTGGATACAACAAGCAAGCTGTTATAAGCTCAAGGCAGAGTTTGATCTATACTCGTGTTTTATAAAGAACATAGCTTGCACTCAAATCAAACCACATGACTCGACCAGACAAATGGTTATATGTTCTTTTTATGGAGTTCGTGTGTTTTATGTATTGATTTTGTATATTTTGATTTTTTGATGGAAAAACATATGGTATTATACGATTTATTTGTGTTTTATTAGAGTAAATTATATTTATTAATCTTATTGCAATTATATTATAAACATTATGTTAAAATTAAATTATCATTTCTATTTATAAATTTAGGGGTTTGTAATGTTAACAAAGTGACTAGATTTGTTTTTAACCCCTAAACCCTAAAAATATTTTAACCCCTAAACCCTAAATTTAATCATGAAATCAGAATTTAAAACTTTTCAATTTTATATGAATCAATATAAATATACTAATGTAGCATGAATCCATCTAATACCTTAAATCTAATACCCTAAACTTAAAAATTAAAATTAAACGCAACATTTCATCTTTTTAGTTTTAGGGTTTAGGTTTAGGGTTTATGATAAACATAAAATCTTAACTCTATATACTCAGACCTTATATCATCTTAAAAATTTCATTTTTACACTTTTAATCATAAAACATAAGAATATAAATCACACAACGCAACTTTTAACTTATAATTTTAAACTTTAACTCTAAACCCTATATATTCAAACTCTAAGCCATATATACTCAGACCTTATACCATCATAAAAATTTCATTTTACACTCTTAGTCATAAAACATAAAAATATAAATCACAAAACACAACTTATAATTTTAAACTTTAACTCTAAACCCTATATATTCAAACTCTAAGCCATATATACTCAAACTATATATCATCATTAAAATTTTCATTTTATACTTTTGATCATAAACTAAATTATCAACCATAAAAATAATTGAAAATATTTCTATAATATTTATAATAACAAATTATTTTAAATTTAGATATTTTTATAATAATAATAAATAAATAAGAAGGCATTGTTTTTTTGGCCGTTGATTTATTCAGATCAAACGCCCAAATTCATTCTTCTATCTATCCTCGTACTTTTCTCCCATTGGTTGAGAAAGCAATGGTGAGGATGACAATTATAGACCATCGATTACAATTTAATCAATGGTCCAGATTATTTTGGAATATTTCTGATTAGCACACGATTCAATCCCCTCTCCACGTTTCTCACTCTCTTCCACAGATCTAAGAGATAGGTTTCCTCTGAAGAAGGTTCCGAATCCTCCGGTGCCGATAATGAATCAATCAGTAGCATCGTAGATATCTTTGCATCTGAGCCTGTGAGGATGATTGATTTCCCAGTCCTCGAGAATATCTCCTTGTTATTCTCTTCCTTTCCACCACCGTCGCTCGTCACCACCACCATCGGTTCTCAGACCCGTCCTCACCGGAGTTGCCACCACCACCGTCACGCTCGGCATAACCACTGCAGGTCACCTTTCTGTCTCTCACTCTGTCTCTAAACCTCTCTGATTTTTGATTTTTTTTGTGTGTTCTTGTTACATGAAGGTGTTTTCTATTCTGTCATGTTGTGTACAAGAGATCTGCAAAAGAACCCAACTTTATTTCGGGTTGGTTATATGTTTTTATATTTTGCTTTAAGATTTTTTATTAGTGTTATTTGACAAGATTGTAACTTGATTAAAAGGTGATTGGGCTGGTAATTGTTCTTGTTCTCGTACTCGACGTATAGGTTAGAGAAAGGGGAAGGAGCGAAGACAGTGACGACGTATAGGGTTAGAGACGACGCAACAGAGACGACGTATCTGGCTAGAAGCCTCATTCTGCAAGTTCGTTCCTTTTTCTTCTTAATCAAGTTGAAAGTTTTTGTCTTTAAATTGAATAGAGATAGTACGAATGGAAGTGAACTGATTTATTTAGTGTTTCTTATATTTCTTCATACTTTACATGTTTGGGTTCTTGCAGGTTTTGAATTGGATGTGGTGTGGCAGATGGCACAGGAAGGTAGCGGTGGTGGGAGAGATGGAGCCGAGCAAGAAGAAAAAGAGAAAGTTGGTCATGAGCAGTCATGACAGATGAGAAAGCTTAATGGTGGTGGAATAGCAAAAACTATGGCGTGGTTTAACGTTGGCTGTTCAAAGACATGAAGAAGAAGAAATTGACGGCGACGAGTTTACAGTAGATGTAGGGTTAAGTTTTTTTAGCTTAAGCTGTTTCATGTTTAGATTAGTAAACCGAGTCTGGTTTACTTAGTTTTTTTTTTCAATTTCGGTTTAGTTTTGTTCAATAGATTTTGTTTGTATACATATCTTATTAATAAATTGAATTAGAAATTAATTTTTGATATGAAATTTTAATTATTTTATTTTCAATTAATTAATTAATCATAATTAATTTATTTTATTATTTCATCATAATTAACTTATTTAATTAATTAATTTTGGTTATTTTATATAGCTATAGCACTATATCAATGTTATTATAAAATATGTTATGGCACAAAAAAAATGCCATAGAATAATATTTACCAGCGCTAAAACATCGTTATTAAAAGGATTTTAGACAGCAATAAAACAACGCTATAATATCTCCGTTTATTATAGCACACGAAATTTCGCTACGATATAGGGGGGGGGTCTATTATAGCTGCGGCTGTCAGAGCGTTTACAAAAACGCTACGAAAACGATATGGTAGCGTTTTCTCGGCGCTGCTAATGCCGATATTTCTTGTAGTGAATGTCCCAGTTTTTAAAGATATTTGTAATTTGTTTTGAATGTTCCAGATATCTAATTTTCTAATTTGTTTTGTTTTGGTGAAATATAAATATTCAAAAAGCGGATATTCGGAAAATAAATAAATATTTGCGGATATTTACGAATACTTACGGATATTTCATATGTTTTTTATTAGAACAAATAATCTTAAAAATTTGTTAAAAGTTTGTTTTATAAAATATATTTTTGCATGATTTATAAGATAAAAATTAAAAGAAATGGCGAATCTTATAATAACACAAAACTTAAGAAAATATTATAATTATCATAATATTTTCCTTTTTTGATGTAATAGTTTTATATAAATAATAATGCGAACATAATTTATCAAATCATATGTTAGAATAGTAATTATACAAATTTTACATAAAATTTTTTAAAATATAATCAAGATATACATATATTTATATACTGACGGATTGCATCGGAAATTCACTTCCAAAAATTTTAATATTTATGATTTGTTTCGGATCAAATCGAAATAAATAATAAATCGAATTAAATTTAATTGATAAAATGCTCAGGCTTATTACGTATAAGTATAACCGAACTTTTGTCCACTTGGTAAACCATATACAATGGACTTTAATCTTTATATTGTATTAAAATACCTGAAGAAAATAAAGAAGCAGAGGGAAGGGGTCGATGTTTCGGACCACAAACTTGTAGTAATCAAACTTGGACTCTCCAACTGTTTCAAGTGTCTATAACATGCCTTCCTAGTCACTAGAAATTGACATTTTATCTGTTAAATTTGATTCGATTCGTTTATCCGTTGCTATTCGATCCGAAAATTTCGGATATCTGTAAGCTTTCGAAGCAAAACAAATACTAAAATTTGATATCCGTTAAAATTGAATCAAATCACAAATATTAAAATTTTATGAAGCGAATATCCGATCCGATCTGCCAATATATAAATACATGTATATTTAATTATATTTAAGGTTTTAAATGTATAAAATTCTATAGTTATTATTCTAACATATGATTTGACAGATTCTATTCACATTATTACTTATATAAAAGTATTACATAAAACAAAAAGAAAATATTTATGATAATTATAATCTTTTTCTTAGATTTTGTGTTATTATAATTATTAACTAAGTTTAATAATTTACAAAATATGTAGATTCATTAATTCTTATAATTTTTTATCTTTTATATCATGCAAATAAATTATTTGACAAAACAAATTTGTATCAAATTTTTAAAATTATTTTTATTAATAAAAAATGAGATATCTGTAAGTATCCGCAAATTTCCACAAAAATCTATTTATTTTTCAGATATTCGTTTTTCCGAATATTCATATTTTTTCAAATCAAAACAAATCGAAAAATTAGATATTCGTAACATTCGAAACAAATCATAAATATCTTCAAAAGCTTGAATATCTGATCCTAGACCTACTAGTCACATCCTACGCTTTCTCCCTCTATAATTTAGCAATTTACACACAAGTTTTTCTTAATTACTTTCTTTGAATCTCAAGAGTAAGAGTTTTTGATTTCACAGTTGTCCGTTTTCTTTTTTTGAAGAACACAATAGTTTATAACTTTTAATTATACTAATTGATATGTCTACTACCATCTTCGTACACGGTAAACTAAACTAAAAGTTGAGGTATTTTTATAATCAGTATAGAAAGTAGTTAAGATCTTAAAAAAAAGGTAGTTAAGATCTCATTTTTGTTTGGTATCGTTACTATCGTACGTGGTCCATTTATTAAATGTAGATAAATAATTTATCGCACAAAGGCCTGTTCTGGAACGCGCTAGGCGCTAGTCGGGCGGTCGGGTTAGGCCTAGCGCCTAGAGAGAAAATCGGGGATTAATCGGAAATTATGCGGGGCGGAATTTTTAGATTGTTTATTAGTTATAAAACATAATAATTTTTAATTATGTATAATATAGTATAATTTTCATCAAAACTATCAATATAAATGATATTTATAAAATTTTTGATTAAATAAAAAATAAAAAATAATTAGAAAATAAAATTAAAATAAAAAATAAAAAATAAAAAAAAATTAAAAAAAAAATAAATTAGGCGTCCGTTAGGCGGCCATTAGGCGGCTAGGCGGTCATTTAGGCGGTCTAGGCGGAAAAAAAATCGGATTTCCGATTTTTTAACCGAATTGGAGTAAATCGAGGCGGAAGAGGGAGGCCTAGCGACTAGACGGCTAGGCGGCCGATTTTTAGAACAGGGCATAAAGCTAAAGTTGGCAATTAAATTTCGACATTTTGACACAAAAAGAGTTGGCAATTAAATAATTTATGTAGCTGCAGGTTAAAATAAATTATAAAGAAATAGTTTTTGATAATTAAATACAGGTCCAAGTTGCAGCCTCCCTCCCTACTCCAAAAATTAAATTTAAAAATTTACTTCCTGCCGCTAACTATCCACAGAGGCTATTATATATACTTAGATACGTGGTTCATTCGTATTCTCTAAATCCAGAATAAAAATCTGGCTAAGTTTGCGAAAAACTTTCTGTTGATTTGGTCTCTCGGCCAGAAAGATTTTCGTAAATTCCAAAATGCATGCCCACATACAGTTTACAGTTACGTACAATAACTTTAGAAAACAGTAGCATAATTTGTCTGGGTGTATAATTCATTTATTAGCATATTAGTTATTACATATACAATGTCGGAAAAAAAAAATCTAGAAAGAAAACAAAATCACGCCTATATTCTTGGGAAAATGAATTAGTAGACGAGAGCGAGAGACAAAAATAGTGGTAAGCCGTGACGGGTTTGTTGTTTGTGCAATAACAAGGAGCCTGATCGATGAACAGTTAGCAAACATAGCAGCATGTGGTTGTGACTTGTGAATGATGGCTAAAAATAAAGACAGGTTGTAAATAACGAGATCGATAAGGACTTAAAGGTGTCTTGCTCGTACAAGGACAGTACTAGAACTCGTTATTACGGCTTCTCGATATTTAATATCTGCGACTCATAACAAGTGCCAGCCTTGTTTTTTTTCGTCTTCATCGTCAACTCAAATCTATTTACCGCATTTTTGACCGACATAAAATTGTTATTTGCTTTTAGGTAAATAAGTATGTTTATAAGTAAATGCATTGAAATGTGACGATGGTGAAGGTTCTTCCTAACGAATTGCGAATATATTCTTAGAATTAAACCAAAGTTCACATGTTTCCATTCCATCAACGAGATTGGTCACTGAAAACTGGAACTGTTTTTTTCATTTTTCAACTTTTTTATAGCAGCTATTCTAATTCTGGTAGGTCCCACAACAGCGAAGTAGTTCATAAACTGAATACACAAAGGACAATGATGTTTATTTTAAAGCGAATTCCCAAGACACAACACAACTAGGTTCCCGTAACAAAATTAGAGGAATGAAAAGAAATATAATTTATTATCTATGTTGGTGATTGATTAATTTGTTATATATTTTCTTAAAACAAAATGAATGAGAAGAATGAAAAGGAAACACAATTCCTTATAAATGGTAAAAAAATTTGGAAATAACAAGGAATGCATTATTTCTTTCTATTCTTCGGTCACAGTTGGACCCTAATCATAAATCAACTGTAGCTAATGTGCCATTTTTGTCATTTATTTTTAAATAATTAGACTACCGAATATAATTTTATATGATCCAGATAAATGTTATGAGAAGGAAATTTGACTAAAAATAAATTTAAAAAAACTTACTTATTATTTTTATTTTTTTTCACAAAACAAGTTACTTGTTTTTGCTAACTATTAGTCTAATACATAAACTACCCAACTTATTCTCCTTATTAGTAACCACCAATAATGTTCGGTTTTATTTATGAATAAAAGTATGTACATACATCACATGACTTGCATTTTCACCCCTTTACCAACTATTTGACCTTACATTTGTATGTCGAAACGAGGCAATATTGATGTGTTCAATCGTTTTGAAATTTATTCAAGATTTTATATAGTTAGGCTATTGAGTTTTTGTGTAGCTACACTCTGGCCATTTGATACTATGGTGCGACTTGAAGTTGAAACTAGTTGATTAATGAAGATCTACAAGATACTTCACAAATCCGTTGTAGTCTAGCTGGTCAGGATACTCGGCTCTCACCCGAGAGACCCGGGTTCGAGTCCCGGCAACGGAGATCTTTTTATTTTTTAAAAAGATAAGTCATAGCTCGGCCCACGTACGAAGCCCAGCCCAAAAACAAAACTCTATGGAAGGGATATCTGAACGAGTTTCTCACCGTGATGCTTCTCTGTTTGTGTTGTATGAAACAGATGCAGATTTCTAAATTTTTCAGAATCGATTTTTATTACAAAACATTGCTTATCACAATCTTTAGCAATTGAAAAGGCTTGGTTTAACTTGTGTATTCAAGTAAATGTATATTCAACGGAGACCTTTTTATTTTTTTAAAAGATGTCATAGCTCGACCCATGTACGAAGCCCAGCCTAAAAACAAAAATCTATGGTTGGGATTTCTGAACGAGTTTCTCACCGTGATGCTTCTCTGTTTGTGTTGTATGAAACAGATGCAGATTTCTAAATTTTTCAGAATCGATTTTTATTACAAAACATTGCTTATCAATCTTTAGCAATTGAAAAGGCTTGGTTTAACTTGTGTATTCAAGTAAATGTGTGTTTTGTAAGTAGCCATTCATAGCCAGCTCAATTAGCCGATACGATCTCGAAATAAACTGCTAAAGACTGTTGTATAAATTAAACAAAAGGATAAAACTGATTATATACAATGAAACTTTTAGTGGGAGGTAAATGGTGGAGCAGTTTCATCTCCAAGTAGATGAAATGAAATTGGATAACTTAAAAGGTAAGTATAAATAAACGTACCAAATACTCCACAAATACCAACTTGCAAAAGAAGTTCGATTTTAATGCGTTAGTGCCTTAGTGGCATCATTGCCTAAGTTTTTTTTTTTTCGTAATGTTGACAAAAACAAGAAGAAATATGTTCATTGAAGGAGAATACTTGGACTTGGAGTGTTGATTGGTGGCTACCACCACTGGGAGTGTTGATTGGTACCACCACTGGGAGTGTTGATTGGTGGCTACCACCACTAGTAGTGTTACCTAAGGGATCCTTTTCTTTTTATTAGTGTATATAATCACTTAATAGCTAGGTTTATATTGGGTAATTATGAAGCATTGAGCAGAGTTCTTAGTTTCTCTCTAGCCCAACATGTACTAATATGTAAAAACTAAAAAAGACAATCAGAAATACAACATAAAATATTTCTTCTATATGAAATCAAGCTACAACATACAACGTGACTGACTTCTATGCTTAAATCACTAGCTTACATCAATGGTGGTCACTTAATAATTAACTAGTATGCCAACAACACGTCTACGACTAATAGCATAAAGCTAGGCTATACCTAATGTGCTTAAATAATTAAAAATGGATTAGCTATGTAGTCTAAAATTGTTTAGGTACTAATTCCAATGACAATAACAAACTTTAGTCTTATAATACGATTAAGGAAAATTAAATAAATTAGAAATGTGAGATATCTCATTCGTCTTTATAAAGAAACCTTTTGTATGGAGCTAACTAAATATGTCAGTACGTTCGTAAAATCACACATAATAAGTTCACGTACACATAGTTATGAGCGTCTTCTTTGCTTCATCTTCAGGACAAAACACATATCCTTGGAAGGACAAAAGCATTATTCTTGGTAGGACCAAACCTAGCTGTCACTGAGACGTTGTTTTAATTTAAGGGAAAAAAAGAAATGGACTATAAAGAGAGGACCAAAGCGAAGAAGCTATCACATCAAATCAAAGAAAACAAGTCTACATGCAAACTTTGTGGAGACTCAAGAAAATGAAGACAAGTTCGTCATTAGTGTTTATGTTTCTCGTCGTGCTGATCTTACAAACTAACAAACTAGAGAGTGGGCATGTCCGTTCCACTGATCAAGGCATGGTCAAGAACATCAACAACAACATTGATGAAAGCAATACAACCACCAAAATAGTTCTCAAAGACAAGAGTAGAATTCATGGTGGAGGAAGCAACAGCTACAGATGGGGAGGTGGAGGAGGCGGTGGGGGAGGAGGTGGTGGCGGTGGAGGAGGAGGCGGAGGTGGTGGGGGAGGAGGTGGTGGCGGTGGAGGAGAGGGAGGTGGATGGGGATGGGGAGGAGGTGGTGGTGGTGGTGGTGGAGGCTGGTATAAATGGGGTTGCGGCCGGGGACGAGGTGGAAGAGAAGGAAGAGGAGAGTTTGTGAAAAGAGAATATGCAGAGTGCAAGGGAAAAGGGAAATGTAGGGGAAAGAGATTGGAATGTCCTCAACATTGTGGAGGTTTTTGTTTTTACGATTGTCTCTTTCTCTGCAAACCGCATTGCCGTCGCTAGAAACTAGAGGGATATCTATCCATATATTGCTTGTTTCCTACTTTTTTTTGGTTCTTTGTTTTTTTCTTCTTCTATTTGTACCTTTATGTCTTAGGGTTTCTTCTTTACAATCTTTTCAAGCTCCTTGAGACTTTGAGCTGACAACTGAAAAGTAGCCGCCACTATGTTAAGTTCTTGATTCATCCAGGCACTATTTTCTTTTTGGTTTTGGCTTTTTTATAATGAACTAAAAGTTCATGAATTCCCATATGAGACTTTTCTTTTGCCAACGCTATATAAAAGTTTTTCTATACAAGTTACAGCTGTAAGTAGATATAAAAAAGAAATGTGTCAAACAGGAAATCAACGTCAATAGATAGAGCATTACAATGACCGGTCCAAAATACTATCATATCTCGGTTATTGTTAGCGTATATCTCACTATTTCATTAAAAATCTCGATACATCGTGGATATTGGATCATAATGGTTTTTTTCTTTTGAAAAAAAAGGTTAAACCCGGATCACTATTGAAACCAGACTTAAACCCCAGGTGAGAAGTGCATCTCACGAATAAACCCTCTCTCGGGTATTCAAATGAGTCCTAAAACATGAATCTTGTGGTGAACAGATGCATCATGAGGTAGTTTTCTCCGGCAGGATTCGAACCCTTTACATGAGTACATGCAAGAATCCGGTCTTTACTATTGGTCCACGTCGATCCGTTCTCGATCATAATGTGGTTACTGAAGAATACATCCAAATATATCAAACTATCCAAATCTTTTTGGGGAGCATTTAACTTAACTTCAACCATTCATCTTTTTAAGCATGATTTTTGGATGAATTTCATAGAATGAAAAAATATATAATGTTAATGACATTGCTAATGAAACATCTAAAGAACGATGATTACTATAGAAAAAAAACACTCAATGCAAGTATGTAACAAGGGAAAAGGTTTCGTAAAAGAAAGTCAGCCTTTTGGGCTTTTCAGGTTGCATGGAAGCTTTATCGGACGTCTGTTTTCCGCTTCGAAACCGGAATCAGAATCAGAACCTTGTAGAAATTTGCGGAATCTCACTTCCAAGACGCTTCCCAAAATATTCTTTTTAAAAATATGCTGGAAACTTGCGATTCTGTTTTTGGAATCACGCTTCTGTTTATAAGACACAATGTTATAAATCAATAAAAAATATAAAATTTTAAGTTTAATTTATGTAAAATCCAAAATTTAATAGTAATGAAACAAAGAATAGAATTATACAAATATTAAAACTAATATAAATTATCTTTATGTATTAAAGTTTTTATTGAATATATAGAATATATTAAAATATATTTTGCTAATTATTTATGAAGTACTAAAAATAATTAATATAATACTTTATTTAAACTTATATTATGTGTATTTTCACAGTTTTAATATGAAATTATTTCAAAATTATTATAAATGAATAAATAATTTCTTTTAAATTTAAACCATATAATTTTTAGTTTTGGGTTTTATAAAATTATATATATATATATATATATATATATATATATATATATATATATATATATATATATATATATATATATATATATATATATATATATATATATATATATATATATATATATATATATATATATATATATGAATACACGTTTCCAACACGTACCCGTTTCTTAATTTTTTAAAAAAATTTTGCTTCTGCGTTTTCATACGCTTCCGCTTCGACGTATCTGTTTCCATGTAACATTCCATATGAGAAGCGAACGAATGATATACATATTCTGAACCAACATGGAACTAAATATATTAGTTGGATCAGTTTAACACAAGGAAGATGACGCGGCTTTTCTTTTTCATAGTAAACAAGCAAGTCACCAACACGTCTAACACACACATGATGAATGGAAGAAATAAAAACCGAAAACGAGCTATCACACCATGTCAACCATTCGTTCACTCTCAAAAACCTCCCGTAGCCCAGAACTAGATGTCATGTGCGATGAATCTAAATTAAGCGTATTCATTACGGAATCGCTGCGGCAGCGACGTCGCGACTGCGGCAAGAAAAAGTAACCTCAGTGGAGAGCAAAGTAGCATGGGAGAAACATAAATAATTGCTGGAAGTGATCGCCTGTGTTGTTGGACGTGACATTTTTCATGGACGCTAATATTTTCAGCTTCATCCTTGTAGCAAAAAGTCTGCTGCTTCTTCATCCAGCGACAATAAATAGCTCAATCACCGTCGTTTTGCTCTATTATTTGACTCAATCACCGTTGTTTTTTTTTTCTATAGCTACTACTGAGTGCTGACGCTGGGATTGATAAAAGAATATGGCTATGGTGAATCTAAAAATGGGTTTTAAAGAATCTCGTGTATTAAATGGAATTTGACAATAACATAAAGTAAAAGTTTTATTTATAACTAAATCTTGTAAGAATCTGCGATGATACAATACAATAAAACTAATCATATATAGTTCGTTTATAAGATAATTAAATCATTAGAATAATGTTTTTAGAAGAGGATTTTTTTTTTCAGCTTTGTAAAAATACCAAGGGATCAAATTTATCATAATTCGTTTACAAGAAAATTAAATAATCTCTTTTCAAAAATAGAATAGAAAATTAAATCATTAAAATAATGTTTTAGAAGTGGATTAGATTTTTTCCAGCTTTGTGCAGAAAACTCTAAATATTTTTATATTTTTTATATAAAAACATTCATAAGATACAAATCGTTATTTTTTAGAAGTTTTTCTTTTTCTGTTCGACTTCTTTTTTCTTATCGACTTACTTTTCTTTGTCCATTTGCTATTTTAAAATGGACCGACCATAATTTATGAAAGGCTTTGTGGATTATGTCAAATTCATCTACATCTCACATACGATGCCTTCGCAAACCACATTTTGAGCAATTTCAGAAGCTCCCTTGTTAGCAGTAGTAGAAGGCAACTCAACTTATACGTCCAGACCGTGAATACGTCAGTTACATGTTCGGATTAGTTTCAACTCAACTCGTGATGCTTTCTTACTAGTTACTACCTTTTGCCACGTAGTTTGGTAATGAAAACAAGATAAGCATGTTTTGGTAGTTAATATGAATAGTTCTGCCTGCCATAATGACGTGCCTTTAGTTATCAGGGATTTGAAGCATATTCACTAAGAAACAAATATATGCCGAATTGCCGATGGTGATGGGCATGTTACGCTGAATCTATCTCCATTATATGCTGTTTTCATATCTTTAGTTCTTAATAAATATCAACCAAATCCGAGAACAATCCTTTCCCATATATTAGAACTGGGGAGGCAGCAGATGAAAAGGTCTCTTCCTCACATGCAAAAATGAATACACCACTAGATTTCATACATAGAATTTGGAGCTTACTTTACATTAAATTTTGACTTATTTCCCTTTTTTGAATTGAATTGACTTATTTTCCCTTGAGAAATGAAAATAATGGACAAAACAACACAGCTTTCTTCTCCTACAGTTCACACAAAAGAAAAGGATTTAACAAGGCAAGTAGACAAGACCCTTGTCCTAAAATCTTGACAAGAAACTGATAGAGACCTGACAGATGTCGCAGATAGGGGAGGAGTTGTTGGAAGAAGAAGAATAGAGGAGAGAGAAGCGGAGATGTTTGGAGGCGAGTTTGTTAGCGTGGTGGACTCGGTGGTCGCAGCCGCCGCACAAAGACGCTTCGTCGGCTGTGCAAAACACCGACGCTTCTTCTTTGTCGCAGACGTCGCACCTGATCTTCATCAATCGATCAATTAAGAGAGAGAAAAGAGATAAAGTGTGAGGTTACTGAAAAGGGTGGGAGAGAAGATGGGAGTTTTTGATAGAGTTCTGTGATAAGAGGAAAGAGAGTATGAAGTGATATAAAAGGAAAGTGCCCATGTTTGTTCTGCCCATTTGGAATTATAAACTTTGAGAAGAAAACCAAATCATATACGTATAGGGAAAATAAACTAATGGTAGTGTATGAGATTATTATTATTATTTATTTTATTTTGAAAAGAGATTATCTGATGTGCTTTCAAATTTTTTTTACTAGCATTAAAATGCTAATGCCAAAGTTGTAGATATATCTCTCTATGCAGATTATAGTATTGTTGTAAATTTATTGTGTTCTTATAACAACTAACTGATACTGAAGCAATTGTTGTTCCAGAGATACAAACCTCCTATCAGGATTTTTTTTTCTTTCAAATCCTAAAATTTTAATGATCACACTAGCTGATACTGAAGCAATTGTTGTTCCAGAGATACAAACCTCCTATCAGGATTTTTTTTTCTTTCAAATCCTAAAATTTTAATGATCACATGTGCACGCGGTAGAAAATATCAAACAACGAATATTTTAACCATTGAAATATGCATTGTTCATCTCGTCCAATATGTTTACAGGGAAGATAATATATATTAGGCTGTGTTTCCATGAAATGTCCACTAAGAATGTCCACCAAGACTGCATAATGCATATTTTTAATCAGTGTCGTACTTCTGATACTATGATAAATTATGTAATCAATAATATTTTTTATGTTATTGATGATTGACCTCAGAGTCTCTTTGTATACAACTTGAAGTTCCGTAATCTTATCTATAAAAGGAGATTACATAAACTATAGAAAATGTATAAGTGATTGCTATTGAATTATAGATTGCAAGTAAGAATAACTTTTTTTATAATTATCTCAAAGAAATTCACTCACAACCTTAAGCTCTTATAATCTTTGTATATCCTCTCTCTCTAAAAACTCTCTGTCTTCTCTCTAGACCAACTCAGATCTGAAATCTCGTTTCCGGCCGACGGTTCCGGCTCTCCAAGCCTCCTTCGGTCGGGTTTAGTTTGTTTAGATGTTTTTTTCTTGTTTTAGTTTGTATGCACCTTAGTAAAGTTTGAAGATTATCCGATTGTAGATCTAGATCTAGAATTGAAGATCTGGGTTTTGGTGGTGAGTTTTGCCGGTGATGTCATCTGCGATGGCGGGTTATACGGCTCTGTTCGTGTTACCTCTGTTCTGGTTCTGTCTCACCCCTGTAAATCCGATCGATCTGCTTGTGATTTTGTCTGCTTTTTGTGGCGGATCTACCAGTTGAGGAAAGTTGTGCTTATCCTTGTCTCTCCTGCAACGGGTCAATCTGGAGAGGTGTTCGCTGTCCTGATCTGGATTTGTCTTCTCCGGCTCGTCTACAAGGATTTGGAGCTGTGGCTCATGGCACCTAGCGTTGAGGTTTGATGGTTAAAAAGCTGGGTCTTCATCATCCTCCGGGGTTTGTGTTCTGCAGTTTCTCTTGGCTCGTCTAGTGAAAGGCGGAGCAATGTGTTGAGAAGTAGTTCTTCCCCTAATAAGGTTCGCTCTTTGGTGTGCGCTTATTTCTTCGGTCCTCTTCTGGTGTTTCCGGTTACTTTGGGTGTTTTGTTGATTTGATCTAGTGTCTTTGATTGGGTTATCCTTTAACTTTTGTTAATTATGGTTTGTTTAAGCTTCTGGAGAATTTGTTCAATTCTACCAGCTTTTGTTTCCAGAGTACGATCATGTGTACTGCTGGCTTTAGTCTCTAGGAGTTTGATAACTCGCTAGCTTTGGTTTGAAATCATGTAAGGTTATGGTTTTTCATCAATGGAATGTTTCAGAGGAAAAAAAAAAAAGAAGCTCTTATAATCTCTCAGACAACCAACATAACTCGATGATTGTGTATATATATATATATATATATACATATATATAGCGAACTAGACATGAAACCTGATATAGATAAAGATCATTTTAATACTATAGATAACTTCTACAACAAATTCGCTATATTTATCTTGAAACTCAGATAGATTAGGATCTCTTTTAGTTTGCGTCACTAGTTCTTAGGTTTTATCCTTTAAGCTTATCTCAACAATCTTCCTTTTAAACTCGAAGTTAACTTGTGCTATGTCCTGAACACCAGTGAACTCTCTCATTTCTTTGAACTTGATCTTTCCAAATGCCTTTGTCAGTATGTCTGACTTCTGCTTGTCTCCAAAGACATTCTCCACATCTACTTGTCTAGTTCTCCACACACTCTCGTATAAAATAATATCTTATGTGTATGTGTTTGCTCCGTCCAAGAAATAGTGGTTCTTTGTGAGTGATATTGCCGATTTTTTTGTCTACCCGAATGACCACTCTTCCGCAAGCTACATCAGTCATTTCACTTAGAAATTTTTGGAGCCAGATTGCATGTTTTGTCTGCCATGAATTCAGCTTCACAAGATGAAAGAGCTACAGTTTCTTGCTTATGTGAGCACCAAGTAATGGGACTCTCTTCAAGGTAGAAAACGTGACCTGTAACACTTTTCCCTTCATCAACATCAACATTCAGTGAGCTGTCACTGTATCCCAACAATGCTGGCACTCTGTTAGTCCGTTTATAAGTAAGACCGTAGGAAGTAGTGCCACACAAGTATCTCAAGACATGTTTTAGTGCTACTTCGTTTCGAACTGTAACTCTTTGAGGATCTGATTCAACTTATCATTCCAAGCGCTGGGAGCTTACTTTAACCCATAAAGAGCTTTAGAGAGCTTGTACATCTTACCCTCACTTCCTTTCACTTCGAAACCTTCAGGTTGTGAGACGTATACCTCTTCCTTTAAGTCACCGTGGAGGAACGCAGTCTTAACATCAAGATGATGAACCTCCCAACCGTTCGATGCTGCCAAAGCAATGATAAGTCTGATTGTCTCAATTCTAGCAACCGAACACTTCATCGTAGTCTACTTCATGCTTCTGAACATAGCCCTTTGCAACTAGCCTCGCTTTGTACTTGATTACGATTCCATCTGGATTTCTTTTGACTTTAAACACCCACTTAAGTCCAATAGACTTAGTCCCCGTAGGCAAATCTATCAACAGCCAAGTATGATTCTTCTCAATTAAAGCTATCTCCTCCTCACACGCATCTAGCCACACCTTCATCTCTCTTGCTTCAGAGAAATCCTATGGCTCATCATTAATGGCCATAAGGAGCCTTTCGTCACCCGCTACCTGTGTCTCAATGAGGTCCCAAACTTTGTGTACCTTCAGCAGGATCTTCATCCTAATTGCCCATACTGTGTAATTTGTGGAACTCAGTACATGGCACTTTATCGAGGAAGATCCTATCTCCTTTTGCTTCGTTGTAGCAACCATGAGGTCATTCTTCGTATCCATAGCCACTCTCAGATACCAAATATAGAAAACGTATAAATGATTGCTATTGAATTATAGATTGCAAGTAAGAATAATTCTCTTTTATTTATCTCAAGGAAACTCACTTAAAACCTTGAGCTCTTACAATCTCTCACACAATTAACATAACTCGATGAATGTGTATATGTATATATATATCAAACAAACATGTAACCTAATGTAGATTAATATCATTTTAATGCTATAGATAACTCCTACAACAAACTCGCCATATTTATCTTAAAATTCAGATAGATTAGGATCCCTTTTAGTTTGCGCCACTAGTTCTTAGGCTTTATCCTTCAAGCTTATCTCAACATATACCGGCAAGGTAAACCTAACTCTCCAGAAACGAAGATGGAATCAACAGAAATAACTTAAACTCAAAATAAGGTAGAAGCAAAATATTAAAATCTTATGAGGCAAACAAATAATCATCATAAAAACAGAGCAAAACGATATTGAATGCCATATTGAACAAGAAAGCATTGAAGGTCTCATTTATTTGGGATGGTAGTATGGCTCCATAACACATATATTGTCAAGGAAACATGAGTAAATGCTATTCAAAAAAAAGCTTCAACATAAGGAAGCTACAAGAAACGAATCTCCACCCGAGTAATCAATGAAGAGGACCACCATTGACAATCAACTACTCAAAAAACTAATGCGGTTGCATCATAGTTCCGCAAATCTTTACCAGAAAATCCGGAAAAATTCATTGGTTAAACACCAAAAAACAGCAAAACATCATAAAATCGAAACTCCACACTGAACATATCAACAATAGACCTAAAGGTTGGTGAAAAGACCTTACCGAAGACGAAGCCCCATAAGTAACTTGATGCCACCACGGAGAGACGATAGTGGTTAGAGGTGGACAAAAGATCTGTAAATTTTGATTTGACTGGTTATCTTTTCGATTTAAACCGAAAAATTTGAATATTTGTAACTCTGCGAAGTATAGAAAAGCAAATACTAAGAACGGATATCAGATCCGATCTATTTCCACCTCTAAAGAGTTATATATATAAGCTATCTAAATATTATATTTTACATAAGTTTTACAATATTTTCATTTAGTAAATTTATTATAGTAGTTATTAGAATAATATAAATTAATTATATTTTTGTAATAAGATATTATTATTTTATATTATTTATGAATTTTTGTTTACTTTTAAATTTTTTAATTTTATTTGTATAAATCAAATCGGATATCCGGTCAAAACCTAAAAAAATTCCAGAACACCAAATATTCGGATGACTATGGATCAAATCAAACCAGATAATTGATTATTCGAATAAAACAAATCGGATTACGAATACCTCCAAAATTTTGGATATTCGATCCATGTCCATCTCTATGCTTTTCCTTTTTGACAACTTTAGACTCACTTTTTTTTTATTTCTTATTTGGCTTGGCTATCGAGTTCTAAAAGCTCACTCAAAGATTAACTTAATGATAGTGCTACATTTTCAAATCAATGATACGATGCTACATTTTCAAGGTTTTTTCCAATGTGTCTAAGATAACAGACACTTAATAATTCAGATATGTTTTTGAGCATTTTTACGAAAATTTGTTTTTTTCTTCTCCTTCTTGCTTTTACTCCTTTTTTTTTGTTCAAAGATTCTCCTACTTAGTTTTTTTAAGGCCTACTAGTATAATTTTATTAAACCATCTCCAATGGTTCTTTATTGTTCATTTTTTGCTTCATGTGTAAGCAACTTTTATTCCAATAATGTTTCATTTCTTGCTTTATATTTGAAGATAGACTTTCCAAATTATAAATTGATCATTAACTTTCAATTATTCTTATCTTTTACTGAAATAAATTTTATATATTAATATAATCTAATCAAATTTAAAATTTCGACAATTTTTTCATCTAATTAGATATTTATATTGAAAAGCATAAGAGTGTTCATATTAACAACTTTAACTCATTTTAAAATAATGGAAGATAAACAAACTCACATTTTACTTCTAAAACTTGTATGAATCATTTAAAGAAAAAAAATATATATAAGATATCTTTTCTACAAAATATGGTCTTATGTGTTTGTTTATTCATGTTATATAATATTTCTATATGATAATGTTGAATCTATATTAAATAACAATTGTATTGAATTATTGTTTTTTTTGTCGGCATGTGTTGAATTATTGTTCAAACAAAATAGTTAAGTAAAATTAGTAAATATAAAAAATAAGATGTTATTAGTAATTAATGATAAAATGAATATAAAATATACTTTGAATATTCCTTTGAATATATTTGGAATATTCTTTTTACAAGAAAGAAATGAAGCAAACCATTTGAGAAAGTATGCTTCATGTTTTGCTTCATTTGTTTTGCTTCATTTTGAATATAATGTATTTTTGAATTAGAAAATGAAGTAAACCTTTGTAGATGTCTTTATGTGAGCTGGGGAACAAGAGGGTTCCATTCCCAAAGTCTCATGTACCCTAATTACACTTATTTTTTATTACTTGCAAGTGGGTGATCATAGCAAAAGCATTTAATATCATATCACTGCAACTAAAATTATGTCAAAATCAATTATTTTCTTTTTGTTCTGACTTATTTTTGAAAGCCTGGATGATGTTTAAGTGTATGTATATGATGTCAAATATTCACTCAGTTCTTATTTTTCCCAATCGTTGTGACTTGAGATAGGAGTTGATGTTAATCCAAAGGAAGTAGACAACACGTGACTAATTTGATTCGTCGTGTCTCTCGTACGTTGTTCGAAGCTCCACTTGGTCACTCACCTTACTAAAATTCATTCAATTTAATCTGCACGTTCTTTTATCAAACATAATAGTAGAATAGACAAAAACCAACAATGCAAAAAAATTAATCAAACATTTTTTGTAATAATAATAAATAAATAAAAAGTGCTTCCCCGTTTCCAATATACACTAATGACAAGCCTCATTTCAAAAACAAAATACACTAGTGACAATTTTAAATATATTTTTTTGTTTCAAATAGTATGACGTTTTTATTTTTCTATGTAAAATTTATCTACAGTTAATATGACAAATGATATTACACACTCTATTGTTGGATATGATTAGATAGATAATTAACAATGTTTGTATTTTAAAATGTTCAAAAAAGTTATGTCCTTGATCATTATGCATCATGTATTGAAAACGGTGGGAGTATTTTAGTAGATTAAAAACTTTTGTCAAAATCAATTATTTTCTTTTTGTTCTGTGTTATTTTTGGAAGCCTGGATGATGTTAAGTGTATGTATATGATGTCAAATATTCACTCAGTTCTTATTTTTCCTAAACGTTAACTTCAAGAGATATGACGTGATGTTAGTCCAAAGGAAGAGATGGACAAAGGAAATAGACAACACGTGACGACGAGTTTGATCCGTCGTGTCTCGCGTAGGTTGTTCGGAGCTCCACTTTGTCACTAAAATTCAATCTGCACATTCTTTTATCAAACATAATAGTAGAATAGGCAAACGAACAATACAAAAAAAATAATCAAACATTTTTTTGTAATATAATAATAATAAATAAATAAGTGCTTCTTCGTTTCCAATATACACTAATGACAAGCCTCAGTTCAAAAAAAAAAATACACTAATGATATTTTAAAAGATTTTTTTTTGTTTCAAATAATATGATGTTTTTAGTGTCTATGTAAAATTTATTAACAATTAATTTGACAAATAATATTATACATTCCATTGTTGAATATGATTAGATAAATAACTAACAATGTTTGTATTTTAAATTGTTAAAAATGTGTCTTTAATCATTGTGCACCATGTATTGAAAACAGAGGGAAAATTTTGTTAGATTAAATAGCACATTTAAAGCATATGATTTAACAATTTTTGGAAAAAAATGTATATGTATATATATATATTAATTTTAATATTTGTTTTGTTATGACTGATGTTGTAATCAAAAATTTAATCATTTTAGGTAATATTTACATGTTCGAAATTTATTTTTGTTTTCTGAATTTAATTTGGTTATCAGCAAAATGCCTCTTAATGAACAAACTTTTTTATATTGAGCAAATAAACAAAATTCATTTGATTTCTTAATTTATCTGAAAAATATTTCAGTGTCACTTTTAATAAAATAAAATGAATAGTAAATATTATGAACAAAGAAAAGGTATAATCACGTTGCTAAAACAGGAACAAATTAATACGCCTTTAACTATCACCCTGTAGTAGTTATGTTTTGAACTGTCATCAAAATAATTTACAATGATCATTTTCTATTTATTTAATGAAACTAAATGAGTATTCTGTATTTATGCATTTATAGATTACAATAAGAGAATTAGTTGGATCCGAGTGGGCAGAAAGGTGGTAGGACAATACTGAAACCTCTCGATTCTTATAACCAGCGCTTCAATAGGTTCTTTTATTATTAAGCGAATTTTATGACTCATTGGACCACTCTGGAACTTTTCATTATTTTGACGTATTTTACGTACTACCTATTTGAAGGATTAACCGAAAGTAGACGAAAATAATATATGTAATATAATAAGGTGATTAATAACTTGTAAAGAAATCAATAAGCTTGATACAAAATTCTGGTTGAATCTGCATTACTTTTTGAAAACTATATTTTTAAATGAAAATGGAACACTAATAATTCACATGTATCATATTAAAATGTTTCGATAGTATATCTTCACATAATCATGAAATATCTAAATTAGAGAGGGGGTTTGAATCTTACCTGAAAAACAAAGATGGGGCCAACCAATCGCTATCTCTCGAGTCCACTACACAGTCTACCCTGCCCATTCTTTGCATCAATACACACTCAGATCCTCAACGAATTGATTCCAATTTTGTATCTCACCTTTTTATTTTACTGCTTATTGACTAGTTTTTCTTTTTTTTTGACTAAAAGCTTATTGACTAGTTTACGATGACTATTTCACAAACAAACGAAAAGCTCCCAACTTTGATTGGATCAAAGTCGCGCGTTAACTTTTGATTATCATGCAACTGTTATATATCTCATGGATGCTGAGACGATTTCATATGCTTCTTCAGTTAGGATGAATAAGGATTAATCGAGCTCTGAGATTATTTTTTCAATTATACAAGGATATTATGATTTCCAACAAAATGGATCAACAAAATGGATCAACGAAATAGGTTCAGACTAGTCATATGTTAACGGTTTCTTATCTTTGATGATGCCAAAATTTTAATTCCCTAATAGCCGGAATTCGAACCCTAATGGTTTCACCGTATTGGACTTTGTCTAATCACCACCGGATCACAAGCACCAATTAGCTTCGAGATTTCTGTTTGTACAGCTGCAAGTTAATATCATCGTTATTTGGAATCTCTTGGGACTCTTGGTTTAGAGTCACTGTTCTAAAATTCGGTCAATGCGGGAGTACATACGCACGCCGTACATGCGCTGAACGGGAACTCACTGCACCGTTTCTACCTATACGGTTCGATCATTAACCGGTTGAGTCGACTATAGTTTTCTTTAATTATGACATACATATATTGTCTAATCCGTAACTAAATATAAAAGTCAAGCTAAAGACAACGACAACGTTTCAAATTCTTTAGTGCATTTGTTAACCTTTATTTTATGCAGAAAATATATGAGACACATGTACATCCTTATTAATTCTAAGACAAAATTAGCCAAAAATATCTACACATGAGAAAATTTTCTTAAATATACAACCAAACTAAAATTAAATATTTGCTTAATTTGGTATTTATCAATAGTTGTATCCTTTTTTTTTTTAACGCTGAAAAATTATTTCATTCCAAATAATAGGTATACAATAACGTGTACCATAATGTAATACGAAAGATTAGAAATTAAACATATCCACGCACACCACTAGGAGCTATGGTAAATGATTAAGTTCCAAAGAAAGAACTACATCCCACTTGAAACACAATAGTTCTTAAAAAGTGAAAGATGTAAACAGCTTGAGGATAGACCATTGCTGTATGTTTTTATCATTTTCACCACTCGCATAACAACTTGAAGCTGCAGAGCATAGCTTGTTGGGTTTACAATAAGAAAAGCAGACCGTCGACCTTTGGATCCGGTAACCAACCGTAAAACATCCAATCCGGAGCAAAGCCAAGTCAGTGCATGCTTCAAATGTGCCATAGACGACCAACCTAGAACCACCAAAGAAGGAAAACATCATATGCACTGTCACGGAGACCACAAGAAGAAAAACCACAACCCTAAAATGGCTACATGCACCATCAATGATAACAGACAACCCAAGGTTTGAGAAGGCACAGAGCACACCACGAGAAGAATAAATCACCGAACCTAACCAATCCACGAACCCACCAACACCATAGAGATCCACCATGAACTCGTGGGAGACACCCACCATGAACCACAAACAGAAGCCAACTGAACAAGGTCAAGCCTTGTTACTCGTGAAAAGCTAATGACAAAGATCCTCCAATCAGCTAGAACGAACCAGCACCGTCCCCCGCTCGACCATTCCAAACGCCATAGTCGTGGAAGAAACGCTCAGCACTAACCACCACTCTCGAGACTCAAAAACCTAGAAACAAACTAAAGCTAGATAGGAGAGTTAATGAAGGTCCTCTCAAAGCACGGCGAGAAACGCCGTCCGGAGGAGAAGACCTCAGATCTGAAGGCAAAAGAGGAGGCGGCCTTGAATTTGGGAGAGAATTTTAGGGTTGATGAGCTTAATAGTTGTATCCTTATATCATATATAATCAGCATATATTAAAATTTTCAAAAGAAAATATCTACCGTATATACCCCCGCATAATAGCATATAACATATTTTAGAACACTGTTTAGAGTACATATGATAACATAACACCGTTGATGATTTCTGGATGTGGAACCAATACAAGTGTGACATAGCTTTGTGACAATATTCCTCTGGTTTGTTTGGCACGTATAGATAAGATTCAGTGAGACGACATCATAAATTTAACTGTACAACTCAAAAAGTTTCAATGTATTATGGGCTTTGAAGCTAAACCCAATAATAGGGAAGTCATACGAAAGAACAAATTCAGATAAAATGTCCACTAATGCCTATACTTGGGCCGACATAGGTGAATCCCACAATGGATTTTGAGTATTTCATATAGATATATTGAATAAATATTGACTCTGAAAACTACTAAAAAACTCTATAGAACAAATAGGCCAACTACTTATTTATCCTTCTTCTTCAAACTAGAGTATGGTGCTAAAGATTCGTGAATGGTCCTACACTCTTAATAAATAACTATCTGAATTCTATAAAGTATATGTTCATACATGCGAGCTATATAATACACACATATTGTAAAACTGGAGAATGGTGGTGATCACGTGCAAATGACAATGAATCTTTGCAGCCTTCGTGGAGGCCACAACGTTTTTCTTCGGCCGTTTCTTCCACTAAAAGGCACATATATAGGCCTATTATTTTATACGTTTATTTGTACTTAACTATGCGTATTAGCATTAGTATTTTAAGCTCCACACACTAACATAGCTAGAGCTTAATGTGGAGCATGTGCATGGATGGGAACATGGGCCCACACGGGCTTTATGAGGCCCATAAAGCTTATGGATGGGGACCACGTGGCAAGGGGCTAGTGCCTACAAGTGGAAGGATCCTAAGAAAGTAAAGAACGTATAAGTTTGGTCTCGTGATCGTACGTACTGTTTCTACTATTGGCATGCAGTGTTCGTCACCTAGGGTTTCAGAATTAGACTTGCTTATTATACTTAACTTGTCATCTATTCACGAACCACAGTTACAATCACATCACCTTGTATATTAGTTTCTCTCTTCTATTTTCATTGTTTCGAATACATATAAAATATACGTTTGTGGGAAAATTCGTATGAAGTAGGTGATTGTAGTTATGTTAAAAAAAAAAAAAAAAAGTAGGTGATTGTAGTTTACAAAAAAAAGTAGGTGATTGCACAACAATTTTAATACAAAAAAAAACAATTTTAATACCATAATATTTTTTTAAAATAGTAGGGACAACCGGAAATTAGTATTTTTTTGCTCCCTCGTCCAATTTTCAAACTATTTTTCATGTTATATATATTGGCATAAAGTGTATTCTTAACGCAGTAAATCGATCGAATATCTTAGCTTTAGGAAGACGCTTTGAGTCACTTCAATCCTTTATTTTTTCAACAAGACAAAACCCATTTCTGGCGGAAAGAACATTATTATAACTTAGCTTTAAGCAAAAATATAGTCTTGAAAGCATAGTGGAGAAAAAGGTTTTTTTCTAATAGTAACTAAAAAGCTTCATCCATTCAGGCTAATTAATCTACTTCATGTTTTTTGTTGTAAGTATCTACTTCATGTTTACTCAGGTGTTACATAGACATCGACATATAGAAGAGGAAGAGAGAAATATAACAAAATAATAACTTTCTACATGTATATTATATGAATTTGTTGATCCAGAGCTAACGTAATACTAATTTAGACTATTTAGTTCATAGTAATTTGGTAAGTGAGTCTTTTGAGCTCAAGTTTTTTTAGATAGTTTCAATGGTTGGTAATTATCGCAAGTAACAAAAATATACGAAATTTTACATGTCTAGGTTACTACTCTAGATCTTGCCTCTTATATTTTATATTTATCGTTCTTGTTTTGTTCTAGGCTTGATGATTTTTTCCTAAAATCGATATCCAGATCCTATTAAGTCTGACTTAAAATTTAATTTTAAGTTTTAACCCCGACGTATATATAAATAGACATTACTATAACGGACATGATTGGTTTCTCCGCTACCACCCACAAACGCACTTTTGGGTGTTGATAGTGATTGTTGATGTTTTGCAACAATCGTTCAAACCGCTTTAAACCGTTTCAAACTGCTCTAAATCTCTTAAATTTAAAAGTTAGTTTTTTAAAAAAAACAATATAAATAAAAAATATTCAATAAAATTTTTAAATTGGAATTACAAAAATACTAAAATATATATTATAATTTATTTAATATTATAAGATTTTAAAATAAAAAATATTTTCTATAATTTTAACAATTATATAAAATGTAATTATTATTAATTTATATTTTAACGGTTGCTTCATTTAGTAGTTAATCAAGTCATAATAATCTCGCAAACGCACTGATTTCTAACTGCAGCACCAGTCGTATAAATTTTTTAAAATCGCAATAAAGCACAACCACTAACATCCGTAAATTCTCGCAACCGCAATCTTTGTGTTCGAACCAATCAGGCTCAAAAACAATTGTCGGGAAAATCCTGTTAGCGAGAACTGAGAACAATGATTGACTAGTATACATGTAAGAGAGATAGAGAGAGAGGAGAAAGATGCAACGAGAAGAAAGGTGAGCACAAGGCTCGAGAGTGAAAGACAACATAATAATTATAATTGGAGCTAAGACAACATAATAATTATAATTGGAGCTAATCTTTTATTCTCGATTTTTTCCGAAGATGATGACCTTTGCTCCTTCTCCACTCTCTGCCTGACTTGTGGGAGACTGGAAGTTGATGAAATCATTCTTTTACTATTGAAAATATATAGTAACATCTTATACCATTTGGCTACAAAAATAACAAACTCATATAAAGCACCTCTAGCTCATAGTCATTGCAATGCACACAATTTGATGATAAATATTAGTTTTTGTCTCAAGGATTTACGGCCAAGTAATATGTGGCGCTGATTCATGTATGATTCTACGGTGGATTGAAGCTTAAGTCTCCGAAAAACACATTTAAAAAAACATGTATAAATAGAGGCACATTCAGTACATCCTTTTAAAAGTACGATGATTTTGTGTTGTGTTTTAGAAAGAAAAAGAGTGTTGGATCATTTGGATATGTTGTACAACTTCATTGCCTACGCATAACTACATATAGCATTTTCATTGTTGGTGGATCCTAAAATAACTTGAAAACATCTAATACCAAACGTGAATGAGTTAGCTGCTTTTCTACATATATTTTCAATAACTATAGTCGATGCACATTTATCGCTTGTTATGTTTTTTTGACATCAGGTATTTTAAAATTCTAGCAAAAAAAATCAGTGCTAGCTACTAATCCCGTCAGATTTTTCAAAAAAAAAATGTTAACAAGAGAAAAAGAAGAACAAGGGAAGAATAAAGTAAAGAAAAAGACAAAAGGGACATTAGGCAACTAGTTTAATCATGGAGATCCCGAGCCATCAAAGTTAGGAAGCTCTTTGGTTTTCTATTAAATTTAAGTATTAAGTTATTACATTGACAAATAAAGACAAAATAGTGATTTAGTCAACAAGAAAGTTTAAAATACAGAGACTCGTGTCTCGGGCCCCTAAATACGTTCAGCTCCTCTTTTACTTTTGCTGGTAACTATAATATTTAAGCTGTTTTTTTTTTAACTTTAATATTTCAGCTGTTTCATAAAGTAGGCCAAGAACACAAGAATTAAAAAAAAAAGTTTCGACGCTTCAAAATCTAATTTGACATTTAAATTAAATATAACTAGGTGATTTTCCCGTACTCATGCACATATATAATTTTTTATAAAGTAAATATATACTATAATAATTGACTACTATTTACTTTTAGTTTTAAATTAATATGCATAATTTGAATTAATAATTTATATTACTCTAATTAGATATATGATTTTAGATATGTTACATCTAGTCGGTTTTATTATTTTTACAGTCGATTTAATTATTATTTGGATATATTATATTGCATTTATTTCAACGAATTCAACTATAATATCTTTTATTCTAAATATACTAAAATTTTGATTAGTTTTCTTATTTGCATTTAGATTTATTTGCAATTAGGTTGGTTGTTGTCTTAAATATTTAAATATATTTTAGGAAGATTTTGTATAACTTAAGATAAATCGTGCTTATAATGGATGAAAATAAACTGAAGTGTTTGAATCAAATTTATGAAAATAAATATAACGATACTATTTTGAAGTCTCATGCATATATATAAATTTTACAAAAGAACTAAATTGTTACAGTTGGTTAATATTTTATTTTCATTTGTTAATGTATTTTGAGTCGTCTTATATTTATATTTTAAAAATAAATTATTATTATTATAAAATTATATATTCTTATTATATTTAAATCTATGATTTTAAATATAAGTTGGATTTTTCGAGTCACTAATGTTGTGAGTAAATTAAGTTACATATATTCTTTCAAATTTAAATTGTTTTATTATATTTCAGTCAACTCTGACTAATTTTATTTATCGTTTAAATGTGCATGTATTTTCATAATATATATCAAATTAAATTTTGATTTTTTAAAAGATATATTACAAAGAGATGATCTATAGGAAGTTACACACAGAAGTAACTGATACCTTTTTGAAAGCTCATAAACACATATCAATATTTACAATAACTAAAATATTTTTATAAATTTCAAATAATTTTATGCCTTTTGATTCTGGTTATATTAAGTATCACAAACATAAAAACATAAAATTTCATATCTCTTAAAAATAAGTAGTAAAAATTGTGATTGTAACTAAGAAATCATATTATATAAGTAAAATATAATTTATAGATATTTTTTGTTGTAATTAAAATATATTATAGTCAAATAAATATAAGAAATAAAAATAATATTTTAATAATACTAATTATAAACTATTTTCGACGATTAAAAATATATTAGTTGATGTTACTTAATTATTTTATGTTATCATCTAAAAATAGATAGATACATAAAACATATTCTATTACTTTGAAAAATATGAATAAAGAAATTTATTAGTATATATTATGTTATTTAAAAAATATTACTAAATGGAACATTACTATTTGGTGAACTTTCCTTTTCAACGAAATCATATTAGTCATACACATATTTTTGTTTTAAAATTTTCTTTATAACCTTTATAACTATTTCCTTTTTTATAATACATGTTATTCGGAAAAATTTACAAAAGAAATAAAAAATCAATAATAGTATTTAAATATTATATTTTTAATTTATGAAGGGTAACAATGTAATTATCTACCGTGAGAATTAACGTGAGCGCGACACATAAGAAACTGACTTCTCAAATAATATTATAGAGATTTAATCAATAAGAAAAAAATACATAATTAATTTGTTATATATAGTGCTTAATAAACACAAAACTGTATTGAACAAAACTGTATTGAAATATATAAACTATTTATATTTCCAAACATATATTTTTTTCTAAAATGATGTGTATTGCGAAATACGATCAATCATCAGGGGAGTATATATATATATATATATATATATATATATGTTACAAATTGGTGGTCATCAATAAGTTAAAGTATTTGAATGAAATCATGTCACAAAATTTTCTCAACTAAATAAATTAAATGCTTTTACCATTTTCGTTTCTATGTCGTTGCGACATATACTGCCATTTTCAACCATACATTATTCATTTTGTTGTAAAATGTGACTTGCAACTTCTGATTATGACCTAGACTAAATACTGTTCATTTCTTCGTTGTAGGTTCTTACAACCAATCGCATATTGTAAAAAAAATGTTTTTAGTCGCTATTTTTCAGCGATTTGAAATTGTATACAATTGCCAGTTGGTCGCTTGACACTGTAACTTTGTCATCCACAAAATTATATACGCAAATCCTCCATGATCATCATCAATGATATTATTGTAAGTTTATATATGTATATTACTGATGGTAGTGGTAAGACTTTATATTGTGAAATTGGTTGGGTATTAATTGCCCTGTAGGTAACGAAGATTTGATCAAATCTAGCTATAAGAATACAGAAGTCAAAACTCACTCGTGACCTGATAATTAAGGCTGATATTATGTATGAATAATCTAATATATGCATCAGAACTGTTAACAATTCTCTAGAGGAGGTGGAACATTGATTTTTAAATTTATTTATTTGGTAAAATCATATTTTTATAAATTATAGTTTATAATTATATAAATTAAGTAAATGGTACATATAGTAAACATTTTTTACTAGCAAAATTATATATGTATATAGTTTGGAATTTTGATATAGCTATTCACATGTGGGATCGGTTATTTTTCAGTTTTCTTTTGGAAACGTGTTATTCAGCTTTTAAAGATAACCAATCTACTAATGTTTATGTTTAATGTACATATTTTTTATAGGCAAATTATGTGTCACACACACAACAGATATTTTCATTTTAACACATATGAGCATAGCGAAAGACTATACCCAGTTTGTTGAAAATGTTCAATATTTCTATTAAAAAAAAAAAAAGAAAATGTTCAATATATATTTTTTTTTGTACTAATGTTAACTATTTTCAATAAATTTGCTTTCATTAGAATGTAACCAAATTCTTTGTCAGCCACGAGACTAAAAAGGGCTTCCACCCAAATATAAACTTGAAAATAGTTTTGTTTAATATCGAATGCGCCTAATGATCATTATCAAATGCAAATTGCGCCGCTAACACACGCGGTTCCACGTGATGAAAGACGCTAGAGTGGGTCTACTTACTTGGGTTCTAATTTCCATTCAAGTTATGACTGAATACGTAATATGTAGTGAAGACATGTAGACCAATTGCTACGTAATTTGTATAAAATATTTGAGAAATGATAATCAATAGTAGCCAGTTTCAGATAAAACCACGGACGGTCTCTTTCGCAAAATAGTATATATATATATATTGTCATGATTACACACACATACATATTTATATGAATATTACATTACATGTGGATTTTGTTAATATATGGGTTGTTTTGGTGTTACGTTGCTCCCAATTTGTAAATATGGAGCATAATAGCTCTAATATCGTTTTTAATAGTTTTCAAAATTGTGTACAAAGAACGTGAAAGCTAAGTCTTCTGCTTCAGCTTGAACGAAAAATATCTAAATACAGGAATACATAGTATTCATGTAATGGTTTGGGTAAGAATGGAAGACGATCACACTCATCCATCCGCGAATAATAATGACTCGTGAGCTAAACCTTAGACTAGGGATCGTTGTCCAGCAAAAATCCTTCCGCGCACGTAATTTTATTGTAGTTCATTTTCAGTATTATAGTTCAGTTGCTTAAAACAACTTATCTCATCTTCTTCTTTTTACATATTTATTGCACCGGTTAGAGGTTTAATTATAAAAATACGTCTAGCTGGTTTTGCATTATACAAACTACAATCTATACAACAACTGTTCACCAGACCCCTCAATTTTTTTGTTTGTTTGAAATTTTGAAGAAAACATGTATTTACATTTTTTTAGATTCTAAATTGATCAGGTGACAAACTCGATCACACATAACTAAAAATCATATACAAAAATGAGTAAACTGAGATTTTGCCTGGTATTCTTATTACTGTTAAAAAGCAGGTTTTTCTAGAACAGGCTTGCAAAATAAAGTATTAGCAAGCAAATTTTCATACGTCATTGAATCTATCACCTCATAAGCTCTATACTTCATTAGAGCATGAACATCAATGAATCCTTATTTAGGTTCAATTTTTCAATTTTTCTTATTAACACTTTTTATTTTTCTGTTTGATTTTTTTTTAAAAACAGACCAATTGTAAGTTGCCATACGTCATATGATCTACAAAACAGTGATGAACTCACAACCGAAAAGTTCACCAGAGAGAATTTGAGAGACAGATTCATGAGAAAGAATTATTTTAATATTTTTTCTTCTTGACAAATGTGCGAATTTTCCTCATGAACCCCATATCTATCTTTGATATGCATCCCTCGTATACCTTTGATGTACATGCTTTTAATGCCATAGAAAATATACACTTTATTAAAGTCACGTAACCTCCTGGTTAGAAGAAAAAACATAAATTACATAGAAATTAGCACACGTAGGCTTCGTTGAAAGTTATATTGCCGACTGCGTCAAAGGTCTAATCGCCGTATTTAAGCTGTAACCTCACGATTCGTGACGATAAAATGTCAAAGCAACGTGACGTTAGGCTTCTGTAATCCTTTGAGAACAATTATTGTTTTCTTTTTTGGTATTATTCGTTAAAAACAATTATTTTTTTCTTTTTCTTATTGTTTACATACTAACGGGAAAAAGAAAAGTTAAACTGACGGCTGGGAGGGTTTTGCGGGAGAGGGAGGAACGGAGAAAAACTCCCTGTTCAAACACGTGGAATTTTATTACCATTGATTTATAGTATTAACAGTATGAGAGCTTCGAATTATTTCTTCTAGTTTAATTATTTTTGCTTAACAATATTTTGGCTACTTTTTAAAAAAAATGTTGCACTTCATAAAATTTAAAACCTATACGAAGGCAGATTTAAAATAAAGTAAAATATGCAAAATTAAATCCTTAGCTAGATGGCATCCGGGAACAAGAGGAATGCACTTTTATAAAATAAAATCTTCATATTTAATTCCATTATATTTTTTCAAAATATTCACTAGTTAAAAAGAACAAATTATTTCATTATTTCTTTCATCTTATTTTGAAAAGAAAATTTGAAAAAGATTCCACGTTAAAAAGTACTTGAATAAATGAAATATTAATTCTATTCCATCCAGTTCTTCCGTTTCTTTCATTTCATCTTTTTTTTTTTTACTAATTGCCAGTTACACCAATAGCTTCGCACATACTACTATTCTGGACCCTGAAATATCGATGACCATTTAATCTATGTATAATGTAGAATAATTTAATTTCATCCTTTACATGCTGACATGCATTTCGATTGTAATAAAGGATTATGAAAATACTGATAAAAGATGTAGAGAATAAATACGATGCTATAGTGAATAAATAGTGAAATCTTAAATTGTATACAATTTTGTATTGGTTAAAATATTGTTTTAAAGCACGAGTTTCTTCGAATGCTGCAGTTGAAGCCATGAAAATAAACATATTACTCTAGAAAATACATAAATAATGGGTCAGTTTATCTTTCTTTTTCTTTTCTTTTACACATATATAGTGAGTGATATTTATGTGATGGGGGGGATCCACTCAAGCTGGAAGATAACTGTAGTGAAGTCCCCAAAGCAAAAGATCTTCATGAGACTCTCTATGTCTTAAAGACCTCCTCCATCTTTCTCTCTCCACAGAGAAAACCCATCAACTATATACCACTTTCAGAGATAAGAAAATCTGTTCTCAAAATGATAAAGAGAGGCTCTTAATTTATTCAATCTTCCACAACATTTACTCTCAATCTCTCCAAGCAGTGAAACATTCTTACTCTTTCTTGGATCTCTTCGGGCTATGCTGTGCGTGTGATGTAGATTATCACTTGCGAAAGAAATGGCAGGATTCTTCTATTTAGGAGGGAGAGACAACATCATCAACAACAAGCAAGATCATCATCAACAAGACAAGAGCAGTTACCTTTATCTTTACAAAGACGAGATCTACAACACCAACAAGGGTTTCGAGATTTGGCCTCCCCAATACTTCCAACAACAACAAGAACAACAACAGCAACATGTCACAGCTTCTACAAACTTATACTCCTTTGGAATGGTGCCAAGCAGCAGCAGCAACAACAACAACAACAACAATAACCGGAGCCGAAGTTTATACTTCAACGTAGTCTCCGATCATGAGCCGGGAGGGTTCACGGTGACGAGACAAGGAGGTATGAACTGTCAAGATTGTGGGAATCAAGCTAAGAAAGATTGTCCTCATATGAGATGTAGAACATGTTGTAAAAGCCGAGGCTTTCACTGTCAGACTCATGTTAAGAGCACTTGGGTTCCTGCTGCCAAACGCCGTGAGCGTTTAGCTCAACTCGCTTCCTTGCAGCACCATTCAGCAACCAGCCGTGAAACACAAAACGCAAAAGCAAAACGCCTACGAGAAGCTAATGGTGGTGAAAATGATGATAAAGACCATAGTGGTGGTGGTGGTGGGTCGGCACTTGCTACCCGTTTGGTGAACGCTAATTCGAATTCAGGTAAAAATTGATGTTTTCAAATTGGTGATACTGAATTAATCTTACGAGATTGATAGAAAAAGTGACTAAGCTTTAATTATGAAAGTTTGTGGAGAAGTACAACATCATTTGCGTGTGAATATCGCTGCTTTATTTTCGTCTTAGTTACTGTTTCTTAGTAAACCTGACGACATAAAAGGGTTTATATTCATGTACAACTCAATTCACAAACTAATTAAAGATTCTGGTTTTCTTCATATAAAATCAAGAACATGTTACCAAAAGAGGTAGAAAAAGCTAAGGTAGGTTCTTTCTTAAAAAAAATTAGGTATTTTTTAATTTTTTTATAAACATTATAATGAAATTTAGGGTTAGAGGTGAGTCAAAAGTTACCACCGGAAGTTAGCTCACCGGCGGTTTTCCGATGCGTTCGAGTGAGCTCGATAGAGGATGATGAAGATGAACAAGAATATGCTTATCAAACGGCTGTGAACATTGGAGGACATGTCTTCAAAGGCATTCTTTACGACCAAGGACCAGATCAAGATCACCATCACCAACTTGACCTCCTTGCCTCCACTGCCACAACCACAAATGCCAAAGAGATAGCTGCTAACACGGCGGTTACTGTCGTCGCAAACAATAACAATGGGTTAATGATCGATCCTTCGTCGCTTTATCCGGCTCAACTGAACTCCTTCATCGCTGGTACGCCATTCTTCACACCTCCGAGGTCTTGAGATTAGATTCAGATTCAGTTACTGAATATTACTTCATCTTTGCAACGTTAAAGTAATAAGATGCCTTTCTTTGTTATTGTACTCGACTGTCTTTTTGAAATTTAACGTGTAATTTGATCAGACTCCCTTAGCTAGGTTGCTACCTAAGGTGATGATTAACATGCAAATTGTAAGCGTCCATATTTTATAAGAAGATCAATGAGACTTGTATTATTGTTCCAGAGTTTGATATTTTAGTTTATGGTTTGATTATTGCACATTCTCAGTTTCCTCTTGTGGTGGTTATTCGTTATATCTTTTATATTCGTTATATTTTTAAACCACTTCTACACCTCTTTCTTGGTTCATTAATGCGTAGGATCGATCTTTTTGTGTCAGTTTGGATGTCGTCTAGTAGGATTTTCATGTGTCACTAATTATCTGTCTTTTCATTGGTTTACGAAATATATTACTTTGATACAAAATCCACTTTTAATTAAATACTTATACAATATTTTTGGGTTTGATATTGTTAGCTTTCTGGTTGGGGTTGAGCTCGAAGCTGCTTTTTCCCCGTTTATACGTTTGCTTGCCGGATCTAAAGATGACTTAACTAGGTTTCCTGTTCCACTGATCAAAGAATTAAAAACATATTTCAATTAACTTTAAATAATATATATACTACCCAGTTGTATGCGAACTTAATTCTCAATTGAAATGTACTGTATACAACATCTCGGAAAAGATGGAACGAATTAGTTTTAAAAATCTAGGCGGCTTTAAATCATTTTTTTTTTTTTTTTTTTTTTTTTTTTTTTTTTTTTTTTTTTTTTTTTTTTTTTTGATTAACCAGGTGGTTGACCCCTTCGGGACCCCCCACCTAGGCCCGGCGCCAGCCTGTGTCTGTACCGTTTAAGGCCCTGGACACGCCTCCCCTCCCCGCGAGTCGAACTCGGGTTGCCCCTCAGTGACCGTAGCCTGGGGTGTACCACTGGACTACGAGGTCCGGGTTTTAAATCATATTCATGCATTAACTTTGTGAATATACTACCAAACTGTACATGCATTATGTTTTACATGATAATCTATGGTTTTCACTGAGGTAATATTGTTGCATTCCACTGGATTCATCCCATCTCTACAATATTAGGACGCTAAGGCTAACTATTTCGGTAAGGTCAATTAAATAAATAGTCCACACGTAACATGTGATTTGTTAATTGGCGTATATGAATGTAAACGGATAGTAATATAGGGCATTCATGCCAACTACCTTTTTGCAGAATTATGCTAGCTATTTGATCACTACTTGCATCAGTTGCATGGATGTGACTATCATTCGTCAGTAGCGAATATTTCCTCATTTCATAATACAAAATTTCGTTGCAATTTGTAGAACTATGTACAGTATACACATCTACAAACGACTCTATATAGTATATAGTATATACATATAGATGAACGTCTATATCTGTTTAGTTTACATTAGCCTTTGAAGCACTTGATGTACAAAGTATCTGACTGAATAAGTTTTACATTAAATAGTTGATTTAGTTTGTTTTGTGACACTGGTATTAAATATGACATGTATGTGTGAGCTGATACTACTAATGACAATAATGATTGGCTAGTACTGTTATCGATTTCTTGATTTAGGACAAGTTCAAATGACAGAGGAGAATATGGAAGTTACTCTATAACTGTACAGTGTCTGACTCATCACATGTGATCTCTTCTTTCAGTCTCTCTCGTTCAAACTAATTTTGTTTAATTTTTAAATATATCAACTTCAGTAGTACCTGTAGCCTGTAGGTCAGTAACTGATTAAAAATCACGATCAGCACCCCTATGATACTTTGCTTAATATGTTGCACTTCTTGTTTCACAAAAGCTCTACATCCTCGTAGGATTAGCTTATCGTTTTTCACATTTTGGCAAAAAAAAAAAATAAAAGCTTTGTTATGAATATCATGTTGTGGATGTCCAGCAACCAGGCCCAAATCCATTAGAATATAGTCTAGAGTCTTGGTCCATTTATGGCCCACTATGTATTAGGCCCATTAGGGTTTCAACCTTGTAACTCCCTATATAAGGAGCACTCTTGTTATCAATAAAGTACAGATGAAATTCCCTTACATTCACAACACGTTATCAGCACGATAGTCTCCACCCTGAAAAACCAAAAACAAACCCGAGACTAGAAACTCTAATTCCGGCCGCCGACTTCAAACCGCCGTATCTCCCTAACCGTGACGACCTAGACGGCGAGCCACCTATCAATCTGTAGATCTCGACGAGACGAAGCCAGAGCCGCAAACCACTTGCCGATCGGATCTCAGACGCGCCGTCACGCTCTGTTTTAGTACACGCCGTCAATTACCTCAAAACCCTAATCCTTGGCGCCGACTTCAAACCGCTGTAACTCACAAACCAAGACGAACCAGAAGACGAGCCACCTATAGATCTGTAGCCCTTGACGGGTAGAAGCCAACGCTGAAAGCCGTTCATAGATCGGTGATATAGGAGTTCGTATGGAAGAATAAAAACAGAGAAAAGAAGAGGGGAGATTTAAATAAAAGGAGAATTTGAATGAAGGGCGATCAGAAGTTGAAGACACGTGTACGAGTGAGATTAAAAGAGTTTGTTACAGAGCTAACAAACTCGTATATCTTTTGGATTCGAGTTTTCTTTTTCATCATCAGAACAATTTGTGTGAAACTTCTATCTCTAAACTTCTGTAAATTTGGGATTTCTCAATTCAATAAGAAGATTGATTCTCTTGCGATTTCTTCGATTGATTGAGTGGAATCTGTTGTTTTACGAACATCAGTTTCTTTGGATTCGCATATCACGGTTTATCTCTATCAAAGGTATCAGAGCTGCGTCTTCCTCGGAAACAATGGCGGAAACGAGAGCTCAACAAAGCTTGAAGGAGGCGGTGGTGAAGGAAACTACGGAGGCGATCAGCTCGCAAATCGAGAAGATGGAGGAAACGATTGCAGAGCAGAATAGTAAGATCGATAAGAATGTGGCGATGATGTTTGAGGCGATTAAGTTCATCACGGAGAAGACGGAGAAGGCGATTGAGCATATCGACCGCTTTCAACGCGACGCTTCACCAGAAATCAACAATCCGACCTCCGATCAACCTCGAACATCCAGATCTGGTACAACTTCTCATTATACTGGAATGACGAGATTAGGTCGATTGGATTTTCCACGTTTCAGCGGTGATAAGATTAGAGAATGGCTGTTTAAGGTGGAAGAATTTTTCGCAATTGATAACACTCCTGGTGATTTGAAAGTGAGGTTGTCATCGATTCATTTTGATGGTGCTGCATCAGCATGGCATCAGGCTCTTATGCAATCTGAGTCTGGATCACAATTGTTGAGTGATTGGGTGCAGTACAGATCGTTAATAACGGAGAGGTTTGAGGAAGTTCTTGACGATCCTATTGCTGAGCTGAAACAGTTACAAGAGACGGAGGGGATTACAGAATACAATGAGAAGTTTGAGCTCATTCGATCTCGAGTAAAGCTTTCAGAAGAATATTTGATGAGTGCGTACTTGGCAGGTTTGAGGAATGATACGCAGATGCATGTGAGAATGTTTCAGCCTCAAACGGTCAGACATTGTTTTGTTCTCGGGAGATTATATGAGATGGCGCATCCCCGGAAGCAATCTAATTGGTCTAATAACAAGAGTACGTTTATGAAGAATTCTGGAAGCTATAAGAAGGAAGGAGAGGTGAAAAGTGTAAATCTGGTGGCTACGGAGCAACAGAAACCTCCTTTAATTCAACCAAGGAAGTTTTTAACTCCAGCAGAAATGAGTGACAGGAGAGCTAAAGGACTTTGTTACTTTTGTGATGAAAAGTTCACTCCTGCTCATTACTTAACGCACAAGAAGGCTCAGTTGTACTTATTGGATGCAAATGATGAGCAAGAAGAAGAAGGGGAGGATGCTGAAGTACGAGCTATTCTTGAGCAAGCTGAGGAATGTGATATTGCTCACATTTCGGTTAATGCTATTGCAGGCATTTCCGATTATACTACCATGAAAGTAAAAGGAGTGTACAACAAAAGACCAGTGTTTGTGCTGATTGATTCTGGTTCTACTCATAATTTCATGGACATCAGAGTAGCTGAGAGACTTGGGTGTCACATTAAACCACCTGGGGTTGCGAGAGTAACAGTAGCTGATGGGGGTCAACTGCGAGTTGCAGGAAAAATAGAAAAGCTTCGCTGGAACTTTCAACATCATATTTTTCAAGCTGATTTTATGGTGATTGCTTTGGGAAACTGTGATATGGTAATGGGAGTTCAATGGCTGAGAACGTTGGGACCTATTACTTGGGATTTTGATAAACTAGTGATGCAGTTTATGTTTGAAAAGAAGAAGGTGACGCTAAATGGTATTCATCCAGGCTCAGTACGTGAAGCTAAAGCAGTGAAAATTAACAAGATCAAGGATTCTGAGCCACAAATTTCTATGATCTACGCTTATGAGTTACCAAGTTATGAGAAAGCTGAGCTCTGTTTGTTGGAAGCTAGTGCAGGAGTGACAGAAGAAGAGCCTGCAATTCAGGAGCTCTTAACGGAGTTCAAGGACATTTTTGTGGAACCAACAGAACTTCCCCCTTTCAGAGACTTACACAACCACAAAATTCGTTTGAGAGAAGGTGCTAATCCTGTGAACCAGAGACCTTATCGATATGCTCTTTATCAAAAAAATGAGATTGATAAAATGGTTCAGGAGATGTTGAAGAGTGGTACAATACAACCGAGCTGCAGCCCTTATGCTTCTCCAGTTGTATTAGTGAAGAAAAAAGATGGAACGTGGAGGTTGTGTGTGGATTATAGAGGTCTTAATGAGTTAACAATCAAGAACAGATTTCCGATTCCTCTCATAGAAGATTTGATGGATGAATTGGGTGGATCAGTGATCTATTCTAAGATTGATCTGAGAGCAGGGTATCATCAAGTGAGAATGGATGAAGATGATATTCATAAAACAGCTTTTAAAACTCACAGTGGGCATTATGAGTATGTGGTCATGCCATTTGGACTCACCAATGCACCAGCCACATTTCAGAATCTAATGAATGAGGTCTTTCGAGAATTTTTGAGGAAGTTTGTGCTCATATTTTTTGATGACATATTGATTTACAGTAAATCAATAGAGGAGCATGTTGTGCATCTAAGGAAAGTATTTGAAGTGATGAGGAGTCAGAGACTATTTGCGAAGAGAAGTAAGTGTGCATTCGCCACACGTAAGGTGGAGTACCTTGGTCACTATATTGAAGAAAAGGGAATCTCTACTGATCCTCAGAAAGTAAAAGCAGTTGCAGAGTGGCCTAAACCGCTGAGCTTGAAACCTTTACGTGGATTTTTGGGTCTAGCTGGGTACTATCGAAGATATGTAAAAGATTTTGGCTCAATTGCTAGACCTCTGACATCTTTGACAAAGAAAGATTCGTTCGAATGGACTAACGAAGCTCAAGGTGCTTTTGAAGGGTTGAAAAGTGCTTTGTGTAACGCTCCAGTCCTCGCTCTTCCTCGGTTTGATAAGCAGTTTGTTGTGGAGACAGATGCGAGTGGTAGTGGTATAGGAGCAGTGTTGATGCAGGAGGGACACCCTATTGCTTATATCAGTCGTCATCTGAAGGGGAAACAATTGCATCTATCCATATACGAGAAGGAGTTGCTTGCCGTGGTATTTGCTGTACAAAAATGGCGGCATTACTTACTTACAAGACGTTTTGTGATAAAAACTGATCAGAAGAGCTTGAAATACCTCTTGGAACAGAGACTAAACACTCCCATTCAACAACAGTGGTTACCAAAATTACTTGAATTCGATTATGAAATTCAATATCGCCAAGGGAAGGATAATGTGGCAGCTGATGCATTATCTCGTGTAGATGGAGCAGAGGTGTTGCATATGGCCATGTCTGTACTGGAGTGTGATCTTATTAAGGAGATACAAGATGGGTATAGTCAAGACAATGCAGTAGCTGAGATCATTGAGAAGCTTAAAAAGGATTCGAAGGCAAAGAAACATTATTCTTGGGTTCAGAACATTCTGAGAAGGAAGAGTAAGATTGCAGTACCTGCAGTGAGTGGAGTGAGAAGCAAAATCTTGGAATGGTTACATAGCTCTGGTGTGGGAGGTCATTCGGGTAGAGATGTCACTATGCAGAGAGTGAAAGGATTGTTCTATTGGAAGGGATTATCTAAGGATGTTCATGCTTACATACGAAGTTGTGGTGTGTGTCAGGCTTGTAAGTATGATCATTCTGCATCACCGGGTCTTATTCAACCTCTGCCTATTCCTGAGAGTATATGGACAGACATCTCAATGGATTTCATTGACGGATTGCCACATTCTTTTGGGAAGTCAGTGATTTTGGTGGTTGTGGATAGATTGACTAAAGCAGCTCACTTCATAGCACTTTCTCATCCGTATACAGCACTCACGGTGGCTCAAGCTTTCTTGGATAATATCTACAAGTTACACGGGTTACCAAGAACTATTGTCAGTGATCGAGATGCTGTGTTTCTCAGTGATTTTTGGAAGGAGCTATTCGCTTTACAAGGTGTAGCACTTAATTTCTCCTCAGCTTATCACCCTCAAAGCGATGGGCAGACGGAAGTGGTGAATCGTTGCCTTGAGACTTATCTTCGTTGTATGTGTAGCGATAGACCTCATCTCTGGTCTAAGTGGATTCCTTTGGCAGAATATTGGTACAACACCAATTTTCACACATCAACTCAGCTCACTCCTTTTGAAGCAGTTTATGGACAACCACCACCAATCCACTTACCTTATTTACCTGGAGAATCAAAGGTAGCGGTGGTAGCTCGTACGTTGCAGGAGAGAGAGAATATGATTCTGATACTTAAGTTTCATCTGTTGAGGGCACAACACAGGATGCAACAAAACGCGGATTTACACCGTACGGATAGGAGCTTTGAGATTGGAGATTATGTGTTTGTGAAGTTGCAACCTTACAGGCAGAAGTCAGTGGTGATACGTGGTAATCAGAAGCTAGCTCCTAAGTATTTTGGGCCATATAAGATTCTTGATACTTGTGGGAAGGTCGCTTACAAACTTGAACTTCCTGCAACATCTTCAATCCATCCGGTCTTCCACGTATCTCAGCTGAAGGAGTTTGTGGGAAAGGTATCTGTATCCACCCAACTACCGACTAATGGAGTAGACGTGTTGGAACGGGAACCAGAGGTGGTAATTGAGCGTAAGATGGTTCAACGTCAAGGAAGAGCAGCAACGATGATTTTGGTGAAGTGGGCAAATGAACCAGTGGAGGAGGCAACTTGGGAGTTTCTCTTTGATATTCAGAGGAAGTTTCCAAACTTTAAACCTTGAGGTCAAGGTTTTCTGGAGGGGAAGGATTTGATATAGGAGTTCGTATGGAAGAATAAAAACAGAGAAAAGAAGAGGGGAGATTTAAATAAAAGGAGAATTTGAATGAAGGGCGATCAGAAGTTGAAGACACGTGTACGAGTGAGATTAAAAGAGTTTGTTACAGAGCTAACAAACTCGTATATCTTTTGGATTCGAGTTTTCTTTTTCATCATCAGAACAATTTGTGTGAAACTTCTATCTCTAAACTTCTGTAAATTTGGGATTTCTCAATTCAATAAGAAGATTGATTCTCTTGCGATTTCTTCGATTGATTGAGTGGAATCTGTTGTTTTACGAACATCAGTTTCTTTGGATTCGCATATCACGGTTTATCTCTATCAATCGGAGCTCAGACGCGTCCGAAATCGCAGTTTTACTAAGCGCCGTCAATTACCTCAAAACCCTAATCCTTGGTGCCGAATTCAAACCGCTGTAACTCACCAACCACGACGAACCAGACGACGAGCCACCTATCGATCTGTAGCCCTTGACGAGTGGAAGCCAACGCCGAAAGCCGTTCATCGATCGGAGCTCAGACGCGTCCGCAATCACAGTTTTACGAAGCGCCGTCAGAAACACCAATCAACCAGCAACTCCTTTTCCCTTGGTGGTCCGGTTCAGATCTATTCAAAACTAAGGTAAACTATTCTAGAACCCTAAAAGAGAAGAAACAGATCGAACATGGACTTAATATTAAAGGTATGACATTTAAAATATGCAAAACCCCTAAAACCCTAGATCAATAAGTCCAAACCCTCCCATGAGTAAATCAAAGCTCTTAAACCAAAAGTTTGATCTTGAGATTGTTGATCAATTAAAATCACAGCCTCATTGGCTTGTTGAATCTCGAAAACTCAATTGATCTGAATGATCAAATCAAATCCTTTAGCCTTGAAGTTGATCATTCCCTAAAACCTAATTATGATCGATTTCTTATTTCTATAAAAAGAAATCTTCTATTTTCAGAAACTTTATATAAAAGGAAATTTTATATTTTCAGTATATTTTTATAAAAGGAAACATTATAAAAGGAAAGTTTCCATTTTTCAAAATCATAAACAAGGAAACTTTCCATTTCTAAAAGTTACTAAATAAGGAAAGTTTCCATTTTTATAAAAATTTCCAAATAAGGAAACTTTCCATTTATAGAAAATTTAGTAAATAAGAAAATTTTCCATTTCTAAAACTTTCCTAATAAGGAAACTTTCTATTTTTAGAAATGTTATATTTTCAGAAATATTCACATATTTGGAAACTTACTATTTTTTAGAAACTTTCTATTTTTTTAGAAATGTTATATTTTCTGAAACTTTATATTTTAAGAACCTTTCCTAATAAGAAAACTTTCTATTTATAGAAACTTACTATAAAAGGAAATATTTTATAAAAAGAAATTTCTATTTTGAGAAATAAATAAGAACTATATGAATATGAACTAAGTTTCATAATTGTTTTCAACTCCCCAAATCGTATAGTTTGTTTGTATTAGCCGTATGGCTTTATACATTGACGTAAGTGTGATTTGCTGAACATAAGTAGCCGTATGGCTTCTTGTTTGATTAATTGGCCGAAGAGCCTTGTTCAGCTGAGTGGCCTTGATTCCAAACTGGTCGTGTGGCCCCCTTATGTGTTTGCTGGCCGTGTGATCCTGATTGAATAATAGCCGTAAGGCATTGATCACGCAAAGATGGCCGTGTGATCATGAGTGGCCGAAGGGCATTGATCACACAGACAAGCCGTATGGCTTATTGTTCACATACTGGCCGAGTGCCTTTTATTTCTTGGATAGCCAATGGCATCAGAAATTGTATGTACTAACACAAATCATCTTGATATGATTTCAGATGTTGAGATTCCAACCCATGGACTATGATACCCTAGATGTCTCTGGAGAGAACTATCAAAGATGGACAATCAATATCTCGGTTATACTAAAGATAGAAGGTCTTAGTGAATGTATCATCAAGGATGATCATGGAACCGAGAATGAGAAATATATGGCATCAAGAGTAATGCGTCATCATCTCAATGTGGAACTGAGAAATCAGTACCAAAATATACAAAGCCCTCAATGCCTTTGGACAGAGTTAAAGTCCAGATACTTTAAGGTGATATTACCAAAAGCAAGGCATGAGTGGATGAGCCTCAGGTTCCATGACTTTGGGTTCGTGGAAAAATATAATTATGCTCTATCTAAAGTAGCTCATACACTGATGTTTTGTGGTGAAAAGTTGACAGAGGAGGAATTACTTGAAAAGTTTTCTCCACAGCAGATCCAAAAGATCTATTCATACAACTAACCTATCGAGATAAAGGTTTCACCACATACAACGATCTGTTCTTATATTTATCTCAAAATGAACAGAAT